>JACYXH010000593.1:1467500-1845000 GCA_026745465.1 Lota lota
GTTGAAGTGTGTTTGAGAGGGGGTGCGTTGCAGTGTGTGTCTTACAGTATGTGTGCTGGAGTGCATGAATTGAAGTGTGTATTGAAGTGCGTTCAAATATGTATGTGTTGGAGTGTGTGCCTCAAAGTTTGTGTGTGTGTGTGTGTGTGTGTGTTGGTGGGTCGGTGTTAGAATGTGTATGTTGGAGTGTGTTTGTTCAAGTGTGTGTGTTGGACTGTATGCATTGAAGTATCTGTGTTAGAATGTGTGTGTGTGTGTGTGTGTGTGTGTGTGTGTGTGTGTGTGTGTGTGTGTGTGTGTGTCTTAGCAGTGTGTGCCTCAGAGTGTGTGTGTGGAGAGTGTGGGCAGACTGCATAAATGTAGAAAAATCTAAAGAAAACCATTTTACATTCAGTCAGTGTAGCGTGGCCCCTCAGTCTTACATGATCGTATTACGCAATTTGATTTGGAATCTCTTTAGAAGCAGACGGCATCCAAACGTTTATTATACATTACAATTCTGGAAACTTTGACACGATTGCCAAATTGCTCCAGCCTGATTCAGTTCTGCTACCGAGATCCGACAATAGCGGCGACAAGCGAGCCGGGGTTAAAACAGGGAGTACGCGCCATCCGTCACGCTTCCTGTGTCTGCCCGCTGCCAATGTCCCCTGACCAACGCCCCCTCCTCCTCCCTTCTCCCCACAAGACAAAGCAGGCGAGCTGAAAAAATTGAAATAGGCAAGGGGAGGGGAGTATGTAGACAGCATTAACACAGGCCTTGTTCCATGTACACCTCCTGCTCTCCCTCTCTACTTTTTCTCTCTGTGTGCCTATCTCTCTCTCTCTCTCCCCCTCTCTACTCTCTCTCTCTCTCTGTCTCTCTCTCCCCTGTGATCTAGGGCTTTGTGCATGGAGAAGATAAACGGTTTGGAGCTGCGTGGGTTGTACTCCCCCCGGAAGCCCCCAACATTGCCAAGATGCCGACAGTGTGTGTGTGTGTGGGGGGGGGGGGGGGGCTCTGGGGGGACGGTTTGTGGTACTGAGGGGTGGGAGAGGGAGAAAGAGAGGGAGAGAGAGGGAGGGAGCTGGGGAGTTGGAAGAGCGAGGGTGGTGGTGGTTGGTGGGGCAGTGTTCAGGAGATGCGCAGATGCCGGTGGACCTCAGAGACCTTTCAGAGGAAATGGAATCGAGGTGCCCCCCCGGGTGGGGCTGGCATCGACTAGAGCGGCCCACCCCCCCCCCCGATACTGTTTGCCATTTTCCCACAACGGCCCGCTGAGACCCCCCAGCCCCCCACCCCTCTCCTTCCAATCAATGGCTGCCGTTTTGGCTGGCAGATCTCCACTGGCTCGCGGAGAACACGGCCGAGGTAATAAATGCTATCAGCACCAAACATGATTAGCCTGAAATGGTGACGGCTCTGCCCCAGTGGACCGCTTTACACAAACGCCACTCGGCTGTGCATGTGAGTGTGTGTGTTTGCATGTGTATGTGAGTATGTAGGCTTGCACCAACGTGTGTGCATTTAGTGGGGGCATTTTATTTGGTGTTGCATTATTTTGGTTTTCTTTTTCTTTTAATGGGGGATGTCACTCGTCCTCGGAGCGACTTTAAGGAGCTCTGGCAACTCCCTAATGTGCCTCTGCCAAGATCAACGTTATTGCAGACCTGAAATCAGGAATTGATTTCTGAGGCCGCAGGCCCATATCCATCCCTCCCACAGGAGCCCCGCAGCCTCTGGTGAAGTCTGCAATTTCAAATATCAAGGTTTACCCGGTAACCCAGCTCCACTGAGCATTGCCATTACACAGCCCCTCCGCTCGCTCTCTCTCTCTCCTCCCACTGATGTACTTTTGCCTCATTAATATACATGTACGTACTTTTCCTCACCATCTGTCTGACACTGAAAGTGTGTCAGCACATATGCTTATACAAAAAAGAAATGTGTGCATGCATAAACCATTTTTATACATATTCCGTATATATTGAGATTATGATAATTGGTATAGCTACGAAGCAGACAAAGCAGATAAACATTATTTTAATCTGCCGCAATATATTCAAATAATCTAATCCCATATGAACAAGAACACGAAAAGAGGTATGAGAAAAAAGTGGGGACAAAAAGAGAGTGAAGTAATAAAAAGAGGACAGAGGGCAAAAGAGAGATGAAGGACAAAAATAAAGTGGGAAATGTAAATCAAGAACAGTCAAGATATTATTAGGCTATTCTGAACGGTAGAGCCACACGTTGACTCTCTAGGCAATTCCACACGTTATAGGCTATAGTTCCACAACCGTCCTAAATTTGCTATTTGTGTGTCTGGGGATGAGCTGCAGTGTGCCACATTTTTTGTTCAGTTTCCACCCAACATTTTGAAGGAGTGGCACTTTTGCAAATTACGAAGAGAACAAAAATGATATTGTTCTGACAACAACACAAAAGCTATTATTATGATTTTTATTGAACAGCGAGAAATGTTGAGGCTTCCAGTGTTCAAACGCGTTTTCCTCTAAAATGTACAAAAGGTCAAGTTCGAATTTGACCCGACCAAATTTAAATGTCTCTGTCTTAAGTTTCACTAGTTACTTTCTTGTGCGTTTTGCAGCTATGTAATTTCACCATATTTTGTTCTGCATGTTCGAAAGAGGCACTCTTGTAAGTGGTACATCAGGCATTAATATTAAAACATTTGAATGAATGGACATTAAAACATTCATAATGAATTCCCCTTACATCTTGTAGGGCAGGTGGTTTAAACCACCAAGACATCTGGTATTGCGATTTTTACTTTATTCAAAAGCGTCAGAGCCATAATCGATCTGAAACAATGACATTTCTCAAGTGCCATACATAAGACTCTGACTCCTTGGTTATATGATGGATATCATATCACAAGGATGCAATGAATAACAATAAAACAATGTATAACAAGAGGACGGTTGATGCTCAGATTGGCACATGCTGATGCATTTGTTATCGTATGGCTGGAGGTGTTGCTGGAGCAGAAAGCGACCGAAAGCCTTCCAATGGTGCAGAAGACACCATCCACCACCCACACCGTTTTATCTCCCTTGATTCAGGAAACACACTTAATCCTGTTCAGCAACACAACCACACACATACACGTCCAAATATCGTCAAACACACACAGATTCACACATGCATACGTTTGTGCGCATTTATGTTAATCTCGCGCCTCTCCTTTTCTGATGTGACCAACGACAAGACAAGCGCAGCCGAGCAATGCATTCAGACAATGCTAACGAGAACGCTTCCCACCCCTGTTAGAAACTAGCTCTTGATCTAAAGAATGCTGGCGAGCAACCAGTAGCGCCAACACCAGCCAAACACAACCACACAGCAGACAGGAAGGGAGAGCATCCATCGTTATTATTAACACGCGGGTTGCTAAGCAGACTTTCTCCAATGTCTTCTATGGAGAAAGTGGCTTCACTTCCTGTGGCGACACCTCTATAACGACTGATGGTCTTCATGTCATAGTAGCCTAGAGAAGACACACTGTGGCTCCAAATGATTACCCACGCTGACAGAACATCGACACTCATTAGTTGTATAAGCGTAATCAGATGCTAAATATAATTACTCTACTATTTAATAACACTCCGAATTTACTTAGCCACTAAAACTGGGCTTTTGCTATATATTATGAGCCTTATACTAATAGTAATATTTATAATACCCAATATGAGTTAACCCATATGGTTGACTGGACATGGGAGAGGACATCTGTCGGGGCAGGTGTAAATAAATCCTATTCCTTGTATGCCACATATTCAAGTCTGAACAGCCAGAACTCTGGGCACAGGAGTTGAGTCAGGCGTGATGTCTGGCAGGTTTATCTGGCTTTGGTGGGGGATAGAGATGGAACGGGAAGGCGGGGAAGGAATAAGAGAGGAGAAGAGAGAGGGAAGGGAGGGGTAACAGTTAGAAGTGCCACAGCTATTTTAAGTGGTGTGAAACTTTGTGAAAAATAGCAGATGCAATGCCTCCTCGCTGCATATTCAAGCACACTTCTCCATACATTTTATTTTACCCCAGAAAAGTTCTGACATCTACTTGACTGTTTGAATTTCTCTCTCTCTCTCTCTCTCTCTCTCTCTCTCTCTCTCTCTCTCTCTCTCTCTCTCTCTCTCTCCTTTTTTATTTTACGGGAATGGAGAAGCAGCCACTTTGTACACGCCACAAAACTTGGGGGCAATTCTTTTTCCCTGCTGATGTATTTATCAGTGATGCAAGTCTCTGAACTTGACAGAGCGTTAGGCCTACCTGAACGTGCACTATCTTGCACACGCAGCACGCGGCTGCTGAACATCAGACACGTTCATTTGATGGGCTCACACAACAAGAAGCACCTCTCCATACGTCGACATAGCACCAATGGACAAAACAACGAATGGCAGGCATAGTCTCTCTCTCTCTCTCTCACACACACACACACACACACACACACACACACACACACACACACACACACACACACACACACACACACACACACACACACACACACACACACCTGACGCTCTGCGGCGTATGCCTTTACATTGGCAAAGACACGCTAGGGCACGTCGGGGACGAATAGGTGCTGGCACGTTGTCATGGAAACAGACGAAAGATAAGCAACACTCGGGCGGTTAAAGCGCTTTCCTAGCCACATTTCTGTTTATGGAAACGCCACAGGACCAGGATATCTCAAGCTGTCTCGCGTGTCCACACCTTTAGAAGAGCAGGAATAAAGTCAAATTTAGACCTGGTCTTTCAACACTCTGACACGTGTCTCTCGACAAGATACATCCCAGTTCACTTGCGTATACGTGTTTAGGGTTTTGCCATTTATATATTTATGAGGCAAAGTATGACAATTTATTCTCAAGTATGCAATTTATCTCGTAGGCATGTGGAAACAAAAATGCTTAAAAAATGCCTAGAGTGCATTTCTGTCTGAATTTTCGGATAAATCAGTGTAACTCATGTAACCAGTCCAATATCAAAAATGAGGCTGGATTACAAAGAGAGGGTCGGCAATTAAAGTGGTAATCTCGAATATTACCGTATTTTTCTCTTTGGCGACACCTATGGCAAAAATAGTGATTGCATGTGTGTTTTTGGACCTCACTTACCGAACAACAGTAAACAAAATGTAGCTAACAAAAATGTAGCTCATGGTTCCACATGTTTGAAATACGTGTTGTGTACTGTCAATGAATACATCGACAGTATGTATGCATTCATATTTTTCGTAACTGTTCACGTTATGGAAACAGTCCCCCGTAAATGCATCCTCCATAATCAGATGGGTAGCAAAGTAGCAAATGGGATTGCATCTCGTCGTGCATCGCTGTGTTGTAGAACGACAATAAATGAGCCTTGTACCTTGTATAGGACTAGTCCTTAATGTGGACTTCCACGTTTGATTTATGCTGTAGGAGTGTCTTCATGATACAAAAGGAACACCGACAAAGCACACCGACATTGGCACTATCACGTATTCTTTATGATAGAAGATGAATATGATGTACTATAAAAAATAAACTTAATGTACTATAAACTTAAACTTAATGTACTATAAAATAAACGGGATTGTACTTTGTTAATCCCGAGGGAAATTCGTGATAAGAGAGCGGCTGTTGGGGGCTGCCGGACCAGAGTGTGCGCCAGATTAAAATAATCACGTATTCTTTATGATAAATGGTGTAGGCTACACACTATAGATCAGATATAAACACTATAGACAGGGTGTATTATACTACTGTCTATAGTGTTTATATTTGATCTATAGTGTGTACATCGATCGTTTCATACCTCGAGCTGCAACTCTGCATTTCCATATTCACTTTGTGTGCATGTTTTATGTCTTAACATAAGATAACATTAGGATGTGAGTAGTTATGTCCATAGAAGCACGATAGAAATATTATGCATACATACTGTCAATGAATACATTTACATTATGTATGCGTTCATATTTTTCGCATGTTCACGTTATGGGAAGTCCCCCTTCCCTCCCAAAGCAAACACAGAAAAACGAATTAATGCTGTCTCTCTGCCACCCCCAGAAATGCTATTATATATATTGAATATAAGTGTCGTCAACGTAGTGAATTGTAATGTGGGCCGATGAATAAAAGAACGCCGTGTGTTTAACAACTGCTGCCTACTTAACAGGCTAACGTTACATGTAAACTAAAACAATTAATTTAGAACAAAGAAAATAAAACAAAAATCATACAAATCCACAAATCTGGTTTTGTACGCCCGTTACATACAATTAATTTAATCTAATTACAAAACGTTACATCTCAGTAATTGCTTTTTTCATATACAGAGTACACGCTAAATATTATTAATTTAATCAATAACCTCTTAATCACAACGAATAATCTCAATCACAATATCGGGCAAAAGTATCGTAATTATCTTCTTTTTCCATAATAGTGCAACCCTGAACAGTCTTTTCATTCATAAGCACAAGTTGGGCGCCATTTTCAATCAGCAGTAAGGGCTTCATTGGAGTGACACTGAAATGTGGCTAACGCAGAGATAACGTGATTATGTGAAGAGGCGAGCAAAACATCTACATTTGCACTTTCAAATGTGTCATTGTAGGGGCGAGGTAACAAGGATGTGTTGCATCTTATTCCAACCATTGATGGCTGTATTAGGCAAAGTGTTAAATTATTCTATGTAAACGTGTCTACATATTCTGTCGGTCAAAAATTAAGTCATGTTTCTATAATGAAATATACTCAGAGATGAACGATTTTTCACATTTTGTGAGAATAAAATGTTACTCTCATAAGTGGCTTTAACCTTTGATAAAAGGCACTGAATGATGTGCAGGAATGGAAAAATGACGAGTACCAATTCAGTCCTGCACTTGATGATTGCAGAGTCCTTTGGTGTGATTACTAATTATTAAACCTGCACTATGTCACTTTTTCACACCAGCTAACACTTTGTTCAAAATTATTTTAAATGACTGTATAATATTAATAAAAATCCCATCCACTCTTACCCCTTGGTTATTAAAATGGTAGCGGTTGATCACATTACTTTTGCCCATCGTTCCAGAGGCAGACCAAATTAAATGGATTTTATTCTTTAAATGTTCATAATTTCAAATACTATTTATCGAAAATGATTGCTGCAGTGAAGCGGTTATAAAAGTTAAAGATGGGATTGCATTGTTTTCATTGTCAAATCCTCCCCCCCCCCCCCCCCCCCCCACACAAAAAAAAAGCAAGCTAACTATATCACAGCAGCCTATAAGCAGCAGTCAGGTGTTCAATTTGAATGTATTTATTGTTACCCATGTTACAGAACTAAAGTAAAGGACATATAACTACATTTATCATGTCCATATCAGTACCATATCCCCAGATAACATCCACTCCCCTAGTCAAATACTGACAATATAAATGCTTTAACTACTAAGCAACTAATCGTTTTTAATTTTAAACATAATTCTTAGCAGACAGAGCACACAGAAAATCAACAGATCGAAACTGCTTCTTTCTGCTTTAAGTGAAGCTACATTGTTATTCTATTACATTTATACATTGTGTGTACAATATATGATTAAATTGCACTTTTGACCAGGTGTCCGCAGATTTCTACAAGGTAGGGGACACTTTGAGGAATTACATTTACAAGCATGTAAATGCAAACAAGCATTGTTAACATTTGTCCACAATGCATTTTTATTTGTTTTGCTAACCCACAAATGCACAAGGAATACAGATGAGTATGTAAGCCTATGAGAGACAAAACACACTGGAACATATTTGCAGATAAATGGTGTCTCCCCATATTGTCAACTTGCCATGTTGAACACCCGCTACGACGAAACGAGTTGGTGAGGAAAAGGTCATGATAAACACAAGATACCACTGTAAACGTAAATAGTGTCATTGTTTTGTATGGTAAGGTTGGTTTTCCAAGGACAAGTGATTGTTCGCTATTTAGCAAACACCATAAGAGGGAGGGAGAATACAAGACAAGTCTTTTGTTAAAGACATATAGAGTGGTTGTTAGTTGGTCAACCTCTGGATGAAAATGGACAGTTAGGTCCGTCTACCATATTGTGGTATGGTACCGTACACAGCGGAAAATAAAGACATTACGGTCTTCTTTTTTTCCAGAGCAAACCAACGAAACACCAACCTCACATCCAGGCAATACTTTAAAACACAATGCGGAATAGAGACAGCCATTTATTTGACTCCCCTGAAAACAGAGAGAGGGAATAAATACAGTGACCAACATTTGTGGTGATCCACAATGATCGCAGTGTGCCATAATGCAATAACAATAATTATCATCATAACAATAAAGCACGCTGCTTCTCTATTTTCTTTTTGGATGGACTGGTCAAGCAACTGCCTCAACCTCAATACAACAACAGAGGCGTTTGCGCAGAGTCGATTTGACGATAGATCAAAAAAATTAAAATAGAAAATAAAGACATGAAAAAGAACACATGCTGTTCTTCCGGGGAGTCTCTCAGAAGAAGGAGGTGTCGGAGGAGAGGGCCCCCGCCAGTCTGAAGTCATCCCTCATGAATACACAGAAGAGCCGCTGGGGCAGGGCCTTGGAGTACGGCGCCGGCCGTGGGACGCATGTCCGCAGCAGGATCTCGCGCCCCGCGGGGGGCGGGAAGTCGGGCATGTTGAGGCCTCCGCTCATTGGCTTCCTGTCCTCGGCCCCGCCCCCTGGACGAACCAGGTCGTCATCCAAAGGTGCCAGTAGGGCTGCCTATGTTGGGGGGGGGGGGGGGGGGGGGCAGGTAGAGATATTTTGAACTTATTTTATGGGCCATGCACTGGCCCATAAACCAAGAGATTTGCAAATGCCAAAGTCTGCCAGTGTTCTTGAAACCGTTGATATGCTGTATACATAAAGCACCGGGTCCACCGGATCTTCTTTCGAAATGGCCAAGCAAATCCAGGCAATAAACTATAATCCTTTATTGATTTCATTTATGATATTCATTTCAGTCATAAAGAGGAGGGAAATGAAGGTAAAAGAAGGATTTGCAAGATTTAAGACTAATGAGACATGGATTGCAGTCAAAGGGTGACAATTCAATACGGAGAGACGTGCTTGAACACCATGCGTACGGCACTAGCCTGAGTCACACCAGACAGCTCAGGTACAGAGCAGTGACATTCGTACCTAAAACAGAGCGAAGTGTGGTTAAAACATACTTTGTTTAGTTTTTTGTACCTGCAGTGTTATTTATTACAAGTGACTAACAAAAGACCCAGATCACTTTTGAAACTAACCTTAAATCTATGATGATGCCAGGATTGGTGTTACGTCGGGTGTTTTGATACAAAATCCAATGCACTGAAAGATGTTCCAACACGCATTCTCTGGATCAATAGAAATGCAACTGCATCGAGATAAACTTGAAAAAGGAGCCCTAGCTTAGAGACAAAATAGCACTGCCAGTGTAATGATGGTACTCCACTCACAACCCAAAACCTCCCTCTGATTCCAGGTCACGTCACCACTGTACAGATCTACACAATGGAAACCACGGGATTGGAATCCAATTGCTTGACTAATGGCTATACTGCTAAGCCATTTGGGTCAGTGGTTAAAGCATTCTTAAAGGTTCAGGAATTAGAACTAGCACTACTACAAAACTAACACTACAAAACTAGCGATGGGTTGTAAGGAAAGAAATAGCCGAGCATTTCCTACGTTGGACGGAATGTCACGCTTAAGCTAGGATACGGTGAAGCTCTGATATACAAACCTCCATGTCACCCAGAAAGCCCTGATCCCCAAACCAAGGGTCCAACAAGAAAACGAGAGCAACAAAGATTAGAGGGGTTAGCTTGGGAGGGATCAACGATTTTGGAGCAGAAAAAAATCCTTTCTGGGACAGGGTAAAAGGGGGTGCTTGTGGTGTAGTTGACGGTGGTTGGAGGTCAGGTCGGTGAATGGTTGGTCAAATTTAGGAAGGGGCGAAGGAACACCGCTGGTTTCGATTGTGCTCTCAGAGTTCAGCTAGTCTGAAAGGGACTATGCTTTGCACGATACAATGACACCGAGGGTGGCCCAGAGGGACTACAGCAGTCTCTAGCAATGTGCTCAGTGATTCAGCTTGTTGAGTTGCACATATGGACATGTCCATGAACAGATTGGCTGCCAGTATACTTGGTACAAACACTCATGCCTGAACTGGTTTGCAATTTCCTATATTTGGTAGGAATTGCGAGCATGGATGTTAACTTGACACCCTGCCAAAAAGGCTTCCTAATATTCATTTTAATGAAACTAGGTCACCCGGCAAGAAGGCCCTAGCTGCATTATGCTGGGCATTCTCTAATCCCAGGATCACCAGTCTGTGACTGGAAATCATATCATCATCACTCATTTACAATGGATGTAACATTAGAAACATGTTGAATGTTAAGGAATCTTTATGTAACTGATGTTAGACTGACCTATGTTGGTTACTAGAATTTATATTATTTGTGGGTATTAAGACAATATTAGCTTCACCTTCCTTCCATACACTACAGATCTGTTCTGAGTTAGTTCAATGCTGAGCTACAGAAAGCTGCACTCAAGACAACCAGCCCCGCAGGGCGGCTGTTTGATTCAGAGCATTTGGCTCCTGCCTTGCTTATTCTTGGACTGGATGATCAGCTTCACAGATTTAAAACTTTATATAATATATATACTACACGCTAATGTGGTATTGAACTCCAAATCAATACTTTTGTACGAGAACTAGTTTAAGAAAGCTGTGTTTACAAAGGGAAACATGCTTGTTTTTGTGTATCATAACGTAATACAAGAGCTGGCCACAAGTTAGAAGCAAGTCCGTCCCCCCCCCCCCCCCCCCCCCCCCCCCCCGAGGTTGAAAATATTTCTTCTAAACACATGCAATGAGCCAGTTGGACTTTTGCGCTGTGCCAATTATCTAGACTAGATAATTGTGCCAATTACAGTATCCAGTCTTTGGATAAGACTTCTGACCTGTGCTTCTATATTTGGCATGACAGACCTCAAGTTCCAATCATTATACAGACATTCTCTCTTGGCTTCATATCCACAGCCGTTCCAGAGCCCTTCCATTTTGTGGCAGACTGCTTGTATTTGAAGTACATTACAAGCTTAGCACTTGAGTTTGTGAGCGTGCATAATCCATTGGGAGGCGTTTTAGTTCCTGAGAGTGAGTGTATTAGTACAGCAATGGCCAGTGTATTTTCCGGGGGGGGGGGGGGGGGGGGGGGGGGGTTGTTCTAGTTGCTAATGGTTACCTCATCACTGGTGAAGTCAGTCAACTTGACATGGGTGATAGGCAAGCAGTGTTAGGAGAGAAAACGACACAAACACAAAACACATGTAACACAAGGAAGGTAGAATAACCCCACGAACCACACAAAAATATTTCCAAGTAACGAAAAAAACGAAAGTAGAAAAGGAATATAATTGAGGATCAGTTCAAAACTGACTGACGTTTCATTTCCGTGACACACGTTGTACATACTAATGAGCATGCAATCGAGCCATGCCAAAGACTAGCAGAGTCCAGAAAAGAGGAAAGGAGCGAAGCCACAACGAGTTTTTCGTGTCCGCTGTCCAAGCAATTTAGGTGTGAGGAGGAGCCCTTGCCGTCAAAACCTACCGTCTGTCTGATATGTGTCTGATGTGTGTCTGTCTACCGGGAGAAACTCACCTTTATGATGTGTGCTCATTTCACCTGATTTCCATATGCTGGGGATAATTGCTAGCTTTCTATTTAAAGTGTGGCAACGCACAGCCTATAATTTAATGCTCAGACATCTCATGGTGGAGAAAAGAAGCAAAGGGGTAGAAAAGTGATAGTGGAGGTGGAGAGGAAGAGAGATGGAGCAAGAGAGAGGGAGAGTGTAAGAAAAGGGAGGGTTCTCTTCTCACACCATTGTTTTAACTGCGAGGCGCATGCACACACACACACACAAAAAGAAATAGCGCAGCAGAAGGTGTAGAGCCAAACATTCACTCCAAGATTTTTCTTCTTGCATTTCTCGCGCAAACAATAAGCGTGGCAAGGATCTGGAGCTGCAGGCGACTCATTCATTAGTTGATGAACTATCGGATACAACGTTTTACTGGAAAGTTTAACTTTAACCCAAAAATATATAATCATATACATACATATATATATATATGTACATGAAAAGTCATTTCAAATGTGCAGAAGATCAGCTCCTCTGCCAACACACATTATCCAAGTTCATGCTAGTTTCGCCAGTTTGGAAGGATGTGCATGAGGTCTTTATTCCACACAATGCATGTCGGGTACGGGGTGGTTATTTGCAGACAGCTTGATTTACATAACCAATAACACATGCTGGGCGTCCAGAGCGCCAGGTGTGGACTGGGGGGGGGGGGGGGGGGGGCTGTTGTTGTGTTGTCCTTGCTGTCATCTCAAATCATGGTATATCAGGCACGTTTACGCGCATGCGCACACACTCCCTCGCGCTGTTGCACGGACGCGCACGCACACAAACACGCGCACACAAACACGCGCACACACATACACCTGTTCCCCGACCCTTCTGCTGATTGTAACAGAAAGGCGGAGGGGGGGGAGGGAGAAAAAAGCAAAAGCTTTGCTTGTGTTTTTTCTTGTAGTGTAGCCTCTTGAGCAAAGTCCTGCTCAGGAAAAAAAAAATCAAGTTACGGTAAACTCAGCAATGTTAAGCTACGTCGTGACAGTTTCTGCGGCAACGACCCATCCTAACTGCTGACGACACAGCAAACCGCTGAGTCCAACCCTAACAAAGTGAAGCATCCCAAACCAACTGCCGACTGCAGTTTGCTTTTCACCAGCCATCTCTAAATGACAAAGGTCAAAGGTCTTCAATCAAAGGAATCCCGTATGGGGGCACTGTGAGACTATGGGCTGGCTAGGCACTGTTCTGTGTCAATGTTATGCTCTCAATGTGTTCATAATTGCTTTATCGCTGTGTGTGTGTGTGTGTGTGTGTGTGTGTGTGTGTGTGTGTAGCATCCATCCCAGCATGCAAGGTAAGGGAGGGAACAGTTACAATAAGGGATGTTTCCAATTAGTCGACTAAACGTTGCTGTGCTTGCTAGTCAAAAGTACTCCTACAGTACTAGTCAGTTAAACGTTTTGGTTTTTGGTGATATACTCAACTTAAATGATGGCCTTGCCAACCCTAATCAAATATTTATCAAACATATGTTAGGCCTACTAACAGTATTAATGCATCATTATGCGGGACCATATTCACTACATGTGGTATCTGGACATTAAACTAGACAAAGAACGGAATCAGATTTTGTTATAGAGAATTAAGATTAAGCATTTCAAATTGCTCTTATGATATACGAAATATTTTTGTAAAACCAGGATTAGCCTCTTAAATTGCAATATGCTCAATTTGATCTGATTTCTAGGTATATCTTTTCTCTTTATCATTAAAAAACGTCAGATTAAATGGGAAATAGGTTGGAAGGAACACCCCTAGTGATTATTCTGCCTGGTCTGCATGGCAGGTACTCTGTTAAGTGTGATCCTCCTTTGGGTGCCAGGTGAAGGGGGTGTGTGTGTAGGAGGTGCGGGTAAGTTTGGGGGTATATTGCTATGCGTGCCTAGGGCAGGTGGGCAGTGTTGTGTGTGTTTGTGTGAGTGTGTGTGGGGGGTGACGGAGAGGTTGTCTTTACCCTCTGAGCACTGACAAACAGCTTGTGGATGATGCTGCCAGCTGGCCCACGTCCAGCGCCCAACACCGCCACCTCGGGCTCCTCCAGCAAGGAGCTGACGAACCTGAGCAGACAGACAGACAGACAGACAGACAGACAGACAGACAGACAGACAGACAGACAGACAGACAGACAGACAGACAGACAGACAGACAGACAGAGAGATGGGAGAAAGGGAGAGAGAGAGAGATGGGAGATCGTGAGAGAGAGCGAGAAAGAAGAGCAATAGGGGGAGAAAGAGAGAAGGGGGAGAGAGAGACACAGAGACAGAGAGATGGGGCGGAGTGAGGGGGAGAGAGGGAGAAAGAACAGACAAATGGGAGGGAGACAGAGAGAGGGAGAGAGACAGAGATACAGAGAGACATGAGAGAGAAACAGCGATAGAGAGAGACAGAGAAGGGGAGTTAGACAGAAAAGTGGAGCAAGAGCGAGCAGGTAAGAGATATATATAGAGGGACAGGAGATGAAAAGGAGAGAGCATAAAACAAGAAAAAAATAGGTATGACAAAAGCAAGAATTTGAAGACGAGAGAAAGTAGAATATAACAAAGGAGAGACAGAAAGATGGTAGAAAACAATAAAATAAGTTAAGAGGTGATAAAACAGAGGGGAGAGAGGAAAGGGGGGAATTAAAGTACAGCGACGGTTCAGAGCAAATAGAATGATGTCGTCATTCAATGTAAAATAAACATGAATGAACAACTTTTCAGTACCAACAATCAATGGATGACATTTGAACACTTGTTCACAATCTGCCTATTTGTTTAAAACAGGACGATTCCTGACAAACACCCACGCATAACTCTACCAATAAAAACAAATCACTGCAAGTGCAACCAAAACATCCCAATAGCACTTACCTATACAAGTTGTGCCTGCCTCATCCAAATTCAAGGTGTTTTTTTCTCCTTCTTTTACTTAGTAAGTATTATCCTATCCCAATTCCATCCATCCATCTCCCTATATTAACAAGTAGGAGAATCTGCAAATGTTGCAGATTAAACCCAATATCCGTCAATGTCCATGAGTGGGTAAGTAACGCTTAGCGTCTTAAATTGCGGGGGGGGAAATGAGTTCTGGGACGTAGCCAGGACTCAGGGCTCTCTACTGACACAGCCGCTTATTCAGGACAAGTACTCTGGAGATGGGGAGAGAGGACGTCGCTCCGGGCCTGCCCTGGGTGTCCTCTTAATGAGTCCACATGCTGTCTCTATGTGTCTAAGTGTGTGTGTGTTTATATGTGTGTGTGTGAGGGAGTTCCGTCCCTTTTCTACGGCACATAAAAGGTATTTGTGTGTGCGTGTATGCAAGTGTGTCTGTATGTGTGTGTGTGTGTGTGTTGATCTATGTGTGTGCGCACATGTGTGTGTGTGTGTGTGTGTGTGTGTGTGTGTGTGTGTCTACGGGAGATGTAGACATTGTTCATGCGCACGTGTGTGTAAGTTCTGGGACTGATCCGTACATTGTGTTTGAGTGTGTGTCATCGAAGTGTCGGTCATGATATAAATCGTATTTTCTCTTTAAATGAATCGAATGGAAAAGTATAAAAAAAGTAGCAGGGTAATTACACATTCTGGTCTGAAAACTTTGGGTTTAAGAGATTTAAACCTTAGATTTATGATACATTTAAAAACATTACACCTAGTAGGAAGACTATATTTAATGTTGTTTTAAAACTTTAAGACTCTGCCTTTGTCTAAATTGGAACACACAATCCAAATAATTGGAACACACCTTGGGTTTTGAAGACATTTGGTATGCACGCACACACACACACACACTATTGCTTTGTTATTAAAGAAGGCTGACATGGGCTTCATGGCTCGTGGTGACACCGGCCTCATGTTATATGGAACTTTAATACTTTTAATAAAAACACAATGCTGGTTTCAACAGAGGCTGGAGGTGGTGGGGGGCGGGAGCCATACACTATTACCCTTCACCTCCACCCCACCCACCCACATCTCCACCCCTGCGTCCATTCAAATGACTTTTCACACCGTGTCTGTCGGCCGACATTTATTAGAGCTCTCCCCCCCAGGAAAAGAGAGAGAGAGAGAGAGAGAGAGAGAGAGAGAGAGAGAGAGAGAGAGAGAGAGAGAGAGAGAGAGAGAGAGAGAGACGCTGGTGGTGGAATGAAAAAGCAGCCGGTGATATTAATAAATAGAGAGAGAGACAGAGAGAGAGGCAAAAGATATAGAGGCAGGATGGAGTTTTTGCTTTAAGGGGTGGGGTTGGGGGTTCTGCTGGGTTAAGACCAGTTCAGATAGTGGATCTGAAAAAAAAAAGAAACCTGCCACATAGAATGGACTCAGAACCCAACAGAAGGCCAGCTCGTAAAACCAGCAAAGTTTGGGAGTATTTCGATTTGCTGGACAATGAACAACACCATGTTGTGCGTAGGCTGTGCAACAATAAAGTGGCATACAACATTTCAACTGGCACGATGAGGAACCACATTCACTACAGGCATGTTGGCATTAAACCCGACGGAGAACAGACTTTCAGCTGCCTTTAAAATAGAATTTCTTTAATGAAATATTAGATTTAGCATTTCAAATGGCTTACAATACACACCATTTGTTCCGACCACGTTTGGCCTCTTCAATTGCAATGTGCTCAATTTGAAATGATTTCTAGGTATTTTTCTTATTTTAGATTGGTCTACAGAACCCAGAGGCTCGGAAGTGTGTCGCACTCCAAAAGCTTTGGCTGCAGACTTTTCTGTTTGTTTGTTTCAGCTGGGGTCAGATCGGATGAGCGGCAGCCAGACTTCAATATACATAACACACAGAGTATAGCTGTGGCAACACCATATGTCCTTTATACCTGGTGGACATTACCTCAGGATGTCCTCATTGCTATGTGGAGGGCATCGAACACCGATGCCACTGATGGATGGATGGTGTTTGCGTGCATGCGTGGGACACTCACTTCTCCAGATCCTCAGAGTCCTCTCCTGCCTCAGCTTTGCCTACGCCAAACTTTGCTTTGAGGGAGCGGGCGCGGGCAATGACAGTCTCCACCGCCACCAGCTGACTGATGACTTCCTGTCAGCAGAGGAGAGCCGCGAGGAAGGTGAACAAAGATCCAACATCGGGCATTGGACATTCAACCCCCTCACACTGAATAAAGGAACACCGTCAACCAGGTTACGGTTACAAGTCCAGTTGAGGGTTTACATGGCCAATAAGGTAACCCGGGTACCAATGTTAGGTCAGTTGAAGAATTGACAGGCGTGCTAAATCCAACAATAACGTTTGACGAGATTGATACGTTATGCCTCAACCGTTCTTGACTTATCATTGTGTTGTGTTGATTAGCATCCTTGTGTGGATTTGCAGCATTGAAGATAATGACGACTGACTTGATACAAAACAAGACTGAGTACGTTTACATGCACAGCTCACTCAGATACTTTTTGAACTGCCCGTCAATGATCTGTATAAGATCATTGTAAGATCCGTCAATGATATGTATAGATTTCTCAGCTCTAATATGAAAGATGTCTCCGCTCCGAAAGTGCGATTGAACTGTGAGCCATTTTAGGTCTATAATGTGTAAACACCCAACATGCTCTTATTTACATATACCTCTGGGTGAGTGCGGCCTAAATATCGGAATATCTTATTTGGATCTGATAAACTAGGCGTCGTAGGCGGGATTTGTTCCGGGGAGAAACCGGGTTACGAAACAGGGCTTTAGCCTTGTTGACATTAGGGTTGGGCGATGTCAACACGTTTTTACACCATTAAAACATTGAGGTTTGCCGTCCAGAAAAAGCAACTTGATAATTAAGCGAGAGCGCTTCTTATAACGTATATGCCATGAGGTGCTACGCTCTCTGCTGCCACAGGGTGGAACCAATCATCAGCAAATCCGTTGTTTCCCCGTTCCCCGTTCATACATAATAAACCCATTAACAAATCCAGTATAAGGCTACCAGGCATGTTTGATTAATAGACTAGTGATGAATTATGACCTTCATAAACTTGCTATTCGTAACGTTGTGTAAGTGGGTTAGGCTTATAAGCCGAAAGGAATTATTAAATCAGCAATATATCTGGCTATCGGATGCCTCAAATGGGGGGACTTTGACAAGCAGTTTCACCAGGAGATGGAGCGACGTGGCAGTCAACTTGAGAACAGCAATAGCATCGTATTTCATTTTATTCCTCCATATTCTGCATGAATGCCGATTTAGTTTGAGACATAATTTTACCATAATCATTTGTGCTCATCTTACCTGCTTTTTAAGGACGTGGAGTAAAAAAGAAATCAGCATGCCAGCACTTTATACCTTGCTTTCATTAATATTTATATATCCTAAGCTTTGCGCACATATCGACCATAAAGTCATAAAGGACGGCTTATTTTGGGGGAAAGGAAAAACAGGGTAATCGATCTGGTGAACAGTGATATACTGTTCTATTGGGAAAATCCCCCAACCCTAGTTGACAAGATAGTTAAGAAACCTGATTACCATGTAACCAGGTTACAAACGGGTTTGTAGCTTGCATGTAAACACACTGATTGTCTGATTGTTTGCATCCAACTAGTGGCTAAAAAGCACTGTCTCTGGATCAAACCCAAAGATAAGATAGGTAAATAGATAGATACATAATAGGGATTGAACAGACAGAACAGATTTGACTGACTTCTAACTTCTTGTGGTCGGGGTTGGGGTGTCGTAGCTGCTTGCTAGCATGAGAGGTCGCCTGCTGGACAGCTTTCTTCACCGAAGGGATGTCCTCCACAGACTCTGAAAGAAGGAAGAAACCTGAATGAGATAACATCACAACAGGACTGAGATAGAAATTGAGAGAAACACAAAGAAAGTCTTCCGGGCATGTTGGCCTTCTAAATATTCCTATGTAGGCATTGGCCTTCATGGTCTTCCTCTTAACATTACATTTTCATAGGTTCTCCGTCCGTGGTGCTTAAATTGTGTTGCTCACTTAATTCAAGATGTGCGGTATAAAAGAAAGACCTTCTAGCATTTCCAACCAACCCTATCCTTCTCCCAGGCAAACGCCTTTAACACACACACACACACATCCACATACCCCCCCCCCCCACCACCAACACCCACCCAAACACACTCCCCCAACCCCTTCCTCCCCAAACACACTCACCAACCCCCCACACCCACACCCTTACACACACAACACACACACACCCTCCTCCTTGAGCTTGAGTATGGCAGCGTGCAGGATGCATGGAAGGAGATGCCGGGTCAGGTCAGCTGGTTTTTGGACTGACAGGTAGTGCAGAACCTGAGGGAGAGAGAGGGAGGGAGAGAGAGGGAGGGGAGAGAGAGAGAGAGAGAGAGGGGTGTATAGAGAAAGATATACTGCTCAAAGAAATAAAGGGAACACTTAAACAAGTCAATGTAACTCCAAGTCAATCACACTTCTGTGAAATCAAACTGTCCACTTAGGAAGCAACACTGATTGACAATACATTTCACATGCTGTTGTGCAAATGGGAAAGACAACAGATGGAAATTATAGGCAATTAGCAAGACACCCCCAATAAAGGAGTGGTTCTGCAGGTGGTGACCACAGACCACTTCTCAGTTCCTATGCTTCCTGGCTGATGTTTTGGTCACTTTTGAATGCTGGCGGTGCTTTCACTCTAGTGGTAGCATGAGACGGAGTCTACAACCCACACAAGTGGCTCAGGTAGTGCAGCTCATCCAGGATGGCACATCAATGCGAGCTGTGGCAAGAAGTTTTGCTGTGTCTGTCAGCGTAGTGTCCAGAGCATGGAGGCGCTACCAGGAGACAGGCCAGTACATCAGGAGACGTGGAGGAGGCCGTAGGAGGGCAACAACCCAGCAGCAGGACCGCTACCTCCGCCTTTGTGCAAGGAGGAGCAGGAGGAGCACTGCCAGAGCCCTGCAAAATGACCTCCAGCAGGCCACAAATGTGCATGTGTCTGCTCAAACGGTCAGAAACAGACTCCATGAGGGTGGTATGAGGGCCCGACGTCCACAGGTGGGGGTTGTGCTTACAGCCCAACACCGTGCAGGACGTTTGGCATTTGCCAGAGAACACCAAGATGGCAAATTCGCCACTGGCGCCCTGTGCTCTTCACAGATGAAAGCAGGTTCACACTGAGCACATGTGACAGACGTGACAGAGTCTGGAGAACGTTCTGCTGCCTGCAACATCCTCCAGCATGACCGGTTTGGCGGTGGGTCAGTCATGGTGTGGGGTGGCATTTCTTTGGGGGGCCGCACAGCCCTCCATGTGCTCGCCAGAGGTAGCCTGACTGCCATTAGGTACCGAGATGAGATCCTCAGACCCCTTGTGAGACCATATGCTGATGCGGTTGGCCCTGGGTTCCTCCTAATGCAAGACAATGCTAGACCTCATGTGACAGGAGTGTGTCAGCAGTTCCTGCAAGAGGAAGGCATTGATGCTATGGACTGGCCCGCCCGTTCCCCAGACCTGAATCCAATTGAGCACATCTGGGACATCATGTCTCGCTCCATCCACCAACGCCACGTTGCACCACAGACTGTCCAGGAGTTGGCGGATGCTTTAGTCCAGGTCTGGGAGGAGATCCCTCAGGAGACCATCCGCCACCTCATCAGGAGCATTCCCAGGCGTTGTAGGGAGGTCATACAGGCACATGGAGGCCACACACACTACTGAGCCTCATTTTGACTTGTTTTAAGGACATTACATCAAAGTTGGATCAGCCTGTAGTGTGGTTTTCCACTTTAATTTTGAGTGTGACTCCAAATCCAGACCTCCATGGGTTGATAAATTTGATTTCCATTGATAATTTTTGTGTGATGTTGTTGTCAGCACATTATACTATGTAAAGAAATACGTTTTTAAGAAGATTATGTCATTCATTCAGATCTAGGATGTGTTATTTTAGTGTTCCCTTTATTTTTTTGAGCAGTTTATATTAAATGTTAGACCTAAGCATTACTTGTATTTTTCTCCCTGCTTAAATGCTACGACCCTTTGGCTCCTCTCCCCCCCACCCCTCTCCCTCCCACTCTCTCCCTTCCACCGACGATGATTGCAGAAGCTGTCATGGACCCCAGCGAGGTACTTGACATTTCTAAAAGCCGTTGTTCTTTTGAGTAAGTGGCTCGTTCGCTTGCCTTTCCCCCCCCCCTCCTTTTTAAGTTACACGCACGCGCTGCAGCACCAACACGACGGCAGCCGTAGCAGAAGACTGTGCTGCATTCTAATGTACCTCCAAAAAGCCACCGCCAGGGTCATTTGTTACCACTGGACGTGTATGAGCAGATGGGCGGGGGCGTGGGTGGGTGGACGGTTGGGTAGAGTGGGTGATGAGGAGGATTTTGGAGGGGAGGGGGATGTGATTCTACTGTCCCCCTGACCGCAGCCAAAGGCTTTTCTATTCGAGAGGTGCCAGGAGAAGCCCATAGAAACATGAATGGCGGACCTCCTTTCTCCAGTGGTGATCTTGATGGTGCCCAGAGCCTCTTGACTGCAAACTATCCCTAGCCGGCAGTTAAAAAAATCTAAATAATCTAAATATATATATATATATATATATATATATATAAAACACACACCATAATCCCCCCTCCACCAAACGTTACACTTGGCACAATGCAGTCAGGCAAGGACCGTTCTCCTGGCAACCGCCAAACCCAGACTGTAGCTATTAACTCTGCAGAACGTTGGGGACTTCTGCGCACTGTGCGCCTCAGCATGCGTTGACCCCGCTCTGTGATTTCACGTGGCCTACCACTTCGTGGCTGAGTTTCTGTTGTTCCCAATTCCTTCCACTTTGTTATAATACCACTAACAGTTGACCGTGGAACATTTAGTAGTGAGGAAATTTCACAAATGGACTAATTGCACAGGTGGCAACCTATCACGGTACCGCGCTTGAATTCACTGAGCTCCTGAGAGCCACCCATTTTTTCACAAATGTGTGTAGAAGCAGTCTGCATGTCTAGGTGCTTAATTGTATACACCTGTGGCCATGGAAGTGTTTGGAACACCTGAATTCAATGATTAGGAGGGGTGTCCCAATACCTTTGGCAATATAATGTATGTAAGAGCAGTTCTGCCATCTCTTGGAGGCCAGCTTATTAGAGCAAGAAAAAGAGAGGGAGGTCAGTACATCACAGAGGGACAGAGGGTGGTTGGAGGTGGGCTTGTGAGCAAGGGGCGAAAATAAAAGAGGAAATATTCAAACCAGCAAATTAATTCCAAACTAAATCCTGCACCTGGAGTTTCCCCCCAAAGAGCAGCGGTGGCGTAGCCGGTTGGCAGACAGCTGAAGGACAAGCTAAAGCGGAGCCAACCAAGGGTGGCTGCTGACTTTCAAGGCTGGCCAAGGTCCCCCTGAACTCTGGGTAAACTCTCCAAGGGTGGGGGGGGGGGTGGAGGAGAATTGTAAGGGGGAGGGGGAGGGGGGATAGCGGGGACACTTGTCACGGACATCTTGTGTTCTGACCCACTTAGGAATGGGCTCGGCTTGCTAGGATAGGCTGAAAAAACTGAAAAGTATCTGGGCCGAGCAGGCAGATTGCGACGGCACCTGGAACGGTGGGACCGTATCAGCACTTTCACGGTCGTACTTTGAACCGAGCGCGCGCATATGGCTGCTTTACACCACACTGCCGCGCCGCGCGGCTGGAAGCCTGCTCCGCCACTCCAAAGAGCTTTGTTCCACGTTTCTTTTAAACCCTGCCTTTCTCCACGCAGGATAAATACAAGGGAATGAATAAGAAATAAACTGAAAAGAGGGGCAGTGCTTAATGCCACTTTGAAATGTTGGCTTTGAAGGCGAGAGGGCCCGTACTGCCATTGCTTCAGGGAACCGACTGGACAATGTTTAAAAGTTAAAGAGTTTCCTGGCTTCTCAACATGTGGAACGCAGCCATATTTTCTAAATCGGCTGGTGAACAATTTCAGTTGGCACATGGCAGCGAGCGCAACAGGCACAACAAGACTTAAAAACCGTTGCCCTCCTTAGATGAAATACATGCATTAAAAAGTCAACAACTAAACCTGGCTTCCCACAGTGTCTATCAGACGTTTTCAACTATTTCTGGAAGGTGCATTAGCCTAAAGGTCACTCTTCACCCAGTAAAACACAGGGAGTATGGATGGAATACAAAATTGCCACTACCGGAGCCCAAGATGAAGCCACTGCCTACAAGAAAGTATTTGTAATACCCACAGCTATACAGGATCAGAAGAAAAAAACCACGATGACGGTGCAGTTCAGTCTTTGATACTATGTGGTGATCGGAAGCTGGGAAACCGGGCACAAAGTCTTCCCTCTGCTTAATGGAGGAAACAAACAAAACCTGCAACACCTTCCCAACATCCAAATCATGTGACGTCATGGACTACGCTTTCAAATGAGGATGTATTATTTTAAAGCGTGTCGGAATTCATAACACACCCATACAAGATTTTCTACAACTGAGCTTATTAGCTGACTTTGAGACACTTTTTGACATATTCCTGACAAAATGGTAGGTAGGTTTGTAGTGGATACATCCTCTGTGATATGTTATGGTTATTTCAGTTTTTAGATCCTGTTGTCCATCACTTTAAATGAGGACGTATTCTCTTGTAATAAAAGGCTACATTGGCCAGTTCAACACGAGAGCACAATGAATCATTTTAATGACATTGTAATGTAAAACCATGGAATGGACTATGCCATTGGCTAGAAAAAAACAACACTTTTGAGTCAAAGAAACACATTGTTGCTTTTGGCTGTTTCATATTCCGTCAATAAGAAAAACAACACAGGATTACAGGGCTTGGCCTTCCTTTAAAGAAGATGTGCAGGCTGGCATACCCGGTTAATTCATGTGGGGAAATATGGGAAAAACGTTGCATTACAAAAAGTAGCCATCATTGTAAAAGTAGGACAACTTTTTCTACATTATCTTACCCCCACACATTCATTCATGACTTGGGGCGTGCCAGCCTGCACCTTTACTCTTAAGGCAAGAGATCTGGCGGATGCTGCAGAGCGAAGCCCTACCTTCTCGGCCTCTTTGGTGTCGTCGAACAGCCGCTTCTGGCGGCGGGCGGGCACCGACCTGGCCGTGTCCCAGGCCTCTGCCCACATGTTCCCCGGGATCTTCATCCTGGCGCTCAGCTCGCCCCGGAGGACCGCGGCGCCCGCCTCGTCTACCACCTCCTCCTCTACGTAGTCCCGGGGAGAGTACCAGCGCACAAAGTCCTCCAGAGAGCAGCCCGGGTTGGCGGCCTGTGGACACCGGGGGAAGGCAATATGTGGGTTTGTAATTGGAAACTGTATTTGTTGCCTGTGAAGCAACAAATACCACGTTTGAGTCTTTCATAAGTGACTAGCTGCAGGTGCTAGTTCACAATGATAGAGATGCAAATTGTACAAGCTAGATAGGAACTGTTGGGACGACAGAAGCTCAAAATAACCTCTGGCTAATTTTGCATTGACCGTAATGTAGAAGGACAGCCAGCTTTAGTTACTGAAAGTGACGGCATCACCTGAAAAGCTAGAGTTGAAGTTAACAAGACTTTTATCTTTAAACACAGCATGTTCTCAGAAGCCATGCCTCCCCCTGGACTACATTGCGGTATTTATTTTCTTTCACCCCAAGCATGCATACAAGGTTAATTGCAGAACCTTGAGCAAGTATTATCCTAATGACAGAGGGTGTGCGGGGCTTGTCCATATGCGACTTGCGGTTCCGGTAAGCTACCATGTAATGTTAAGAACAATCATTGAGTGTCGTGGAGTTACAGTACCTTACGGCACTAGCGTACAGACTTATTTTTTCTCTTTGACCCTTCCACTTGTAGATGGGGCTCAAGGACCACAGTAAAGTGAAAGTGTTTCAGTGGCTTTTTAATGTAGGAGTTTACAATATAGAGGCCCCCCTCAACCCTTTACTCCATGCCTGGCCATACTAACTGTGGCACAGGGGGTAGTTGTTTTTGCTCCAGCAATTTTAATGCACAGTGGACACCGCAGGGCATTGTTCGGCCTGGCAGACCATTTGGAAAGCATTCGGTCACATTCAATTGTTCCTGTACTCTTGGGCAGCAGCGCCTGCCTAGCATGCAGGAATAGGGCGTGTAACGATGTTCTTATTTTTTACAATTCAATGTGAATGTTGTATTTAAGTGCCGATTTTGTTTAACTCTCAAATTGTTATGAGTTAATATCAGTTAGGAGGTGTACAAAACAATATGAATTTCAAAGGCTACGCATTGATGGGCTCGGGCATGCCGATGGTTCTGCTTGTCCAATATAAATAAATGAAGATGAGTTTGTATGCGTATGCGTGTGTGTGTGTGTGTGTGTGTGTGTGTGTGTGTGTGTGTGTGTGTGTGTGTGTGAAATGCAGGGAGCTCAGAGAGAATCAGTGATACATTTTTTTCAAATTTCGATACTGTATTAAACCATATCTTTTATTTAAATGTTAATTTGAAAATGGTCACAGCACTAGCTCTACAAATACGTCCTCTTTCTTCCACGGCCCTGTCCTCCCTCCCCTCAGCATACAGGCAGAGAGACCACCAGTCACTGAGAGACATCCACTCTTTCCTAGGCACTGCACTGTCCATCTCATAGCACAAAAAACCAAGTTAGCCGATAAACATTAAGGCTGACAGGTCCATTAAAAATAAGGCAGCCCACCCCCTACTCCATGCCCCCCATGAGTCTGGCTTTCAAATTATTCCCAATTCGATCAGGGCCACATCCACCTTCGAAAAAAAGAAAACAACATACACCCTTGTGCAACATAGATATTATTCTACTCACTCCTTTGACAAGTGAGCCAGTGTGTTTGTGTGTGTGTGTGTGTCTCAGGTGCTATCAGGGCCGTCTCCCAGTCCCAAAGCAAGGGTTCACAAGTCTTGCTTTTGATTGTGTGTGTGTGTGTGTGTGTGTGTGTGTGTGTGTGTGTGTGTGTGTCTGCATTCATTCAACAATCACAGCCTGACACATGAGCTCATAACAGCACAGGAAGAAGCAGGTGCTTGCAAGTGTATACGGATGACAATAATGACCTTTGTTTGTATGTATGTATGTATGTATGTATGTGTGCATGTGTGTGTGTGTGTCTTTCAGTGTGTCTGCGTGTCATCCATTAGGGACTGCCCTGCCATGACACATATTTGCAACAATAACCTTGTATATAACTGGGAGAACGGTTGGCCTGGTTGGGAGAACTGGTTCAGTTGGAGGCCACCTGACTAATATACCCAGCATGGAGTTTCTACTATTGTTTGACCTTTACATCATGCAACACGATGTAGTGTGCGTCTGTGTGTTCTCGGGGTGTGTTCGGTGTATGTGTGTTTGTGATTTCTGAGGAGTTTTCTTGTGTTCCTTCCATAGGGTGTAATTAACTAGAAGGCTCGTCAGCAGCACAGTGGAGGGGGCGCTGATGTGAGGAACGGTAGGAAGTGTGTAGGATGGTGTAGGGAGTGGGAGAGCAGGGGGGGGGGGGATTGATGACAGGGTCTAACCCAGTAAAGTGAAGATGGGGGGGGGGTTACTGTAGCCCCAGGGGAGGTGAGCTGCTACTGCTCATGTCCCCCTTCAGGGAAAGAACTGTGTGCAGTTGCGAGTGAGTGTGTGTGTGTGTGTGTGTGTGTGTGTGCTCATGCACTGGTGGCAGCAGGGTACAAAAGAAAGAAAAGAAAAAAAAACTGAAGAGGCCTTGGTGGATCATTCAGGATGCTAAGGCTGTCATATTCTGGAGTTGCACCATTCATCATAGCCATCCCAGTCGGCCTCGCGCCCAGAGGGAGCTGGTAATTAAAGCCAAAATGCCAGATTATGCTTGGCTAAGCACAATTACAGGCCTGCACCCTGCTAAATTTAGAGACCATTCTCCCTGCTTAGGAGCACCCCATATACCGCAGTACCTGACGTATATCTACAGCGTTTGCACATCCTTGTTTAAAACCTGGGCCACTGTTGAACTTTAAGCTTCTCGAGTAGGACATGCCAGAGGAAAATTCTCCAAAGTAGAGCGTTCAGTGGGGCACTTTAAACAGGGCACAGTAATGCGACAAAATATATGAAAAGCTGTGGCCCCATTTGATGTTGCAGGTAAATGCTATTTGTCAATGCTAGCTTGGGAAAAGTCATGAACAGGCATGTGTACTCCCTCGGGATTGCCGCAGATGCAGTGCGGTCAATGTTCATTTTGCCAAGTAAAGTTGTTTGAAGTTGATTAATCAGAGCGAACGGAACAGTCCAACCTGGTTAGCTCTATAGCAGGTTGCTTAGCGAATCACTCCTGTAATTAATCAACGTGGCTTTGGTTGTCACTATTCTAAAGAAACACCCTTTTTCTTGAAATAGAGGTAGTCTCTATCACCAAGGCCTAGGACCAAGGACCTAATTGTTCGCATGATGAACAAATTCTGATTCATTTGGTGACCAACACTTCGACTTCAGACTGGAATTTGTGGTAAAGGGGTTATATTTTAATGAGGTCAGACTTGTGAAAAGCCAATTTCAAACTGCATTAGCAGTACAATTTAACTTTTTATTCCCAGAGTTAGTATTAGCCTTAGCCTGCCTCTATGAACATAAAATGAGATGGTAAAAACAAGATTTACTAATAATACAAGTGTTGGTGTACCATGACACCTGGCGAGTTATAATGCTGCCAACCTTATACAGCTTAAAGGGTTGCAACCACGAATAGAGAAACTACTTTAGTCTGGGCGAGCATGAATCATTAAAACAAATAGGCAGCCAATACATTAAAACACTATGCCTACCAGAGCCGACTGCACGACATATTGTTGAAAACGGTTATGTTTCGGAGCTTCCTTTTTTAATTGTGTTTTTAGAAATGTCTTTCATTCTGGAACACAAGGCGGAAGTTCTGGACTCATTGCTTTGAAGCGCGGATGATTTGTAGATCAGTTGGTGCATCACAGTTGACCAGTTAGCAACAGAGAAGTCATGAGATGCCTTTTGTCAGGTAAATGAGATGCATTTTGGAATGTAGAAACTAGAAAGACTAATTAATACTAATTAATTCCTACAAAATGTTTCGATTCGTAAAGTTTGAATTGATTTTGTTACACATGGATCGGTTGGGATCCTGCTAACCGATGCATTCGAATCGTAAAACATTCAAATCGGGGCCCGGTGAATCTTAACATAGCTAATGTTTATGAGGATGCATGAGTAGATAAAAACCAAAAGGCATGTTATTCCTAGGACTGATCCAAATAAATTTGAACACATTTGCCACCTGTATTAATGTTTACTCAGTCATTTGGCGCATGCCCGTTATCAAATGTCAATACCATATGTTTATTGGTCACATTTCTCTTCATTAATGCAAAAACCATATGGCCTCTTTGAACTCAAATGCGTACCTGTCTCGTCTATATACACAAAGAGTTAGCATTACAAAGATCCATGCTGGCATCAGAAAGACAAATGTTTCTCAGGGAAAGCTTTAGCTGCTGGAATGCACAAATGAACACTTGCATTCATCGATACAAAACGAGTGCACATAATTGCCTTCGCCATTAAACCGGAGGGGGGGGGGGGGAAATGTCGCCTGACGTTTACAATGAGTCCTTAATAGTAATGGGCACTTTTTCCTCTTTAAAAAACATTTGTATTTATTGAATGTGGAGGTGTTGAAACTTAAATAAGGGATTCAATGAAAAATGTATCTGGTTGAGTAAAATGGAAGATGCTGAAGGAATGATCAAAAACGTTCCCGGTGCGTTCGGCTGCAACCTTTCCCTAGACTCCCCCCCCCCCCCCCCCCCCCCCGCCACAGAGTTGTCGACGCCAACGACGTCATGGTTTAGGGGCCATCGGGCCGTGGGTCCATTGATGATGTCATTAGCTGGACGGTGGGCCCTGTGTCGATGTGAAGGGTGGTGGGCTGAATCTAATCTAAGGCCCGCCGCTGTGACACATTGACTGAGAGCCACCGCACAACATTAATGGGGTTCATGTCATTCGCCCTCGTGTGCAGTCTCTCTTGGTGTCGGTAGGTGTGTGTGTGTGTGTGTGTGTGTGTGTGTGCATTCATTCACCAATCACAGCCTGACACATGAGCTTATAGCTGCTCAGGAAGAAGCAGGTGGCTGCAATGACAATAACGACCTGTGTGTGTGGTGTGTGTGTGTGTGTGTGTCTTGATGCGTCTTCGTCTGCCATAACATGTGACTGCCTTACCATGAGTTGCAGCAACAATAACCTGGTATCTAACTTGAACAAGGTTCACCCACTGAACTGGGAGAACGTTTGGCCTGGTTCAGTGATTAAAGAATTAAGTCACATTTTCTGGGGGAAAATGTGAACAATACATTGGTCAAAGTTCCTTGATATCTCAACTTTATATTAACGTTTTTATGACCTTACTCATCGTGTACATAAAAAATAAGCCTGCAGTATGCTAAATCCAGTGAACTAAGAAGCAGTGTTAACCATTTCTAGCACATTCCGGCTATTTCATGTGTCTGATCGGAGACATCACAAGAAGGTGCATCAGAAAGGCCCACCATGCGCCATATTCGCTTTACGACCAATATTTCAGCGTGTTCATAATTCATAATATCCATACGTTTCTAGGGCCATTTCTGGATTTAATTCCCGGTTGTACGTCAGGTGTGGCACTTTCAGGGGTGAAAGTGTGTGTGTGTGTGTGTGTGTGTGTGTTTGCATCTCACCTTAAAAGACTCCATGTCCGAGAGCAGGCAGGCGCTTTGCATGCGGGCCCGGAGGTGAGCGCCCTCGGCCGACGTGCCCAGCTTGGCTAGCACCTCCGATTGCTCCTCCAGGAGGTCCTCCGTCATGGGAGCCGGCTCCTGTACGTACACACACCCCCACACAAGCACGCACATGCACACGTGCAGACACACGCACGCACACGCAGACACCCACACAAGCACGCACATGCAGGCACACGCACGCAGGCAGACATATGCACGCACACACACACACACACACACACACACACACACGCAGACACCCACACAAGCACACGTGCAGACATATGCACACACACCCACGCAGACACCCACACAAGCACGCACATGCACACGTGCAGACACATGAACAAATACACACACACGCAGACTCCCACACAAGCACGCACATTCACACGTGCAGACACACACGCGCACGAACACACACACACACACAGTTGGTTTCCAATCCCCTCCGGTCGTTGTTTGTTATATAGTGATGTCATGAACGCGGCGGGTAAAATCATTAATGTCTGAATGATCTTTGTTCGTGATTATGTTTCCAAGTGTGTGCGCGCCTTCTGTACTTGATCTCAAAATGAGGTCACTGTTGTAGCTTGTACCTTATTGAGCTAACTATCAGCATCATTGGAAATAAAAATCTATTGTTTTTATCAAAATGATTGTACATGCTACAAATACCATTTGTGAACAACATCAAGGACTGTTATCAGGTTGTTAATAAACAAGTCCCCTTCTCGTTTGTATTGAAGGTTCAAAAAATAATAATAAGAAAAGAAAAATCATATTTTGATAGCGGGCCAAAGAAAACAGATAGAGACTGGGAACTGACCCCTGTCGCTTACTGGCCAGACATCGCCGGACGATGGCAAGAAATCGCTGACAGCTCCATCGCTAGCGCCCAGAGCCCAACTGAACTATAGGGAGCAGCTGTTCCGTCAGGAAAAACAATCACAGCCTGCTAATCAATCTGTGTGGCCCTCACTGACATCTGAAGTCCGGGTCCAACTAACTAGTAGGCACTAACAAGACTCGCCTCTGATGGCACGTTGTGTAGGGTTCAAACCCGGGAACCTCCACAGTAGTAGAACACGCAGGGCAACACAGGAGGTCTAGCTTGTAGCGGGATGCAGAGCTACCACGCGGGTGCTAAAAGGCACAGAGGCCAGTCTTCATACCTAGGCAATGCCAACGCAATTTTGTGATGGGGCCGACTAACGCTGTGTGTTCCTGGTGTTACTGGGTCAAACCAGAAGAGAGGGCCTTGTTGTCTACAAATATCGGCCATCAATTTGTTCTCTGGTAGTAAGATGGCTGATTTGGTCCAAAGTGAAATTAAGGATGAATTAATGAAGAAAGAAAGTGAATACAAGTACAGGAATACAGGGCGACAATCTAAAGACTTTCAGGATGTGAACAAATCACTAGAAGAAAATAGATTAATTGTATTAACTGAATTGTTTTTATTGTATTTTTTTTCTCCCTCCTCCTGGCCTATGCTCCTTAAAAGCTGTGAGCTACAGCTGGGCCACCGCTATTACCTCCCATACGTCCCCTGCCCTGACTTAAATGCTTTCTTTAGCCTCTTGTGTGGCACCAAAAGTGCTTTACTTAAATCGGTGGCTTGGTAGCCGGAACGCTTGACACCCGGTCTTTTGAAGCGCTGCTCTAGCGCTCACCTTGTCTGAGCTCTAAATCAGCACTATAGGTGCTGTCGCCACCATGAGTTAGGGAGGGAGGGAGGGAGGGAGAGGGAGAGAGAAAGAGAGAGGTAAGGGGGCATGTGCTTGTAACGTTGTGCATGTCCTTGCATGACCGCGTGTCTTTTCTGGTCTAGGCGGATCAATAATCACTGGGATATGTGGGGGAATAGAGTAGGATTCAATGTATAATAATTGTATTATTGTTATAAAACCAAAAAAAGACATCACTTAGCGCACGTAATGAAAGAATGTTAATGAAATAATCATCTACGGCAGCGGCGCTATTAGGCTGGCCCTGAGTGGGAGCACTGGGGGTTTAAATGGGCGCAGAGGAGCGTGGGTGAAAACCAGCCCGTTTCTTCGGCGCAGACTAATTAAACCCGGGGAAGGTGAGTCGAGCCATCCGCCTCATTACAAATGAAGTGGTCACGAAGGCCCCCCCCCACCCCCTCTACTGACTGACACATACACACTTCCTCCCTTGCCGCACCCCTGTACTGTACTGTGCCATCACATGAGAGGCGAGAACTATGGATGGAAGAAGAGCAGACAGAAAGAGTAGAAAGAGCAGAGCACCAAATTCCTTTAAATCCACAGCATTTCAAACAATTAGACAAAAGAGACCAGGGTCTTCACCAGTGTCTTTCCAATATCTGATACCGTAACCCTCCTCCGATATTCCTACTTCCTATTGGCCGTGTTGCTGTCCATGATCATTATTATTCTTACCATCATTGTGTACAAGTGTAAAATCCTAGATGTGACTTTCATCGTCACCTTCAAATAAAAATGCTGTAGCAACACATATTGGACGTCTGTCACACACAGACAGAGAGACAGGGACAGAGAGAGAGACGGGGAGAACCGATAAAAGATTGATGAAGAGGGAGAGAAAGTGTCTTGTAGATATACGGCACGAAGGCACCAGGACAGAGAATAAAATAAAAATGAGGGAGAAGCAATAATCAAATATGGAGAGAAGATAAAAACGACGAAAGAAGTGTGTGCAAGGTGTGTGTGAGGTACAATGGGAGAAGACAACAGAGAAAGGTGAGAGAGCGTTTTCTTTGAAGCAAGCCAAAAGGAAATCGAAGATCATCTTTTGGGTGCAGGATCCAAACCTGCACGATATGTTCAAATTGTTGAAGGCTCTCAATGTCAAGACAAATATGCACATGTACAGTTATTGTTTTTCTCCTTTCCCTCCCAATTGCAGGCCAAACAAACAGACACACAGGAATACAAACACACACACACGCACACACACACACACACACACACAAACACAGGCAGACCCAAGACAAACTGTCTGGCCAGCAGCAGTATTGCTGATGCTTGTATCTTTTTCTCACTCACACACTTAATAAATCCTATTCTACTTCTCCTGGTCTTTCTTGGTCTCCCCCTCGCTTTGTCTCTCACTCTCTGGTATCTCTCTCTCTCCGTTCTCTCTTTCCCTGTGTGTATGTCTCACTCTGCATCTCCCTCTTCACCTCTCGCTCTATGTACACGTCTCTGTCTCTCTCCTGGTCACCCAACGCTTTTTCCGTTGTGATCTTCTATGCAACGCAGCATTCCCTCTGCACCACACCAACACACATGTTGCCTCTGTGATCGTGCATGTGTGAAAAGGGCGATAGAGACATCGCGAGTGGGGTACGGAAAGAGAGGGACCTAGGTTACTTACTTATTTCTTAAAAAATACATGCAACATTTGAATTTCAAACTATTCGATATCATTAATATGTTACTGTTTTAATTTAGCTAGCAAAGCCCAAACTTTGGTAGCCATCATAGAGAGAGCGAGAGCGAGAGCGAGAGCGAGAGCGAGAGCGAGACTATGCTTTGGTCTACCTTCCTCATCCTCACTCGTCTCCTACTGTTAATTATTGAGTAGGGTCAGCTTTTTCCTTGTCTTTTCCTTGTTGTTTCTGCATTCATTAGCCCCGACCATTCCGCTCCTCTGTATAATAGATGAAGGGGGAAGCGGGGTGGGGGCAGCAAAACCTCTCCTGGCTAGCTCCTAGCTAAATCCCCCCACCTCGCCCCTCCTCCGTGAAGCCCCCCTCGCCAACGGGAAGGTCCGGCGCCAACTCCCACAGCCTCCCAATTGGGGCGACGGCGTCTCACTCGGCAAGCGCTCCCTTTAAGATGGATGGATAATAGCCGGAGACGACTGTGGCCGAATATATATATATATATATACACGGACAAGTCGATCCGTCTTGGGGAGCAGCGAGGGTCTCTCTCCTCCTCAAGCCAATTAGGTGAATTATGCTGCAGTGATTTATCGTTAGCGCGCCGTGTGATTCAGATTAACCCCAGAGCAGGAGATGGGGGTGGGGGGGGGGGGGGGGGGGGGGGGGGGGGGGGGAGGTACGAACAGAAGACAGAAGTAACAGTCATTGCGCACGAAGGTTAAGGTGCACCTTCCGCACGTTTTAATGACTTTAACCGGCAAAACACTTTGTCTTAGCTTTTGTTGGGTGTTTTGAAGCAGACCACAACTGAAACAAATGGTTTTCATGGCCGAAAAAGGTTTTATATTTTTCTTTTTTTTAGATTGGAAAAAGCCATCCCGTTCTTTGACATGAAGACAACCTGATCTAGAAGAACAGGATTATTGAACCCCAGCTGGTACTCTGTGTCTGTCAGTATGAGAGAGAGAGAGAGAGAGAGAGAGAGAGAGAGAGAGAGAGAGAGAGAGAGAGAGAGAGAGAGAGAGAGAGAGAGAGAGTGCATACATATGCGTGCGCGCGTGTCTCTGACCTGTGTGACGGGGATGTAGAGGGGCTCTGAGGAGGAGTTCAGCAGGGTCATGTTGCCGTGGGGGTGGAGCCTGCCGTCGGGGGGCTTGGCCCTGCTGGACCCTGCACCGCCCTTCTCCGCCTCGCCCTCCTTCGCTGCCGCCGCCTCTTCCTGGTCGCTCAGGCACTCGAAGAACTCGTCTTCGCTGTCGCTCCACGAGTCCCACGACTTCCCCGGAGAGGCCTCCCGCGCCGCGCCGGACCCGGCCCCCGTCGCGCTCTCGGGGCCGCGGCGCCCGTTCTCTCCTCCGCCTGACAGCTGGCGCTCGCGCTCCTTTCCTCCGTCGCTGGCCTTCCGGGACTCGTCCCTTGCCCGCTTCCTCTCGATGCAGCAGGTGCTGGCCTTCCGGGACTCGTCCCTTGCCCGCTTCCTCTCGATGCAGCAGTTGAGCATCTTGGTGGAGAACCATACGTACGTACGCACGCACGCACACACACACACACACACACACACACACACAGGCAGAGACAGAGGGTGCCGTTAGAAACGCAGTGCTAAGCTAGGTGTGTGTGTGTGTGTGTGTGTGTGTCTGTGTGTGTGCGTGTATAGAGCTTAGAAGTGTCGGTACATACATGGAATACCAATACAATAACAAAGGGACTATTTATCATTCTTTGCCATATAAAAATGTCTCGCCTTTCGGCCCATTCTTCATCTTTAGAGCAAACAACTCCACTCTCAACAACCTCATCTCTCAAAAAAGTGCCTGGCCTGCCACTTAATAACCACAAACAAAGGCTGGGCCATAACAAATGGTGGCTGAAAGGGTTAAAAATAACAGAAAGAAGGAAAAAGAGAACGAAAGGATGGGGGGGGGGGGGGTAACTCAGGTAAAGGAAGAATAATGCGGAAGGAAGAAACAGAGAAAAAGAGAGAATGTGTGAAATATACTCTCACAGGGGGACGTCTCTCTTACAGAGGATTTTAACCTCTCATCCCGTCTTCTATCAGAGCTCCAGATGTCTCTCAGAGGCCATGGCTCTCTCTATTTTTACACACCTGAAAATGCCCAGGGCCAGAGAACAAAACACCAGCACTGCTGCTAAATGACCTAGACTGTATGTAAGGGGGGGTTGGCCGCATCAAAGCGAAGGAGACCACAAAGTCAGCTCCTAATTGATCGTAATCAACCATCAGCTAATTGTTACAGATGAGGCTCTTGTTTGAGCTCATAATTCAAGTCTTAATGTAATCATACTCAACACTCGTCCCCCCGTTGTTGTAGTGGTGGTGTTTTTTGGGGGGGTTTCGTGTAATTTTTCCAGCACATTAACCGTCGTATTGTTCCAAGGCATAAGCGGTGTAAGGGTGGCCGATCATATTAGCGGTTCATTTGGCTTGACGGCATGATTGAAACACAAATAAAGCGAGCTGAACAGAGAAATTGCAAAATTAAAACTTCCCAGTTCCTTAAATAAAAACAATTGTGTATTTCGTAAATTGGCCACGACAGGATAACTAATTTAACTAAATATGAAGACACTTTTTAAATTAATCTCATGTTTACAAAATAATCTTTCAAATTATACGCTATTACATTAAAACAAAATAAATTAGCATCGGTTAATTAGGATTGATTTCATTAACTGCATATTAGCTACAGCATGCTATTTCAGTCCTATTAAATTAGAACAAAGCCATTGTGAAGTTAAGGATAGCCAAGTTGTCTCAGGTTTAAATGCGCAAGATGACGCAAGCCATCTATGTGATACCTGAAACATTTCAGTACGAATTACATCTTCGGCTAAAAAAAATGTCCTTCCTGTTGACAGCATTATTGTGCGTGGGAGGTCATCGATTCCTTTTTCTCGCGAGTGAATCAGTTGTGATGCGATGCACACCATTTGATACCAGTACCCTCCCAGCGCTTCCTCATCAGCTTCAATTCAAATCAAACTCTCACAGGCCCTCCTGGGACTCTGGGGTAATTTTCTGCTAATATGTTTTGTATAGAGGCGGGCGGCTCTCGGCTAGCAAAAACATATATTTTAAATTGTTGTGTGCTTTGTTGGTTTTTCTTTCTTAAAAAAAGAAAATAAACTCTGGAACGTTTAAACCCCATTTTTATCCTTTATCACTATTTGTATCCTTATCACGAGTTATTCTTTGAAAATTTTAAATCAAGTAAACACATTGGATTTGGTACAAGATTAAATTGGGATCCACTCCAATCTTGCGTTAAATGTCTCACGGGACAAGAGACGCGAGCTCTTAACCGTGGTACTACTGATGCCTCAATCGTAGAAGCACGCGTGGGCCAAGACTGCAAAGACCCCAGAACCGCAACCCATCTCCGGCTATTTCCACACCAGCCAATGACAAAGAGATGCAGATCACTGGCTTACTAAACAAATACTTAGTTGAAAAGGACAGATTTCTTTCAGTTTAGTCTTGTTCGGAAGACAATATTTCACAATATTAGATCGCTGATATTGATATTCAACCAATTTTTTTACTAATATCAATTTACATTGTTTGTGACACTTGAGGAACTGTGAGACGTTTTCCAATTGTCCATTGTCCAATGTGTTCTTAAAATAAAATGAATCTGAAATGAAGCAGCTCTCTTTTCAACAAGCTATTGAAATAAGAAAGCATAAAAATTTGGCGATTAATGAACGTCAATCTGAATTCAACATGGCTACTTGATCAACGGCAAAACCAAATCTAAGAAATATTTATTGTGTTTCATCTGTCTGAAAACCAAATATATTAATTGTCTCTCAAACTAAAATGCTATTTCCCTGATATTTAAAAATAGGCTATAATATACAACTAATTATGCCTACAATAAGTGTGTTTGTTCTTGTGTCTGACAGATGCACGAAGTAGAGTTCTCAACTGCTTAATTCCTTATTATTTATTTGAAGATATAATTATAACGGATGTGTGGGTGTGTGTGCAGGCGTGTATGTGTGCGTGTGCATATGTGTGTGTCTTTGTATAGGTGTGTGCGTGTGTGTGTGTGTGTGTGTGTGTGCGCGTGTGTGTGTCAGTGGTTACCTGGAGCTTCTGATGCAGCAGACAACAGCGGAGATCAGGGGCCCCGCTGGCCAGCCTAGGATTTGGAGAGGAAGGTGGAAGGTAGAGGAGACGCGGCGGACAGAAGAGAACATTCAGACCTGCAATATCATTCTCTAATGCAGGCATTCAGGAGATTGTATCCTAAGGGACGCACAGTGAAGAGATATGGTTCATTTAAGCGCGCAGGTAGGGGTTAGGGTTGAACCAGGAACGATATGCTTTGGCTTGGAGCAAAAACCCACACTGGCCATCTACACTATCCATGTCAGATGACATTTAATTCAAATATATTTGCGGTCTCATTTCTCACAATGTGTATTAAGTGTATTAAAATGACGAAGTGTATTACTAACGAAGAATATTCGTCATGACTTTAGAACAGTACTGCGATATCCAACTAGATGATTAATCAAAAGACAGCCATGTGAAGTGGCTTATGTTGGGTGTACCACCAGCGCTCTCAAGGCATGAACTGCACAGGAACGCACTGACATTCACTAGAATCAAAAGGCTGAAACAACAAAAGAGAAACGTTGGTGGATTTATAATGTGCACACTTAGAGACCCAATAGCATTAAATCCAAAATTATATTATGCCTTTCCTTTCAAAGTTTGTTCCTGTAATGTGCTCACCTAATATCTATTATTATGCCCCTGTGTTTTTACCCTGACTTCCTATGTAGACTGTGTGTACTCATCTGAACGTCTTTGACAATGCAAACTGAATGAAAGCAGCCCTCGTTAGTGAAAAGTTATACAAGGTTGTCGCCATGGCAACCGCCATGTTGTGTATCCTGATCCGCTCTTTTTATGGGTCTCATAATTGAGACCTGCCCTCATTGTTAAAAAAATAAAATAGAGTTTACTTTTCGTTTTGCGGTACAGATGATGATGATGATGATGACAAATAGCTGCATGAAAATAAGGGCACTGCCACCATTAAGGATGTATGCAAGCATTCTACTGTCGAATGTAATATGCAACACTACGTATGGCCCGGTGAGCGATTGCGCTGACTTCCACTTTAGGGTGGAATAAGTTTAGAATATGATGGTCGGACCAACCCTTACCTTGGACCCAATGTTATAGCAGAACTCCTGGGGGGTAACTGCACAGAGCCCTGGCCGGAAACCAAAAACTTTAAGGGGCGGCGTTATCTTTTTGGTTGCCTGTTTGGTTACGGAGATATTCTACCAAAGAAAATGTATTTGCGCAAGTGAATGAAGCTTTCAGAAGGGGCTTTTAATAAGTGTATTAGTGTATTGTATAGTGGTCAGCCAACACGGTGTTGATTTGAAACCTTAATAGACACATTTCTACAGTTACCTACTGCTGGCCGAGTTTGGGCTCGCCAATTACGTGCTTACAGATCCCCGCCACACGCGACCTGATTGGTCAATCAAATATGAAGCGAACAAAAGTGAAACGCCCCGTTCAACCAGATTTGAGCTGGTCTGCCATCAGACTTTCGATATGAATCAAAAGTCTGATTTGAGAAAATAGACCTACCCATAGACCAGGTGGTTGTTCTCCCAACGGTAACGCATCTCTAGGACAAACTCCTGCCACAGATGAGCCAGGGCGCGCACGCCACCATGGTAGAAGTTGACCAGGCACACGCACAGGGCCAACCGATAGGTCAGACTGTCGCTGGGCGCCGACTTCAGCTGGTTGAACAGGTTCTGGAAGGAGAGGGAGTTGAGGAGACGGGTAGTTTGCATGAAGGACATTGCTGGAAAAGTTTGGATTTCAACTTTTATAACAGTAGAATATATAATGGCAGAAAAGGGAATAAAAATTATTCACTGGCTGTATGAAATGCCACTTTAAGGACTAATTACTGCAGTCTTTTGTGCATAGACGGCATTTCCACTGATACAAAAATCACAAAGCTGCTTCATTTTATCTGTCTTTAATGTGTAAATGAGCCAAAAGATAAAAAAAAAAATCCTGCTCAAATTGTGAATTGTGCTTACTTGTAAATTGTGCACAATCCGATAGTTTGGGGAGGTGTTTGTTAGCGCTTTATCGGATAAAGGCTTTGAAGTGGCTGCAGAATGTTCCTTTCCTTATCTAAAGCAAAACCCCCTTTTTATCCTTGAATTGGCGTATACAGGCCGCAGCATAACTGCCCCCCTCTCTTTTCTCTTTTCTCTCTCACCCTCCCTCTCTGTGAACACTCCCTTTTCTCTTTAACATTAAAGAGCAGCAGCAATACTTTGTGTCGGCGGGAAGCGTGTTAGACCAACATAATCGGAGTCTTTATCGTGCTCGCTCCTGCCGCCGGTGTTTGGTGGCGCGGCCCTGCCCTCGCTGTTGTCCGACGTTGCCGCGGAAGACCTCTCCACCGCCGCGTCTGGGAATAAATACTGGGAGGGGTGGGGGAGGGAAGGAAATGAAGAAGTGAAAGATAAAACACAGACGCGTTTAAAACATGCATATCTACCTACGCACAAATATTTTGCCTGTCAGGATTAGGCAAAACTCAAACTCTGCAACATGTGTTTCTTAAAAAAGAGGAGATGTGTGGGAGATGTATTTTATTTTTACAATGGATATGCTGAAAACATAGAAAAATGACCCTAGCAAGGATGAAGGAGACAGGGCTCTGATGGCAGTGGAAGCTACGGTCCCTCTGGGAGGGCTTGTAGCTTCTTTTCTTTTAATAAGCTGTGATGTTTTATTCACAGCCCTGCTCACCGGCTAGGCCTCTTGGGCGGGTTAAAAGGCCAGTCAGAGTATTGGTGTGGTGGAGTGGGACCCCCCCCCCCCCCCCCAGCAGACCCCCAAGTGCTGTGTCAGCTCCTCTATGATGTGGCTTATAAAGGAGGTGGGGGGAATCATCTATTTGCCAACATTACACATAGACAGGGTCCAAAATGAACAGGCGATGGTGGATAGTTTTACTCATTTGGATCGTAAAAAAAACAGCAGGGTAACAACAAAAAATTGCATGTCTGGTGGATTTTTCGTCTCCGGCAGGTAAAACGCTGAAAGTGAATTTTGGACCCTGCACGTAAATGTGGGAGGGTGGATGAGAAGACTAGACGAGACTGGATGGGAGAGGGAGGAAGGGAGACTAGACTGGATGGGAGACTAGAGTGGGTGGGAGAGGGAGGAAGATAGACTAGACTTGATGGGAGAGGGAGCGGCAGGAAGGAGGGGAAACCAAGCGTCTCACCAGCAGGATGGAGTTGAGCACGTCGTTGCTGAGCGGCGACTCGTCGACGCGGCGGTGGCGGCGGATGTGCTTGCGGGCGCTGTGCACCATGCTGGAGACGGACAGCTTGGACATGGGCACGGCCGCCGGCTCTGTCAGCTTGGAGAGAGCCGCGCTGAGGTCAGTGTTCTCTGCAACCCGCAGGATGACAAGAGAACACGCGGTTTAGTTAAAATCACCATCCCTGCGGATTAATTACACCAAGTTTGCCGACGCAGAGTGCTGCAATGGACACCATTGCAGTATTTTTACCAACGATGATTCTTTATTGTGTGTGTGTGTGTGTGTGTGTGTGTGTGAGATTGTGTGTGTGAATGTTAAGCAAACATTTGCTTAAGATACAGACCGATATTGCTGTATCAACATCCATGTATCGGTTAATGTCTAATAACACCAGATTGCTGCAAAAACTGTTCTGTTTTCAAGCTCGGAGAGAGCTTAAAAACACATTGTCTAGCCCTGTGGGGGGGTTGGGGTTTGCATTCAGCTACGTGCCTTAATGGCTATACTATCTTCACAGTGTACCATCAGCCCACCACACACACACTCTGTCAGCCAGGGAAATTACCAGGCAACAGAGAGACAGGCTGATGCTGAGGAGCATATGCTGCTTTGCATGCAGGGCTAAACAAACATGTTTATAGTCCCAGACTACCAATACATAAAGACACTGCAGTGGGGATTTTGGTTATTGTTAGAGCTGTGTTCTGGGAATACATTTGAAAAAATATGAAACTTGCAAATGCTTGGCCATCTACAAAGTGCTATCAAAGAGTAGATTTAGATGAACAAGAAGGGAAAAACTGAAACCAGGTGGACACAAAATGTTGAAAGTGAGGCGTTGGGCTGGTTTCGTTTCTTTCCGGGGGAAGGTAGACATCTTGTCTTTCTTTTGGAAAGCAGTGATCGTTGGCGTTTGTATGCATAGGCTGTCGAATACAGCGATTTCGACAGAGTACAATACACTGTTCGCTTAATGATGCGAATGGATGAGCCCATATGGAATCATTCATGTGGTATTGTGGTATAGAGCACCAGCAGCCAGTCAATTTGGTAGCAAACCTTCTATTTTGTCTGTGCAAGTATGGCAATTTCGAGTCACATTTAAGTGTATCTTTATATACTTAAGGGTGGAAAGTGAGTAGGCGGTGGAGCACCAAAACTCTTTTGACAATGCATACTTTTGGCATTCAGCCACAAGCCTAGTTGTTTGGACAGTTTTTAGTAATTGCAAGACAGACAGGAAGCACAACAATAAGATAATCAGCAGCACAATTGTTTCCTTTGTAATTATCTACATAATATGATATGAATGTAAATGTTACACCTGCACAGGCTTATATTCATTATTACACAATCCTCTCAAAACACCTTAATACACATGCATTACATTTTCACACATTTTTCATATTCCACACTCGTTATTTAAAACATTTTCACAGATGTCGCTGATGAGTTATGAATATTCACGTGGAGCCGGAATTGCAAGATTATAGTTATTATTCCAACATAACACCTATAGTTCATTTAGTGCTGATTGTTTGTTAGCTGTCATTTATCCTTCACCGTTATTAATATCGCAGATTCTCTAATGGCACAAGGTCCTAATCTTCCCCAAGATAACCAAACGGAAAATAAATCTATAAATCTATAGTCTATATAATCGGCTGACTGGACCCATCAATTCAAGCACTTCCAATGGCGAGCCAGAATGCTGACCTTTGCCCTCTTCCTCGGTCAATCCTCTGCCCAAAATCTCCTCGGTGGATTCCTTCCTAGAACAAAGCTTGAAGAACTCGTTCAGGAAGTCTCCTGGGGAAGAGAGAGAGGGGTTGGCGATAGAGAGAGGATCAGTAAACTGTGAGCAGAAGAAAAACAGATATTTCAGTATGCATCTCACTACTGAGGCTAGAAAGCTATGCCGTGCTTATAAGTTATAACGTACAGCGTAATTAAAACATGGTATCTAATTTATGTAGCTGGGATTGTATTTACCTAGTTGAAGACCCAATGAGGAGCGGGAATACATTATGAAACAGTATAAATTGTTGTGGTGAATCCAAACCCAAATTACAAATTCTGAATTTTTGTTTCACAAATCTCTTTTCCCATGTTTGCAAACACAAAGGAATAAGATAAGTTATTTAGGTGTGTTGGAAGGTTCCACGATATTAGGCAAACATGTCAGAATAAAGGGAAAGTAATACACTGATAATTTCTTAAACTAAAATGCAAGACATTACATCAATGTTACAGAGCTACACATTGTATTTCACCAACATCATATACAAGACTGATGCATGAATCCAGTTTATGGCCACAAGAACAGAACAATTCCTTTTCACTGACCGATGTTTACTGCCATACTACTCTGTTGGTTCGTTCTTTTAAACCATACTCTCTGTCGGCAATGTGACTAATAGGCAAGTGAACAGCATGCGACTGCTATGAATCATGACCAGAAAACAAAACACGCAACTAGCCTTTTGTTTGTCCATGTTATCAGATTATGAACACTGAAACCATCTTTTAAAGAAGGGCTTTCACACAGACATACCAGCTAGGGGGTAGCTCATACCCACCAAGCTAATGGAACTTCCAACCCACTTGAGGTGTGCCACTGAATGAGTATATATGGACAGAACTGTAGAAGCTCTTTATTAACACTATGAGCCACACCTGTGTTTGCCCTTCCATGACATATCTGTGCAAGGGATCCGGCCTCTTACCTAACAAACATTGGGGATTTTCGGCTTTCCTGACTCGCACGGACCAGTGGGGGGCTTGGAGAGGGTCCAGGTCGCTGCCGGGTCACACACACAGAGCGCATATGGTCAGATGATCACACACAGAGAAAAGTGTGTGTGTGGGTGTGTGTGTGTGTGTCAACCACATCATCTCACCTACACCGAGTACCATCAAGGTTGAAAGTACACGGGGGCTAACTCAATATGTTCTGGTATTTTGTGGAAAGAAATGGATTCCCACAATGTTTCACAATCCAATGAGAAGATCATTCACAATACAATGGATCTAGCCATGTTCCTCTAAATTGCGTGCATAACCTTTAGCAGTTTTCTCATAACTGCAAAAACATTTAAATAAGCGCTTTCACATTTGCCCAAGGCTTCAAAACGTGCCACAAATAGCTGGGAATGCGAACCCAATATTTAGTAGTTGGCACATCGTAATATCTCTTAGTTTATTCAGCAGCCCCGCAGCATCAATTAAGAGTTTTTAAGTCTACAGTGGCATTCACTTTCTTTTACTGAATTCCTTTCCCTGGAATTCGCTTTTTCAGATTTACGGCCACTAGGCTTCGGCCGCCCTTACTCTCCACTCTCTCGTTTTTGGGTGTAGGTATGTAAGGGAACGGGGTTGACACCGCCTTCTCCTCACTAAATGACACACAAACCAGATGGAGGAGGTTTGAAGGCGAGGACTGTGTTTGTCGTGTTTCTGTTAAGTTGTAAAGAAATACATAGAAAATGATGGCAGGGTTGGGCTTGAGATGAGATAAACACAAACATTACAGTCAACTATAATAACTCGCTCACTGAGCAGCGTTTCCTCAGCAACGCAGCGAAGCAGAGAATGATTCATTTGGAGTGAATCAGTGGCTCTAATGACGATGGAAAGTGGAGACTACAGTATTTAGGCTCTCATGTAAGTAAATATAAATATATAAATCACTTCCAATGCATGTTCCAATTCCATGCAGGTACATTGGAAGTGAATCAAGATAATGAATCAACGACTAAGCTATCACAATGTTGCAGAGCAGGTGGAGACTTATTTTATACAGTTTGGCCTTCTCCTGTTGTTAAAAATCCAAGGGAATTAAAACCGTGTTTTATGACCGCCAAAACATCAAGTCTCCCACTCCTTACCACGAAGGCTGTCAGTGAGAGTGCATTCCATTTTAATTAAGTAAAAACAAAAACAAGTCGCATCGTTCGCCATTTAATTAAGTGTGAGTTTTTTCTTGCTTTCTTGACGCATGTACGGCGAGGCCTGAGAGGGAAAAATAATGGATTATGAAGTGGTTGTGATTGAAACTTACGAGTAGACGTCGTTATCCACAACAATGCCCTCGGTCAGGTGTGGCCAAGTGGTGGCGAGGTGGAGCTCACTGAGGCAGTCGTTAACAAGAGGGAACAAATGAGTGAATGTCATTCTGCATTTGATAATTAAATCAACCGTCGCACCGGCACATTGTTGTTGTTCTATCCCTGATTTGACAGAAAAGATCTCATTAAAAAAAGTGTAAAAATAAAGAAAACTGAAATACAAGAGGAGGGCGGGGGGGGGATATGAGATAAATTAGGCATGCATTGTAGTCATAGCTTCGGTGCCCTCACCTGATTGGGTCCTCACAGGCGCCGAACGGAAGCTTGCCAAACTCCACCCCCCCCACCTCGCCTCCGAGAAGAGCGTCAAAGTCTGCCAGAACAAATATTGAACACACCCCTCGCTCATTATCTCCGTGTGGGCTCGGATTAAAGAGATTTATTGCCAAAGGACGGGTATGAAACGCAATACATAAACAACTCCTACCGATGCCTATTTCATAGCTTTGAGGCAGGCAAGATTGTTTAAAAAAAAAAAAAAAAAAAAGGAAAGACACAGGGTCAAAGCTCCGGCCCACATCCTTTACAATGCAAAAATGAAGAAATAACTCGTAAATGACCTTTCTGCTCTAACTACCACTGCTTTCTCACACAGTAGGGAGATGGATACTTTGCCAAGCATGAGTTATTTTTATTTTACTGAAACAACATATTTTTGACCTCCTGGCAGTTCCTCTGCCTTCTCCTGAACCACTTTGAATGGTGAGCGTCTCTTCGCGCCGCTGAAGGCCATTGGGTAGAACACACTAGTGAACACAGCACGGTGGAGGAGATTATATCAGCATAGCCTTCCTGTTGGGCGGCTGATGCGCTTCGGTTCACTAATATCGTTCACACTACTCACTTGACCTGCCATGCCTCTCCACTCCACATCTGACATCTCCATTATTCCTGTCAACCTTAAATATGATTTAAAATTAATTCTAAGCATTCATTTCCAACTCTGTTTCCCATCAAGTAAATACATTTCATTTCAATGTGCCGCGTGAGTGGGCACGCTGAGAAAATTCAGCCAACTTTATTTCCACCCATTCCCTTATTGAGCAAGTAGCGTGGGTCAATAAAAAAATGTGGAACGATAGGCCCTGAAAAAAAACAACGATGAAAACAATAAATAAATAAATGGCAGACTGTCTCTTTAAGGCTGGGCCAGGGGATTGGCAGGTATAGGACCCTCCCTGCTGTGTCGGGGTGTACCTGGAGGCTGCTGGGGCCAGGAGTACTGCTGCCAGTCTTGCAGGACGTAAGTGAAGCGGATGGCGATGGTGATGGGGGGCAGGGGGGTCAGGGGACAGCCCTGATGACAGGAAAGAAAAAGAAAAAACAGAAGAAGAAGAAATATGACATATTACATACATTAAGAAATGTATATCTACATCGAGAAATACAGGGAGGAAAGTGAGAGCGAGAGAGCGGGAGAGAAAGTGAAGGGTATAAAAGAGGAGAGGAATAGGGACAAGGGCAAGAGAAGGCAGCCGTGGGCCCGCGATCCGGAGGACATTGGTGGAGGACATTTCAGGACAGCAGGAACAGGATTAGATTCACGCCTGTGGTGAACTCACATGCCTGTCCGAGTGACAGTTTCCCCCCCCCCCCCACCATGATTTTATTTACTCATTGACGTGCGTTGGGGACACTACTCACGATCTTGGACTTGAAGATGTCGAGCAGGCCAGACAGGTGGTTGTACTGGCTGGGCACCTTGCGGAGGTGGACCATCTCGAAGTCGGTGCGCACGCCTGGGCCCTGGCACTCCCCGGCGTACAGCCGCCTCCACTTCTGCTGGATCTGCACAAACATTGGCACCTGACTGCGGACACCGGGGCAGAGGAGAGGGAAGGGAGGGATTTAATAAAAAAGTATTGTAAGTCCGTGTCAGGTTGTTCCGTCAGATACCGTTGAGGTGGTGTAGCAGGTTTTGCTGTTCACCACAACCCCCCCGTCCCCCTCTGGACAAGCCCGAATTCTACAGTAGCTACACAGTGCCATCAGGTGGACGCTCGTGGAAGTGCAGCCAATTAACACAAAGCCTTGACAACCTCGGGATGTTGCGTGAATTTGGTTAACGACGGTCATTTTAACGTGAGGACAGAGAGCACACCCACTAATGACACTGCAATGCCACATAGGAGCAGTTTTGTGAACATTACATTCATTGTCTGAGACAGCTAGCGTCGAGTGTAATTTAAACCTAATAAAATTAGCATATTCATGACTGATATGTATTGTATGTCCCCGATGCCTTTCTTCCTACAGCAGCAGAGAGAGAAGAAGGGGGGGGGGGAGGCAGGTGAACCGAGTTGATGCCGCCTGCTGCCGGCATTTCAGTTGCTATGGATACTGATTGACCCAACGTGATCCGACGCCACAGCAAGAGTTCTACACGCCCACCGTGTTTCTATTTAAAAATACAAAGGGCTGCTTGATCTGCCTCGTTTTCTCACATCAAGTCTACGTTCGCTTCCTCATTGTGGATTAACAATAAATAAATGTAGATATGATTTTGTGTTATGTATTTTAAGAGTTGACTGTGAACCAGATCATGTGACCCAGCTCATATCAAGCAGTTGAAGAACAGACAACCCCCACCAGGCCACAGGCAGCTACAAACAAACCCTGTTCACCTCACACACACACACACACACACCAATCAGTTTCTGCAAATTAATAAATGTAAAGGTAATCCATCCGTGGGATGTTACCATGGATACATGTAGCTGGTAAGACGTGCTGATGTGCATAAGCTGTCGAAAAGATGCACAGTAACTTGGCAGCGATTACAAAGCAGTACAATGACGCTGTGAAGCAATTATCTTCTCCATTGTCATTACACCTAATACCAAATAACCTAAATACCAAATAATTGGTAATTGTACTGTAGAGATAAATGCAATAAGTGAGGTAGCGCATGTTTAATACCTAAACATGCATGCAGCATCACGTTAAAATGCTATCAGACAATGAGCATACGGAGCATCCTCTATACAATCATAGCTTTGATTTCCACCATCAAGCGGTATGCCATTGTTTCCATTTTCATCCTCTCCTCCTTGTAGCGACTCGCAAGCTCCCCCATCTGGTATGGATTGCCATTAAACGCACACAGCCAAAGTTACAGCGACGTATACAGCAATCTGCTCGCCTTAGGACCACCATTAAGAGCCACAGATCACCCAAAAATGTAAGTAAATACTGACAGCATACTTTACACGAGAGCAGTACAGCATGAAGTAATAATTTGTATTTTTTTTTCTAGACACACAAATAAAAACGTTACAAAATATCGATAAAAAGTCAAATGAAGACATTTAAATGTATACAAATTAAGGAGCAGAAAGGGGTACAGAGAGTATACAGTAGATATTGCTTCTTAGTTTAAAACTCCAAATTAAAAATTGTGATCGGACTCACCAGCCACTGTTGGCCAGAGATATGGAGACGGAGCTGAGCAGTAAATTGCACTTGGACTCGCTGGTGATGGCTTCACAGTTGGTCCCTGGTGAGATGACCAAGAACTCTCGCATGCCATACCTGTCAGGGCATACAAGGGAAATCAATCTCAATGCCCCAGAGCACAGCTTTGTTATTTTCCCTTATCCCTTTTTTTCTGTTTTAATTAGAATCTTTATTTAATTCTACTACCGTCCTGTCCCTGCTGCTGTGAGACACATAAATATCCTGTCTGGGATTAAAGCTAGGGTAGGCAATTTGGAGAAACCAGCCAGAGTAAACTAAATTTTGAAAGTATCCAACCAAAAAAAAAAACACTTCTCTCTTCAGGCATCCCTCCCTGGCTAGCTTAAGTAATAGGTCTGCCTAGCCTTGTGGAAGACTCTGGTCATGAGCAATGAGTGCACAGGCAGAGTGCGCAAAGGTAGCCGGGTAGGTAGGTGGAAAGAGAGGTAGGCCATCCAGTAATTTCAATCGGGCCGACTTAAATGATTGGAGGGGGTTATTACAGGCCTGTGACAGCCACAGATACCCAATTTTTTTCTTTTTTTGTGATAGGATTTGATATATTGATTGCTGCCGGCTGGTTAATAGGATTTCAACAAATATGGCAAAATATGTTTTTAAAATAAAAGGCCAACCCTAGCTTTAACAAAGTGCCATCTTATCTTGTAGTAGTATCAGTATTAGTAGATTAGTAGTTCTATCTTCTCTATACTTCTAGAGAGTTTGTTGGAACGGCCAAGTTGCCATGACAAATTCTTGACAAAATGCAGAAGATCATCTTCAGGGCATCTTCTCACCGTCAATAAAGACCACAAAAGTGGCTATCACAGAGTTGATTTCTTTAAGTTGTGAAATGATCATATTTAATTATTGCCCAGCCCTGGGGTGTGCAATAACACATAAGATAAGTAGATTAGAGTACAGAGAGATACTATAGTTTTAAAGTTAGGGTTGTTTTTCAGAAATTCTAAATCGTTTTGGGAATGTGCTACTGTAGGCAACTTTTTTGAAGTGTTGCATCTGTCATGTTTATGTCCATCCATTTACCATGTTTACATTTTGATATTTTAAACTGTGTGTGAAAAGGGGGGCACTCACCATCGCACCAGACAGTGTGCCCTAGGAGGAAAATCATTGTTCATACACAGGAGGTCCTGCATAGCCAAGGGAAATGCATCTAGAGACACAGAGCAGATCAGTTCAGAGGGAATGAAACACTTCCAAGGTGGCCAAGGCACTTAGATAGAAAAAACAAGGCAACAGCAAGAAAAGCTTGCAAAATAATTATCTTAATAGATTTTGAAATTGAATTGGAGAAACTGTAAACCAATAACTCAAATAAATAGAATCTATAATTAAATAACGGAAGTTTTCTTGACAGAATTTTTAATAAGTCTGTATACTGTGCCATGTTTACACATTTTAAGTGCAACAAATACCATAGTATACGTATCAATGTGGCTTATTCTGATGATATTTGCCATATCGCCTTGGCAGGAAAAACTAAATGATGACTACGGTACCTTCCTCAAGTTCCTCTTTCAGGTCACTCGTGTCGGAATCCTGCTTCAAGTAGTGGTGAGTGATAGAGAACTTGAAGTCTGCAAAGTTGATCTCCTGAGATTTTTCCTCCCAGGTCCCACTGGTGTATTCACCCTGATAAGAATGAAGAATAAGTTAGTTCTTTAAGTATGTACCTTTGGCAGTACTAAGCAACCTCGGCTTCGCCTCAGCAGCATCACCACCCCCGTTGTACATTCATTTCCAATAACGGGACACCCTGTCGTGGATTATTCCACTTATACCACAGTTATCAACAATGATTAGATAGGTTACCTTATCAATAACGTTATTGATTTTGTATCTAATTAATGAGCTGAAATTTAAATGTTCTTCCAAATGCTTTGGGCATTTCGTTTTTATGTTGTCAAGGAAACATATGGTCGGTTGTTGTATTTGACCATCGTTTTTATTGTTGGATTTGTAGCGCATTGATTTGGACATTTTTAAAGGCAGAGGTGTCCCGTTATTCAAAAACCATAGACACCCTTGGAACGTAATTGACAAATCAGGTTCAAGTATTCAACAATGCTATATAGAGTATATACGTAGATAGGTATAGGTATAAAGAGGAATCAAAAAATGTCTTGTCAGTGGTCTTACTTTGGGGAAAAGGTAAGGGCCAGTAAAAAGGAGGGTTTACCTTCTCTGGAGAAGACCTTCCGGCAGAGCTGCCAATGAGCTTCCAGTCATTTAACACTTCCTCAACTCTTGACACAAACCTGCCGAGGGACAAATCAGTTGTTGTTCTACTTTCATTCAGAGTATATACTGCTGGGTCAGAAACGATCAGCATCGTTAGTACCAGGAAAATTTTACGCAAAGCAAAAACATCCAGCCTATAGATGTATTCAACATTAGTATGAGAGTTAAGATGTACTTATGAATCCTACACCAAATTTTTTAATCTTGGACCCTCTATCATTTTGTCTACTGTGTTTTCGTTTACTTCTATTCTAGCTGTACTATAGCTTCATACATGTCACTTGCAATAAGCACCAGTGCTCTCTAGGGAGACGGAATCTAAGTATCTAAATGCATGTTGATGTACGTTCATGGGTCACTGCATGTACATGTATAATTATGTACGTGGCACGTTAGGACATACTAGTATAGAGGTTGTACAATGTTTTTCTGAAAAGTTTAGTCATATAGCGCCTCTGCACAAGGCTGAACATAAAAAATGTAACACCCAATAAAGATTATTGTGCAAGCAAGTTATTTTATGGCAAGGAACAGATTTGCCCTTTCAACCATGTGTTCTGCTTGGCTAGTCGCATGGTTCGCATGAGGTGGAACATTAGGTCACACACAATACTCAAAACCTCACTTTATTATTATCAGTGACGAGTATTGTTTAAAAACGTAGCTAGACATCATAAGAGAAGTGAAACCAAAGCTAGCTAGCTCTTCTCACAGCACCTTTCCCATTCGGACGCGGTAGTGAAGTCCGTGATCTCAAACACCTCCGTCTCGGGCTGCAAGGAAAATACATTATTGTCACTTCGGTCGTTTTTGCGCATGGACCATATTGCTGAAATAGTAGTCATATTAGGTAAATAACTCACATCACTGTCCGCTGCCATCATGAATTCCTGTTGTTTACTTTTTTTAGTCATATGTTTCGTTGCATTATGGGAGTGCAGTGACGTCAGGATCAAGCCGCAACAGCTCGTGCCTGACATAGAGCATTCGAGCCTGCAGGGGTCAGCATCATGGATGTAAAACAAGAACAGCAACAGGCTGCCCGCTGAGAGTAAAATCATACATTTTCAAATAAAAAAAGAATTCGAAGATGGTTATGATTCATGACAAAATTAACACCTGTTACATTAGTGTTTTGCCTGCAGTGTGAAGTGATATAGTAAACAAACGTCCGACAGTCCATCTCATTTAGAGGGAAAGACAGTCCCCCAGACTGGATAGAAGGGGATGACAGTGCTATATCATTTTTGTAGTGATCCTGTTATCCCAAATGGTACATTTAATTGTGCAAAAATATGTGTGACCAGCACTCGTAAAACGAATCTGCCTTTTTCATGATTCCTTTCTTCATTTCTAGTTTGAGGAGACAGTAGAAACGATGGGAAGAAGGAAGTCGAATACATAGGCTACATCAATAAAGATATGTTTTGTTTTGTTATTTTCATTTACACATGAAATATATGTTATCCAAAAAGTGTGTGATGTATTAATTAGTTGCGCAACGTGAATTGATAGCCTAATATGTGGAAATAGTCTGTGCGCCTTCCCAAATAGGTTTGTCAGAAGTGACCAGCAGAGGTCCCCACATGATACCAAATCAGTGTTCACCGGTTCAAAATAACTGTATAGTCTTCAATATGATCAAGATAATGTATCAGTCCTAAACCGTGACATAAATACATATAAAGAATATTTTACTGCAAATTACAATACACACAAGTTACCAAAACGGCAGATTCCGCGATATTCCAGATGAAATCATTAGTTAAATTACCTGACCTTCTATGTCTGGAATACATGCTTCTCAATTATATAACTTTGAACCCTGGTAATAGCCAAAAACACAATAATTGTATTCATAAACTTCACATTCTTGGTTTAGCGCAGTAATGACCAATTAAATGTGGTGTGGGGTATATAGGCTATAGTTACTGGTGTTATGACCAGGCTCATGTTGACCACAACATAATATGGTTATGTATAAAGAGTTGTATTTCATAACTGTGCACATGCACAGCAAAAGCGATCTATTTCTGATTCTATGATTTGATCTACACAAATAGTACTATCATACTATAAATCAAACGAAAGCTGAGACTCCACTGATTCCAACTGTCCAAACCATATCACTCTGTGACTAAAACTCTGGAGGCAAATAACAATCAAGAACAAACTTCTCTTTTTCTTTTTACAACCATAAATAATCTTGCCTCGTTGTTTTTGTCATCAAAGTTGTGTTTGATCAAATAAAACCACCATACACGTATAATCAAGTGTCTGGGCACCATTTTGCAACTAAACATGGTGTTTACAATCAATGTATAGTAGCTAAGAGAGGGTTTCAGAGGAAATTGGTAAATTGCGGAATTTCAGGCAGAAATGAAATCTTCCACTTATGCTGTGTTGTAGCTATATTCACTCTTACCAAGTTAGTATCCACATTGATTATTTTACTTGCACAACAATCTCACGGGTGCTATCTTTTTTTGGCACCAAGATTAAACATGATAGCCCTTGCAGTTGTGGAGTTATACTCCACAAAAAAACAACAACTCAGAAATAGGCCTAGTGATGATGAGGTTAAGTACCCTGCTATTATTAGTAGTACTCATGGCCAGATATAGCGGTACTATAGTTAGAATGTATTCAACAATGATTGATTTTGGTAATAAACAGTTAACAAACAGGAGGACCATCCACGTCAACTTCTAGCAAGAGAAATCGAAAGCCTGTTCAAGCTAGCACCCTCTACCATAGCACCACCCAGTGACTCACCATCAGATAGGTAAGGAATACTGCATTTTTTTTTTAATATTACTTCTCCACTGTTTTCTGGAGCCTGGAATTTAAGACCTTTCCATGTCAGAAATAGAATCACAGGTCCTAGATGAAAGGTGATGTTAAATTGTTGTATTATTTAAAGGGAGTGTGGTGTTGGTTGTTTTAAATTAACACTAGGCTATACACTTACGTTCTTTAGCATCCAACAGACGGTGAAGATATTAGTTCTGATGAGGACCATATCTATCAGCAGACTGTAATAGCAGGAGTTTGAAATGCTGCTCTGTCTGATTGAATAGTGGTATGGCCCTGGTCTATATTTTTCTGAGATGGTAAATTATGGTTATTCCTACTCATCTGAATGCAATTGTCTTTGACCACTCAAGGGCCAGCTCTACACTACAAGAGACAAGTGACAAGAGCTGAACATAAACTACAACCTCATTCCTCAGAATCCCAGTGTTCCAAACTAAATGGTAAACTGAACGAGCTCCACTTTTACATATATTTTTCATTTAATTCATTTAATGTAAATACATTCATTGCAAAGCAAATATTGTACTTGAAAACAATATACCTTTTTCTATAAATATAAATGAATATATTGTACCATGTATAAAAACATTGCTTCTGTATTTAATCACTCATACTCTTTGAATAAGCAATGCCTTATAAAGAATATATATTATAACAACGATAATTATAAAATGTACACAAAAATTACTAACCATTCACTTCTATGAAAAGGAAGATATTTCTAAAGAAGATAACAGGAGTGATGTTACTAACAGTTATTCAAATACTGCTGCCATGAACCCAGTGTGCAGGCCATTTAGGTCTGGGTATTGGTCACGTATCCTGCACACCAGCCTGCTCACTCCTGCCGCCCCGCCTGGTGATGCCGTCCCTCTTCATCTACCCACCGGTCTTCCTCTTGTCGCACCGCTTGCTCTTCCTGTCCCTTTCCTTTTTCCTGTGGCCGTCCATCTAGTTTTTTCCTGTGATGGGTTTTCTCCCCTGTTGTAGGGGGGACTTCCGGTACTGCGCTTACTTTCATCGAGCCGAGCGTATACTCCTACGGTAGCTTTAAGGACGGTGACGTAAGCATTTACTGGATTGTGATAGGTTTATTAAGTTCCGCTTGCCCGGCTTGAGCAAACAGCATGGCGGAGGAACTTTGGAATAAAGTAAACATTCCCTTTCCAAGTGCTGCTTCTTCTGTACGGGTACATTCAAGAAGCTTAAAAGGTAGTAAACGTTTTCTGAATTATGTATGAATTAATCTGAATTTGAAAATGTAAACAGCAGTGGCACGTGTGCATTTTGTTACCCACGAGGCTATGACCTGTGGAAATGACTTGCAGTAGTGTGTGACATTTATTTTGTTTCATTGTTTCATTTGAAAATACTTTGCATTTGTAGATGCAAATATTACATTTCTCATGAAGAAAAACGACACGGTCCTGGGTTTGCTCAGAAGCAACATTCTTCAAACGGAGATCCGAGTTCTCTATGAGCTGCTGTTCACTTGTAAAAACAACCATGGGACCAATTTGACGTTTCGGGCTTTAAAGCAGGTAGGACTGTGTTTCGACACCTCTGGTTCCGGGCTTAGATTTGCATTGTATTTAGTGGCGAGTTGTGAGCGACACAACGTTAAACATGCACGGAAAAGGATCAAAACGGAATAAAATGTTTTCTTCAGATTTGACACATCACAAGATAACTGCATTGTTTGTTTTTCCCCTCCAAAGGTTGAACAGTCTATCAACAGACTGAAAGAGATGAAGCTTGATGCCGCCCTCCGAAATCTTGCAGACGGTTGTGCATGCAGGTTTAAAAGGTATTTGGCCAGTCTGATGGATGAGTGTGTTAGTTTCTTCAGAGATCACTTGAGAGATCAACAGTGGAGCCACGTAGTCACCCCTTATTCTGTTCAGCTGTAATGTTATTTGTGCGTAACATACTGGAAATGTATTGTATTTGTGTGTTTTTTTTCTGTAGAAAGCTGTATGTGTACTCAGAGGCTAATGAGTGTCATGTCCAATGTCCCAGTCAGCCCATGCTGGAGTGGGTCTCTCTCAAAGTCCTGGGAGCTGCCCGGCTTTTGACCTGCGTGATGGATTACTGCAGTAGATCATTCATGTATCCTTATGAGCTGTAGAGCAGCCTTTGGGGTGTATGCATTTGTATCTGAACTATACTGGACTCTCAAAGGTTTCTGCCTTAACTTCTATCTTCTATCACTGGTAGCCGTGCAAGGCAGCAACTTAAACAGGACGAGTTTATAGTCCTAAGTGTGGTAATCACCAGCATGGTTAGCCGTCTATGGTGAGTGCATCAACAATATATATATATTTGTATTTATAGCTGTGTCAGTCACAACAATGGCATAATTGTATATTATTTCTCTAACTCTGGCCCCACAACAGGGTGTATTTCAGGGCCATTGTCGTTGCCCTGGTTCCTCTGTATGGACAGATTCAGATTCTGCTTGCGAAGGTGTCCCAGGCACAGCCCATGCCCTTCCTCACTGGCTACCACCTGCCCACGAACCTGACGGAGTTCATTGGGCCATCATGGTCCTCTCTGCAACCCAAGGGCCTCAATGCTGCTGGGCTCTCCAAGACGCTCGCTCCCTCAAACCCCACCATCTTTCCCACCAACAACAATAGTGACGATGTGGGCGTGGCGCTCCAAAGAGGTGTTTGGATTACATGTTCTGCTCTATTCATAATAGTCCTAGTATTCCTCCTGTCCATCTTAAAACACTTAGAGGTGCTGTAGGTAAGATTCAAGAGCTTTTATAAATGGCACAACCATCGGTCAGCTATTAGTGAGTGAAATGCCCTGTGAGAATATCTGTTTCGAGTTGACTGCGGCTGCCTCTATAATTTCTGATAAATCAGTGCATCTTTTCCGTGATTGGTTTGGATAATCCATCTTGCCTGTTGATCACAGGTGTGTAAAATGCTAAATTTATCAAAGGCCGAGATACGTAACAAGAAGAGCGCAAAAAAGGGAGGGGAAGGAATTTTGGGTCGTTACATTTCAAAGACTTGCTCTCTTCTCTGCTGTCTCTCTCTTTACAACGCTCAAATCGTATCTACAGCACCTTTTTAATTCATAGTTAGCATATTGAAACTATGTGGAGAAGGGCATAGAAACCAAATAAATGTGTGAATTGGACCCTGTACACAGGAACGTTTCCATATGGATCCTAATGAATTTTCCATGTTTACTTTTCAGTTCATGACGTAGCCAGTGATCAAAATCATTACATTAAGATCTTCAAGAATGTTAGACGGGTATGTCAGCTAAACTGCTGTCCTCATGTGTTTTTGATTTTAGAAATTACTAAAAGGAAAATAATTATATATATTTTTTATACTACTATTTTTATTTGGTTGTTCCCTTACAGGAGCCCATGGCATCTTCCTTTTCATGGAAGAGGCAGCAGGGGGAACAGGAACTGGTTTTCCGCGCACAGGTCGGATCAGCTGCTACTTTCAAAAATGTGGCAACCCACCTGAAGGAGATGATTGAATGGTGTGGATCTCAGAAACGGAAACGGGAGAAACAATATTTCTCATTCCTGCATCTTAAGTGCAGAAGGTTGGAGCGCCTTGAATTGGCAGGCAACAGGTGAGAAGGAGACGACTAGAGTCCTCCCCTTAAAGGATTGTACCAGTCTATCTTTGACTTTACCTGTGTCTTTAGAGGTCTACGTTTTGTTACTGATTGGACATTTTACATGGGAAAACACATTTTGGCATGTTGTGTGTCCGAACATGACATTTGATGGTGCCTGGTATGTTTTACATCTATTAACACATATGTTTAAAATGTAAATCTCCAGTAAGGACTAGGGCCAAAATCACACTGGTATGATCCTTTTTGTCTTCCAACGATGTTTCAATATTTTGTGAAGATTTAGTAATTATCTCTATATTGTCATGGATATTTTTGCTACAGTGACAACCTATTTCTTTTTCTTTTCAGTCTGCGGGGGAAGTTGCGGCGTTTCAAAGGTGAGGTCTGCTGGGTTCTATCCCCCTTGGACCCGCTCCCTGTATCCTGCCGCTCGCTCAGCACCCTATGGAGAAGAACTCATCCCAAGACCCGCTTCCAGCCGCTCAGGTCTCGATTACGGACCACAGGAGCTCGAGTCAAGGTTGGTGCCCAGAGGGAACCGCAGCTGGTGAGACGATGGGAGAGCCGTGGCAAACGATCACCAAAGCAGGGAAGAAGGACTTGCAACACACCCAACGTGTCTGCCTCGAGTGGCCAAGATGAAATAGATGACATATTTTCGTCATTGGATTTTTGAATGCATTTTTGGGTTTACAAACTATGCATATTTTTTTTGGTGTGGTTAAAGGAGACCTCAACTTTATATATCAAAACCAAATGGACTCCTACAGATTGCTTGCAACCACAATTTCTGAAATATGTAAGGATATTTGGCAAGCTTGCTATTTATTACCTGCTGCCAGGATCCTCCAGGCTGGAATTAACGGTAAATGTGGCTGAAGAACATAGGGACTAGATGTGCTTATTTTGTGCTGACTCCAATTCTCGGGCTGCATCAGAACTGTCTGCACTTTCTGGATAAAGTATTTCCAACAAGGCTTCTCAAAATGAGATGACCTCTTAAATAAATATTTTTTGTAACAATGGCAGAAGATAATTGCGTAAAAAAAAAAAAAGGTTTCCAGCCAAACGTGGTTTATTACAGCCTGGTTCTCAAGTCGGCTGTGAGTTTGCTCACTACTGGACCATTTTAAAAGATTTGAAGTCGATCAGTCCACATGAATAAATTATGGTAATAAAGAAAAAACTGGTTGTTTAAGTACTGGAGTTATCCTCTGAGTGGACAAATAACAATATGGGCTCGGTGTTCGAGAGGTAATGCGCATGAGGAGAATAGCATGGAAAGTATTATTCAGACAGGCATACCAGTATTTTGATGAGAAGTGTCTGCTTTTATTTACATGCAGCTTGGGACTCTGGTTTCAAGGAGTTTTATGTTTTTTTAGGATTCCTTTATTATTGAACATTACTGCTACGATGTCTAAATGTAATTTTAAAGTGCCTGTAAGGATATTCTTGCTGTTTATCCTTGGTGAATGAATCTTCAGAAATATTGCATCTGTACAATATTGTGGTCTGAAAATAAATGTTATCCACCCAAACATTATCATTTGTATAACGTACTCAGGATCCAGCAAGATATACATACAAAATTTTTATATTGAAAGAGGTTGACCGAATAACATTTGGTACACAATGTTTCATCATGCCATTGTGTCTGCACTGCACAACCATTTTTTCACTTTTTTTTGTAAGTTCTAGCCAGAAGGGGATCAGTCTCATGGCCCTTTCTCAAGCAGATATTTCCATTCATGGTCATTTGTATTGAAAGTACAATGGTATATTAATGGTGACCTGTATTGTGGTCGATTCATTGAAAGCTTTTGACAATGTACTGTTTTGGTCGAGTCAGGCACAGACTTTATACAATGTTTATTGATATAATGTAAAACAGAACATATTTGATATAAATTGTTTGAGGTTAAAGGTCAGGAAAACTAGTAACAAATATGATTTTTAGTTATATTTTTTTTCCATTGGCCTATCGGAATATAGTATGTTCTGACATCATATCCGGTCCGATGTCTTCCTGGTGGCATGCACGTCCGGAAGGTGGGGTCTTCATTGTAGCGGTTTGTACCGTTTGGAAGTCAGCATACATTGAACTCGTTGTCGTCTACCAAATGCACTCTCCTGGATAGTATCAAACAAAAGCAACAATTCAGTTCATCTTCTGGTAAGATTTAAAAACATTTAATTTGACTGAAATACATATGTTCCTAAATACAAGTGTATAATTGGTCCCTTAATAAAGGAACCGCGACCCACTATGGTTAATAGCACCAATATATGAGGAGAGTATTTATTGTATTCTCTTATTTCCTATGCCCTTTCTTAACATGCTGTGGGTGTTTGTCGTTTGAAGGGTTTTGGAGCTTCTAATTAATATGCCAAGCTCACATCGTCCTACTGATAATCGCTGTGATGCAATGAAGCAGGCGGCAGCATGTAGGCAAGGGACTACTGATCCATGAGTTGCTACGTTACACGGACGTCTGTTGTAGGGTAGTCTACGTTAATCATGGCACGTTCGTGGTCCCCCCGATTGCAACTTACTTTGTTTAATGGTTTGGCCTTTTATTTTATTTGGTTGATGAACGCAACCATGTTGAAACAGTGGGGCAGATTGACAATAGCGACGTCTGATGTGAGTTGTGTTGACGGATAGTCTATGATGCTGTTGCGACGTTTTCATTAGATATGCAAATATCATTAATTCAGATGTTTACTTTAGACCTGGTGACACACCGTTTTCCCTTGAGGATATGACACGCCCCAGGTTATTTGCCTATAGCTGAATCTTAACCAGCCGGCACAAAATACATGTTTTCACAACAGTTAGCTTTGGTCAAACCGTTTTATTATGCGTTCGTGGCGCGCCTCTACAATACTGTCAATAAAAGGGTATTCAATAGATGGTGATGAGTTATTCAAACTTGTAGCATAAGGTCATCAATCAATATTCTTTGTGAAAGGTTTGAATGTAACATTAAAACACACACACACACACACACACACACACACACACACACACACACACACACACACACACACACACACACACACGTTCAAGTAAGACATGCATTTCTTCACCATGGAACTGAATTCATAATTAACCTCACTTAAATGATGCAAAAAAACTTAAGGAATAGCTGTTACACTGTGCCACCCTCAAAAAACGCACACTAATCAAGTTTATTTGGAATGATGTTCTTTCACATTTTATTGCACCCTATCCATAATAAAGACTCATATAAGTAATGTACCATGGAGAGAGCTCATTCAGCACATCTCAGCATGAGAGGGTGAAGCTCATCATTAACAAGGATAAGAATAACCAGATTAGTGGAAACGATCATTATGGCATTATGTCCCTTTATAGCAGTAAATCAATTGACACAAGCTGTGATAATAGCAAAGCCTGTATGCACAACAGTTACATTTCTAACATGAAATGTAGGCCATACGCTGATTACTGAAATTGCACTATGCTGTATTGTTTACATGACCACTTAAATAATCCCACCATTGCCTTAAACCGTGTATAATCTGGTTATTATTGTCCAGGTCACGATTCTTGTTGAAATGAGTAGAAGTTGGGTTTGGCTTTTCTGTAGGCCTTTTCTGTCCATATGGGTTTTGGGATTTGTTAAAGATAAAATATGGCTTATAACGATTTGTGTTATGTGTTATAATGTTGTTGATATCTATCTCTGTATTGAACTGAATTTTCACAAGGGAGAGGCAAACCTTCCCTAGCAAGGCTTTGCAGAGAAGCGTCATACAGTCTATGGTTAACATGGGTCTCCACCATGAAGAGCGATGATCATTTCAACCACATACATTCTAAATGGCTACTTGTTACAAACATAATCGTAACTTATCTAGGAATTATGGGTCACTGGTGGTTTGTAGTCTTGACCCAGTTGTTTATGATTAAATCGTACTTATTGCACCACATCAGTTGCTGTTCATAACAATACCTGATAGGGTATTTGACAAGCATCTGTCAACATGTGCTTTCCATGCAACTGCATGTTCAAATTATTCACACTATTGAATCAGAGTCAGAGTTGCTTTTGTTACATCTGAATGTACAGTACAGCAAGAGTAAAATTCTTAGGCTTGGATCCTCAACAGTCACATAGCAGCAATACAAGATCACAATAACAAAGTAAGTAATAATAAATAATAATAAGTAGCAACATCAATACAAGTGTTCAAGTGGTAGTGGTACCAGCCACGGTGGTAGTGCAAAAAATAAATAAATAAATAAAATGCTGTGCAAAATACAGAATATAATGCAGATAATCAAATAATCGGTTGTTGTAGTGTGCGTGGGGTTGGTTTGGGGGTAATGGATTTTTCCAGGAGCCAGGAAAAATTGACCACTATTGAAAAGTTGTCCAATTATTGAAAAGTTGTCAAATATAAATTGACTATTATATTCATGTGTGTGAGTGTGACATACCCGTGTAACCCTAGCATGGGCTGACCTTGCGTTCGTCCTTCCAGTTAAGGAAGTCAAAAATGCATTTGCTGATTCCAGCACAAAAATGGCTTTGTTTAGCCACAGCTATTAGCAGATTGTTTAGCCATTCTGGATAGTTTTACAATGACTGAGATTCCTGTCATGGTTGCACCTAGCCTCCTCTTTAGTGAAGGAATTTGAAGACGGTTCTTGCTGATATATTATTTGGATTCAAAATAAGGGGTTGGATGTTAGTTGAAGGTAACATAATTAATAAATCTTTCAGTCCAGACAAAAGCTCATCAAATTTTGTGAGGAAAAAAATAGATAAACACTGTATTAAATCTTTTTGTGTAATTTTGCATCACAGTTCCAGTGTATTTTACAGATAGACATCTCATATTTGGGTTTTATACTAATGATGAAGAATATATAAAAATGTTTTTCTTGATGTGAACTTTTGGAGAAACCCTTTTTTTTATGGGTTATGTGCTTGACGTATTACTTCTGCAATAACATAAAAATATTGAGCTAGGCACCAGACGACACAGTGACTAGTTTCTAAGTTTCTTTGGCCTGCAGCTTCTTCTCTTCTGAGAGGCGGGCAAAGGTCATGTGAATGGAGCTAAACCAGCCGTACATTTCATTTCCCCCCCAGCTGGGACCATCTGATGTTTATGCTAGTGCTTCCAACAACTTCATTTTCCATCAACCTGCCCTAAAGATAATATAAATGTTTTGGTGTTTCTTTTTTTCCTGAGAGGAACATTTTCCCAAAGAATTATGAAAATATAAACTACATTGGTATTTTAAGCTCCTTTTAGTTTTTATTCATGATTTATATCGCAACTTTCAAACCGACGATTGCAGGAATTTATGTGGGGATATGCACCTAGTATTAGACTTCTTATTTTTCATATCACAGCACATTAGTACAATGCTTTTCCCTTTTAAGTCCAGTTTTGAACTTGGAGTAATCAAAATATTGTCTATAATCAAAACTTGGGGTTCTCTGCCAGATTATGTCACTTACCACGTTACGAATATCAACCAATCAGGTAGAGCATTGCCTTACCTTAAATGTTTTGGGGCAATATCTGAGGTTTGATTTACTTGCCTTATTTAGCTTCATCTTATCAGAGATCTATCTGATGATGGCGATGATGTTATACGTCTAAGCAGGATGATAATACTGACCAAATTAAATTGACTTTCCACCCCGGACTTGAGGTACTGGGGAAGGGTTATTGTTTGATCTATTGACACCGGTGTATTGCCCTTGGAAAACACTGGGTTGTCTCATATTCTACCAGAGCAGGATGTGGGTCCAAACTCAAGCTGCTGGGTCGTTTACCGTGGTGCATATCTGGCATCCCATCTCTTTTCTTCCCCTCTGATAGTCTGCAAAAGCTTGAACAACAGGGAGATTACATGATTTTATGAAATATGTATATGTATACCATTAATTCTACTACTTATGAATTGTAAAAACTGCATGTTGCGATGCACAATCAGATTTCAAAATGATCAGGCTGCAGACAGTGGGCATTAAAACACTCTTCTTGTGACATTGGGGGCACCCAAAAGAAACAAACCAACCACGCTTCATCGACACTGGCATCAGTTAAGTGAACTGTAACCAATGCCCCAAAATGCCTGTAGCTGACTAGCTTGCCACAGCAAGTAGCCAGAAATCTGACCACTTCATCCCCACTTATGGAAAGCAGGAATAAGCTACATCCCTTATACAGAAAGCGTATAACATTTGACCTATGTGGCTTGTGAGGGAGTATCCCAAAGGCTGATTCGGGTTGGCCCTGCTTCATGGATGGTGTGTCCAAAGTGTAGGTAGCAAATGGTATTAACCAATCTCCTCACCAGCATCATTTCATTATGAAGAGAGCAGAACTTCAGCATGATTATAGCCTAAAGGCCACCCCACCCATGGCACACCATCAACCAGCCCCTGTTAGTTTTCTGCCAGCAGCCTGACGGTTGGCACATCATAGCTTTAAATAAAGACATGCCATGAGCTGACATGATGGAGGATTAGGATTAGACAGATGGATATTTGTGTAATGTATTATGTTTATGAGTTATTTAGTCAGAGAATGAGACAAATTAACTCTGAAAAGGGAGCAGCCTAGCTTTTGACTTTTTGAGTCAACCTTTTGGAATGTTGAAGCAACAGGAGGGTGGTTAAAACGTCAACGGAGGGTTAGCTTTAACAGTGATTAATTTACCCTCCCTTGTTCTGTCTTAATCATATCCATATGCATGGCTCTCAGAACCAGGATCTATGTCTTGTCCTGTGGCAGTTTCTCTATTTCCATTGGGTGCTGCAGAGCAAATCCCTTATAGCACTTGACTTTTTTTACCTCGCCACCCTGAGAATTGTGGTGATCATTGTGTTCTTAATCCAATGCAAATCTGCCTGGTTTACCATTTATAAGTAAAAGTTCCACTGCAAATTCCACTTCGGGGTCTTGGGTCAATTCCAATGAATATGGTCTCCGTGTTGCTCTCCCGTGTACAATGTAATTTATTTCCAAGCAACATTTTATCAGCAACAATATCCCTACAGAGGTTGATGTGTTGAAGGTTTTCATGGTACTTTGGCCAGGACACAGCTTTAATAGTTTTTACACATCAAATAAGCATTTGATTTTCTTACCATCAAATGAACAGGATGTCTGATATGCATCTCGTCTTTCAAAGCACAGATTTTAGCCATATTTGAAAATGAAAACACAGAAGGCATAACAAAGTGCTTCCAAAGACATCTTAAAGACAAGACATACTTTGGAACTACTGTTACTTTAGTCATCCAGTCCAATGAAAGTGTTTCAGTAAGTGTTTGTCTGTCCTTTAGTTTTGCTGACATGGTAAACTAGCACACCGTTTTTATGGCCTTGTCACGGCAGTGAAAATGGATCAATGAGAAGAATCGCAACCGTTACTTATTTTAAAGAAACTCATATCGAAGTGGAGGGCAAATGTGACGGCACAGTTTGTTTAAAGAAGAAGAAGCCTACTTAGCTACATCCAATGTAGTACCACAGTGGAGAGGATTTAACACCTTCCCCTCGCATCTTTTACTCAAAGGCTCCTCTGTGCAACTTCCTGGAGCTGAAGTTAGTTAGTATGCACTACATCGGATCTGTTGTTGAACTTCATGGATGCATGTTTTCGTGAGCACCCCCATCAATTTTGTTTTTCAAACCAGCCAGCCCATAAACATGCTGTCCCCTATCTTATCTCCCCAGACTTTTTGTTTTTGGAGACAAAAGAGATGCTGACAAAATGGCATCTTTTCCCTTGTCTCGTCTGTTTTGCTCTTCAATTATTCATTGTAACTTGTTCATGCCATAGCATCAACAAGCCAGAACAAGTGGGATTTCTTTGCTTGAATCCTAGCAAAACGTCTAGAGAAAACAGGTGTGGTAAAGACCCTGTCTTTAAGGCAGGGTTATATTATTGTTAAGCATTGCATATTATTTAGCAAATAAAGAGTTATCATTTATGAATTCATAAATAATGAGGAGAGCTAAAATACAATTCATCAACACAAGTGACTAAAAGAGGCTGTATGACTCATCGATTGTGAAAACTGTAATTATTTGTACACTGTCTAACCAGGCTACATCCGATCAAATCACCTTTAGCTTAGTTAGGTCAAATTAAAGGCTTGAACAAAGCAAGGTTATAACCTGCCCCACTTATGCCTGATACCAATTTTAGTGTCTTTATCTTTATTGACCTAGCGTACCGAGACAATAGATTGCTTTCACTGTACGCTACAGACTGATAGAGGTCACAAGGTCAGCATTCACATAAGACATTGTTCTTCTACTGTTCATTATTATCACACATGTTGAGACTATTTGATAAGTGATGTTATCCACATAAGGGAGCCCTGCTAACCACCGCTAATGGCCGGTTCCCAGATCCTACAAAAAGGAAGAGGAGGGAGAGCAGAGGCAGGAACTTCGGACAGGTAACCCCCCTCACCCCTAGTCTCAACAGATATAATGCAGAGAGGACATTTCCCTCCTGTTGTTTTCCTCTGGGGTGGAGAGAGGAAGGGGAGGATGTATGGTAGACTCCTCAGTTTACACACACACACACACACACACACACACACACACACACACACACACACACACACACACACACACACACACACACACACACACACACACACACACACACACACACACACACACACACACACACACACACACCTGGTTGTGCGTGCTATGCCGGGCCATTGTTTGTGCCGCGCTCCATTTCACTCCTGCTTTTGTATTTTTTTTCTAACATCAGCAAAGTAGCCCCACCTCACCCCACAACCAAAAGGTAGAAATTGCCCACTACCACGTCTCCCCTGTCCTGTTCTCCGTCTATATCTGAGCTGTCTGGCTCCACTATACACAGGGGGGAGTGGGGCTTGGTCTCTCTCATCCACCTTTTCCATCCCATCATGGCCATTTTCTCCATTGGTGTTGCTTTGCTTTATTTCCACTGAACGCGACGGGCAATAGGGAGTAGAGACGGGCTGTGATGTCATCGGCAGACTGTTCTGGAACAGTCAGTCTCCTCACAAAGGTATAGGATAGAACCACCTGTACGAAGAGTACTCAGAAGAAAAATTTGTCTAGAAAGTTTTGTATTCCCATGTGATTCTTGCTTGAAACCCATTATTAAACAAAGCAATTGGAGAGTATTATAACCTTCAATATATGCATATAGCCTACATAGAAGTTTATCATACCCCCTAGTTTATTATACCCCCTCTTTAATATTTTGAATCTGTTATGTGCCAATGAATGGTGCAAAGACTTGGTCAGTTTATTGTCATAGTTACTAAACTATGTAAAATATAAATAAAATGTGAGTTGTGATTGAGTGTGTTTGTGTGTGTGCACGTGTGTGAATAAACAGACATCATTGGGCCTGTGCATTGTGGTCCATCTAACAGCCATCAAATGAATCCCCAACCCGTCCCTGTGGCCTGCCTGACGGGCATGCTCTCTGTCATCTATATTTCAGCAGCGGGGCCCCAAGTTATTAAAAGAGAGAGAACCCTTTATAATGAAGCTCCCATCTCGCTTTCTCTCCCCACCCACTGTCGTCCCATATCTAGGTCAAGACGTCAGCAGTTTCTCTTGAGCCGCAGTCACTATCTCTTTTAGCTATGGGAATTTCTTTGGGGGTGGTGCAAACTGGAAGAGGCATCACTTTTGTCTTCTTTCGATATGTCATATTGGAATGTGCGGTGGGCCCATTATTTAATCTTTGTTGCGTGACATTATTTTCATACCTGGCGGTGCATGGTTGGTGAGATCATTTTGACACATTGATTGACTCATTGATTCACAATCACAAATGTGTATGTATGTGACCCCCTTCGCAAAGCTGCTAAACGGGATTAACTTTTCAATAGTTTGAACGACAGCAGGAGAAGGGGAGAGGATATCCTTCTTGGTATATAGCCCTCTAATTGCCATGACAACTGGAAACAAAGCCAGGAAAACTCTAGGGCAGAACCCAGATTTCCTGCTTAAAGAGTGGGGGATAGACCTGGCATCCACTCCTGAACCCCCCAACCCCCGAGGCCCCAAATCAATAGCATCATCACATTGTAGCCCATTGCTAAATCCCTGACTATGGCCACAGCGTGAATTATATAGTTGTTCTTTGTCCGAGAGAATGATTCCATTAACTCATGCCATTCATAAATAATCCATTTTAAAATGTGCCAGATTCCATCCTTAGGCATGTCATACATGGTAGACACAATGTCATGTGAGATCTGGTTTTGTACAACTTTTTTCCAACTTAAACCCCATATCTGCTATATTCAAAAGTTATATGACCACCTAGCCAAATAATGTTCAGCTCAAAACAACCAGAGGAATATAAGACCACATTTCACTTGATACATAGCCAATAATGTAGCTATATAAAAAGTGCTGTGCATATTGTGTATATATAAAATATTATATATATATATATATGTATGACGTGGACTTGTGTCTTCTTTTGGAAGGCAGAAGTTGGAAGAAATGGGTGGTTGGGGTCCAGAGGGTTTCTTTGCCCGGTTAACAGTGTCTTTGAGGTGGAGTGATTCTATTGATATCAGGGGGAGGCCAATGATTTTGGAGGATCGGTTGCTGATGCGTTGGGAGTTTTTTGTGTGTGTGGCTGCCTGGCCGAGCTGTGGTACCAGACTGCTATGGAGGATGTGAGAATGCATTCAATGATAGTTTAATTATAGGAAAGGTGTAGGAGATGCTGTTTCAACCAAGCACGGAAAACAAAGACTTGGAGCAAATCAACAGTCAAAGTTGGTACATTTGCTCGTATCTCTAGGTTTTGCTCACCTGGTGAATGCCTAGTACAGTGAACGGGTCTAGAGTGTGTTTGCTGTTAAGGAGGTGCTAATTATGAATAACATGAACTCACTCTGAGATATATTATAGCGGATTAGCTGCACATTTTTACTCTGGGTGCCTCAAAAATGTAGGGACCTCAGGTTGTGACAAAATTGTTTTTTGTCACAACCTGTGTAATTAAAATTGGCTGTTGAATGAATGTGCTCATTTGATTCACTGAAGATGCAACATTCCAACCAACTATAATGATTATGATATTTATTTATAAACCCAATGGTAGTATATTACGTGGAATGCCAATAATATCATTAACGGTCGTGTTTGGGTGTCCAGCAGTCAAACCTCTGGATGAGAGACAGACGGCAGGAAATGAGAAGTGGAACAAGGCCAAAAGCCTCAGCTTTCGCCGAGGCTTTTGTCGGCTCTCGCATGACACATTACAATGGCAACAGTTGCTAGACAGTCGGCCTCTGGACTGTTGGCATGTGTATGGGCAGGGATCATGTGATCACAAAATGTGTCACAATACAGAGGCCAGGATACACTGTGAAACTACTAAAATGGGGACATATTGAGTTTAATTCTTTTTACTATTATGAGTGAATGCAATTCAACATAAGATGAAATAATACAATATCACTATTACTGAACAGAATTATAATATAACCTAGCGGAGAGAGGAAATCTCTCCATGAATGAAGCTGAAAATCTTGAGTCATGTGACCAGCATCGTGTTTGAATCCATATTGTTGATAAAAAATGTGCATCATTGAAGTTAAAATACTATCGGATTCTGTGCCAAGACAATGGCTGCTGAGGATCACCGTCACCTGACTCTAACAACCATTGATGGAGACTGGGAGCTCACTGGTGCAAAGGCCACTCCATTTTAAGAGACTGCAGGCGGCCCTTTTAACAACGTCCACCAGTAAACCTCATCCTTCGGTTGTTAATTTGGATGTGTTGAAAGCTGGTCTGACAGAGATGGAGCACGCATGAGTCACCCAGAAGCCAGCCCCACTCTTGATTCTTCTCCCCTTCTGAGGTTAAGGGCCACTGAGTGCAGACCGATGTCCTGCCGTGTCTCCCAGCATTTAAACGAGGTTCGCTCCTTGTGCCCTACTTTAATACGCTCCTAAATGCCTTCTTGAAATGGAGGACTGCGAATCCTCTGGTGGCAGGGAGCTTTTGATGGGGACCCTCTGTAATGCTGGGGTCGGGTGGGGGTCTTGTTGGGCCAAATCCTGGGGACTTGGCAGAGTAAGTTATTGCCATCTTGGAACTCCATTAATGCAATGATTACCGTCTGTTCTGGTTTGCTTTCCATATATCTCTCTGCAAGGTCGGACCCTGGTTCCCTGTGTGCAATTGGAGAAAAAGGCATCGGCCTACATAATGTTTGTCAACTAACGATTTCACTTTTGTTTTCCTCACATGCAGGTGACACCAGGTGTGTTTTCGGGGCAGTAACAAGGAAGAGCGTGTGTGTGTGTGTGTGTGTGTGTGTGTGTGTGTGTGTGTGTGTGTGTGTGTGTATGTGTGTGTGCGCGCACGTGAGAGGGAAACCAAGGGATTCAGCGATGGCTAACAGCAAGAGCAAGAACCAGAGTTCTCTGGCCCTGCACAAGGTCATCATGGTGGGCAGTGGAGGAGTGGGCAAATCGGCTCTCACCCTGCAGTTCATGTACGACGAGGTAGGCTGCCTCCCCACCAACGGTTGCTTCGGATGGTCGATCAACGGCCCTAAAGCGGACACCTGCACACCCACGACCCACTTCACTGTAGAGATGTAAATACACGACTGGCAATACAGCCTTCCTCCCAAACAATATACATGCCTTCACTTTAAGGTTGCAACTATTATTATTACGTTTATTATTTTGATATCTAATTTATTTGACGATTATTGATGGTATTTGAATTTATTAATTGAATTGATTAATCTTCAGTGGTCCCATCTAGTTCCAGCCAATAAGAACAAAACATTATTATATATTGATATTGAAGTTGGAAATTGGATATTATATATACTTGTATATAGTAGTTTGACCAAAAATAAACCTGTTTAACATTACTACATGAAACGTGAATGAAACACATTTTCCTGAGTGTTGATTAGGCATTAGATTTGACATGCACACAGGTATTCGTTACAGGCCTACTCTGTACCCCTGCACACACATCCATTAGCATTGTAGAGGCAAATCCTTAAACATCCTTAAACAACCTCAACAGCTTGTTGAGGGGCCCTTGAGCAAGTTGTTAAACCTTCAGTGGTCCCATTAGAAGTGAGTCTGTTGCCCAGAAGATGACTTGTGTATGAGGTGTTGTGCTGAGCCAATGTCCACAGGGGCAACCGTAACGACAACCCACATGCTCAGACAACTTTGCCTGGAAGGGCAAAGAAAACATGGATTTATCAAACTAATGGATTTCCCTTAACTCAAAATGTAAACACAATGAAGCATACACACATTGTGGTGTTTTGCACATCCTTTTTCTAAATGTTTGCCTCCTACTTATATAATCTCTGTTGCAAATTAATACAGATGTTTTTCTTGTGTGTGTGTCTGGAACATTGGCTAAAATCTATAAATATAACCATAATTATACTGTCCATAATAGCTCATTGTACTAAACCTTTTATTATAACAGACCTATAACAGTCCTAGCCTGTTAGTGTAGTCGGTCTTTGAGAAGAAGGCAATGATGTCTGCACAGTAATAATCTATTATAAACTGGAAGGGTATAGGATACCATATATTTTTTCACTATTCATGTTCAGATTTTCAGCTAACTGCTTAGTTGTTTCTTTGTTGTGCTATGTGAAATATATTCAACTTCCCTGTGCATAGAATATTATGTAGAAAAAAAGTAAGAAACAAGTATGTGTGATTACAACCTCACAAAGATGGTTGGGAACAGTTCTTAATTTTGGAGTTTTACTCTAATATGCATTATGAAGGTGAAAGCCCAACAAAGAGATGTTGATTCAAAATACTGAATGAGCAGTAAAGTTACTAGAGTACCCGTTTTAACATCGCCTAGTAGGTTCTGCCATTTACCAAAGAAGTGGATAGCAACTATGCTGTCCTTGGACATGAATACATCTTTCCACTTCATCAGAAAGTGGGGTACTAGTTCCTATCAAAATATGTAGTTTAGCCTCTCCATTTCCCTTTCCTCCTGTTTTGATGAATCTAATGGAAAATGACATGGTTCTTCCTGGCTTCCAGTATGTAGTGGTCGCATTTCATGCAAGGGTCTATTTCACGTGGAACATATGCGTAGGGGGGATTAGTTGTCACTACTGTGAATACAAGTACACCAGTTGTTTTCAATTCTGCAATTCTAACCACACTTGATCGTTCACCCAGAGAAGCTTGCTGAAAATGAACAACATAGCCTTTTAAATATCGATCGTATCATAACACTAAAATCTGAATGTCTGTATTTGGGTGAAAAAAAAGAGTTCTGTCACATGTAGTTAAAAATAACGATACAACAATTGAAACATTGTGTAAGTGTAATATTGAAGCGTTCCTCCACTTCCGATCCCATTGTACCAGAATGCCCACACTCACAACGCTCCTCTCCGCCTTCTCATTGTACCCAGTTTGTGGAGGACTACGAGCCCACCAAGGCGGACAGCTACAGGAAGAAGGTGGTACTGGACGGCGAGGAGGTCCAGATAGACATCCTGGACACGGCGGGCCAGGAGGACTACGCCGCCATCAGGGACAACTACTTCCGCAGCGGTGAAGGCTTCCTGCTCGTCTTCTCCATCACGGAGCATGAGTCCTTCAGCGCCACTGTCGAGTTCAGGTACCCACCCGAAGTCTACTGCCACTGACCGGTATTTTGTGTATTATTTAACTTTGTATTTTAAACCAGGGAACTGGTTTAAACCAAGACCATGACCATGACCAACCAACTTCAATGGTTGGTCATGGTTGAAATCCAAATTTATTATTAATGTATTTATATGTCAAAATGCTTCTATATGGGACATTCACAGACATATCTTACAAATGTTTGGTATCTGTGCTTAGTGGTTGTGTTTCTTCTGCAATCTACTTCTAATCCAAACAGAATTATATAGCTGAAATAAGAAAAATACGTACTCCATGTAATTTCAAATATAAGGATATAACCTGGGGTGAAACGCGTCCCTTTGTTTGGGTGCTTCATTACGAACCTTCTTCTTTGTAAATTACGCCAACAGAAACCATTTCATATGTTGGCTCCTCCCATGATTCTGGCCCTCTCTCTGTAATTGGGGGTTTACAACCCCCTTGGTCCAGTACTATAGGAATACTACCGCAATAGGGATATTTTATCAGGAGAGATGCAACAACAAAAATGCTCTGACTGTGATAAAACCAACATATAAACCACTGTTTATATATTTAACTTGAACAGAAAATGTAGTTTGAATATCCCATGGGCAGGCTTTGGCCGACGTACACATTTCACCCACGCGCGCACACGCAGCAGTGTGGAAGTCTAACTTCATTGTGGCGTCCTATTTCCCAGGGAGCAGATCTTGCGGGTGAAGGCAGAGGAGGACAAGATCCCCCTGCTGCTGGTGGGGAACAAGTCGGACCTGGAGGAGCGGCGGCAGGTGTCCGTGGACGAGGCACGCGGCAAGGCCGAGGAGTGGGGCGTCCAGTACGTGGAGACCTCTGCCAAGACGAGAGCCAACGTCGACAAGGTAGGACAACCTTTTCTTTTTCACTTTGATTTTTTTATTGTGAAAATGTGCTACTCTCATGTGACCTATTGATGTTGCATTTGTGGTGATTTGAACATTTAGTTTTTCTTTTTCTCCCTCTCCCCAGGTGTTCTTTGACCTTATGCGGGAGGTGCGAGGCAAAAAGATGTCGGAAAACAAGGACAAAAATGGCAAAGGAAAGAATAAGAAGAACAAGAAGAGCTTCAAGGAAAGATGCTGTTTACTGTGAACTTATTTTCTGTGCAAACCTTAAAACACACACACACACACACACACACACACACACACACACACACACACACACACACACACACACACACACACACACACACACACACACACACACACACACTGTGTATGTCTGGGGAAGGAGTTCAAACATTGAAAGCACTCCTTCACCCAGACCTCTCCTGTGTCCTCCTCATGTTGAATCAAATGTGTCTGTATGCTTGTTGAGTTTTTTAACAGCTGCTCGTGATTATGTCTTAAACCACAATCTTAAACCACTTTTTTAAACCATGAAAAAGGAAGGTAACCACTAATTTGAGAATTTGTGACTTGTGATGGCTCAGAAGAGGCCAAATGACCAATAGTCCACTGATATTCTCCGGATTGACTTTAGACCTTTCCAACTCCGACTCGATTATACTGCCAACGATCCCTAGTTTCATTTATTACAGTGCACTTTTCCTTCCCACTTTTTTAACATCCAGTGAGCTTAGATTCACAATCTACCACTTTACTGAATCTCTAAAGCCTATTTCTGTACCAGTTTTTTTTAGTACCTGCTGTTTCAATAACATTCATACATTTTACTGTCCAAATATAATGGTACACTTTTAATATTCAGACGTTCTATTGACTCATTTAACTTTTCTAGGTTGTGGTTGTTAATGTGAAATACAATTTCAACCCAGGTTAACATCTTCCGCTTTTGGTCTGGAATTTGTTGTTGAGAAAAACACCAAGACCAAGGTCTAATAGCATAGCGGTGAAATTGAACGGAACTCTCTTCCCTCCCACATTGCAGTTTGCAATAACAGGGAGGGGAAATAGTCATTGTGTGCACTAAACATTGCATGGCGAAGGAAATGCAATCCAGAGGGCGATCTCACCCCAGTTTCAAAGGGCGGACATGATTAGCCACGATGGTTCTATTGTTTATCCTCCACATATAACCTTAAGCCTCTGTCTAAACTGCACTACATAGGCCTTCATTGCCAATGCCGAAATAATAAATAGCTCGATGAATTCATGCTTGAGATGTAACTTGAATGTGCCATCAGAATCTTACGTCTACATGTCCAAATCCTTGTTTGTCATTGTGGATCTTGTGTTTTTAACTCAATGTATGTCATTTGTGCGTGATTGAATGAGAGATGGAAACATGGATACTAATCTAGTGCTACAGTGAACAGTGTTTTTACACCTGCCTAAATCAAGTGTCCTCCATTACCCACGGTCTATCATGTTATTTTTGCTCTTTCTATTGAAAAGACAACCTTTAAATATGTTGCCAAATAAAAAAGAATCCCTTTGTAAATATGAGTTTTTTTTTTTTTATGAAAACATGTTTGGTTCATTCCATTGTAAATTGACAAATTTGGTCTAAACTAGTGAAGATAACATACATTGAACCCTTTTCAAAGAGCTGTCATAGCAGGTGATTCGTTTGTGTGTCATATAACCAGCGTGGTCAATGTGAGTTACTACTACGATTCCCTACATTCAAGGAGTAGACCATTAATTAGTGTTATGAGCGACACCTGTGTTTGTCATACTCCGATACGACGACACATCCGGGAAAAGTATCCTATTAACCCCAACTGGATTGCCCTCTACTGGTTGAACTGGGAAAGTTAATTGATCTTGGAATTCGAATGCTCAAAATTCAGCTTAGTTATTTTTTGTTTTACAATTTGTTTATAAAATATATTTCTCTAACAAAATAATAATACTATAGATTTGTTTTGGCACCAGATTTTTGGCTTCAACCCAATTTGATTGACGAACTCACGGTGGTCGACTTTAGTTCGTAATACTGTCAGTAGTTCGGGGAGATTACATCACGTCACATCCTGAACAATCAGATACAGCTCTTCCAAGAAGAGACAACAAATCAGCACCAGCAAAAAATATGAATGAACACAAAATTGAAAAGTACATTTGAAATTATGGGGTGGAAAACATTGAAGATAATAGCATCCCAAAGGTGAACATAGCATGCTACAATGTGTCAAGTTTCAGTTACACACTTCAGACCAGCAGCAGTAAGTTCGTGCCAGACTGTGCTAGCATGCCCACTAGGTCAGCCTACATCTTTTACTTCTCCTTTTTGGGGCACAGTGCCAGTCTCTGTGTTCCCTTACTTACATGATTTATGAATTGGCTGATAAGCTTAGGGCGCAGTGACAATGCATGCTGTGTTTGTTTATTGTTTTTTAATTAGTGTGCGCCTCAGTGGCCGACATGCAGTCGTCTCGCATCTTCATGACTGATATACGTAGCTGTCATCCATGATACGTTGATGTAGGAGATCTCTTTAGAACTGACAGTATTTCGATGTTGTATCACAGGCTACTGCAGTGCAACGTCTATGCACTGTCAGTTCTGTGTATGGAGAGAGAGAGAGAGAGAGAGAGAGAGAGAGAGAGAGAGAGAGAGAGAGAGAGAGAGAGAGAGAGAGAGAGAGAGAGAGAGAGAGAGAGAGAGAGAGAGAGAGAGAGAGAGAGAGAGAGAGAGAGAGAGAGAGAGAGCTGGATGTAGACATTTTGTTTCTAGTTTCTTTTTTTGTTTAGGACTTTCTTTGTTTAGGACTTTCTTTTTTATTTAGGACTAAATGTTTTCACGTGTTAATTGTTACATTCTTCTGATTAATTCCCATGGTTGAGTCCTAAATAGGTTTGCATGGCCGAGGAGGTTACTAATTTAAACATCTCTCACACACAGAAACATGAACATGCACAAGCGCAGATCATTTCTTGAAGTGAGTGTTACAGTGTTTCAAGTTTTGCATGCAATGGTGAGATTAAGTGTTTACATGATGTCATTCTGTGTACTATTTGGCCATTTTAATGCCAAGCAATCAGTCATGTTGGAGCATCTTAGTACGCTTAGGCATCCGCTAGTATCTTGTTATACAATCTCAAACGTCGGTCTACAGTGTCACTGTACTGGATGCAAGTAAAACTTTAGCCTTGTTCTCACAAGGGTGTGTGTGTGTGCAGTGTGCGTGTGGCATGTGTTTTGGATGGCTATTTTTTATGAGTAAGTACTGGAGAACCATGTGACCTTTCCTAAGCCTAAATTCCCCTCCAACGTAAGTACACAAAAAAAGGCCTATAACATGGAGCATGCTGTATTGCTTCCTTTTGTATGTGGTCATTTACTGCAAATAACAAAGGCATATGTGATGATAATGTCCACCTCAGCATTCTCTTGCGGTGTGTGTTGTGTTTGTTCAGCATTACACTGTTAGAACACTAAGCACGTCTTCGGTGTGAACTTTCGAGACGACATTATTGGGGTCAATTGATTCCAACGTGACCTTTTGTTGCAGTCTTGTTTATTTACACGGATTGATTTTGAATGTTAAAACAAAAACAGATGACTGCTTCAAATTCAGAAGGGATATGCCTTGAGGTAATAAAGGAGGGCTCGGACAAAGTCACATCAAAGTGGGCAAGACGCTAGATGTACAGGTCATCATCTAAAGTTAGAAGCTGTGTACCACATATAATACAACCCATCTTGAGTAATCACACAATCGGGCAGCCTACCTGAGCCACCAGAGAGCCCCAGGTCGCCTCGCTCTGATAAGCCAAGTCCCTCCCCTTTTATCTCGCCTGTCACCAGCCTCTGGGTTTTGTCACTTGCTCTTAAGTAGGCAGATTAGGCGCATGGGCCAAACCCATGGCGAGACACTTATTTAGAGATATATATGAAAGGGCAAAGTGAGCCAGCCTAATGAGCGATGTGTCGTGTCACTGGTGCACTCGCAGGTATTCTATCACACGGTGGAGACGGGGCCACCGTCCTCTGAGTAACCCTCATTATATCTGAGCTAATGTTGTGGCGATGAGGATGTTCAAGTGATGAAGCACCATAACAGCTCTTCATTATGGAGAAAGAGGGAAACATACTCTGTGGATTTCCTCTTGACCTGTAAGATAAATGCAAACGGATGGAGAATAACTTCTATTTTAGTGAGTGTGCCATATGCAGCAGTGGCTGCGTGGCATGCCTGTCTCAGTGGAGCTCTGTATATTTTAAAATGTGCGTTGCAGCCATGGGATGGCAGTCACGTCCTTCTGAAAGTCCTACCTATGTCCAGTTGTTGCTGCTGTATTTATGTAGTCTCATAAATTCTTAGTGTAGAACAATTATTTATTATATAAATATATAAATAATTAGTCGATTGATTCCCTTAGTTGGAATTACAACCAGAATAACATGGCAATAAAATAACCCCAAATAAAGTGGTTTTTATAGCTATTTCTCTTGACGGATGAAAATACAAGGCTATGAAAATTAATTGTGGCCTACGTCACCGATACGGGAGAAGACATTAAATCAATATTTGTGGATACAATTTTTATTTCTGTCAACGGCAGTAACGGAAGATCAAATAGCGGTGCTGTGGCGTCCTCAAAAGGTTACACACAGAGAGCTCCCACGCAAAGCAAACATTTGAATACTATGCTCCGTTCAGACAGGCTGGTGAAATGATTTTGGTTAAATAAGCCAATGTCTTGTTCTGTCTGTCGGTGATGAAACAGAAAAAGTAATACATTGGAAAGCAACCCTAAACCCACCTAGTGCATGTCTATGAATGTTCTTGTCTTATTTAAACATATCTCCATCACCCAATCCATTAGATTTAATATATTTAATATAGGTGTATCAATGATTAAGTAACTAGAGCCCAAAGTCAAAGATTTGTTCTCTAAACATTGTTTTACAAACCGGCAACCCAAAACGTAGGTTTTTACTTTATAATCTGAAAACGAAAGTCAACCAAATATTAGCATTTTCCAAGCTATAAACAGAACAACTTTGGTATTTTTTACATGATAAATGGCAACAATTATGACAATGGTCTCCTTCGATAATTGTAATTCTCGAAATTGCAATCCAATCCGTTTTTTGATAGATGGAACAAAATCACCCATGACTACACATTGTGTTCAAACGTGAGCTCAATGCGTATGCAGTAATGCAGATTGGATGTCAAATGAAAGAGAGAGGGCCGGGGTTAGGCATTTAATCAGCCGAGGCCTGCCGTCCGTACTCAACTCAACAAGCTGAGCGGTCGAGATCAGCGGTGTGTAGCTAGCGTGATGCTTCCAGCAAGCCATTTTCTCATTCGATCTCACTTGTTGTACAATACACATGATACAGTGGGCCTACATGTTGCGTACAAGCCGTGCATGTACTTGGCCTACCACAACACCAACAGCAAACGATTTGCCTACAACTACAACATGGCACGCCCGCCTCCTGAAACGGTGCCATTAACATTCATGAGGGTGTTTGCAGATTTCCAATGGAAAGTGGCTGTGAGCCGAGCCAAAGACAGTTTGGTTTATAAAAAGCTAAATCAAATGTGGGCTGGCCTTTAGGATTTACGTCATATCTTAGGTTTTCCATAAGGCAGCTTTTTCAATTCTGCCTGACTCTTTGACCTGACTGGTCAAAATGTTTTGAAAGTTAGGTTCTCTGCCTCGGATTGTGCAACACCCTCGCTTCATTACAATTGGAAGCAATGGTTTCCAGCCATTTTAATATTTTGCAGTTTTCAGTTTTCATTTCCTGTTTCATGTTCATTGTATTTGTTTTTTACATGTAATGCAAGAAAAGATTAAAGTGGGTGGCAGTGTGCATGTTTATGGGGATGGTTATGGGCAGATCATCTCAAATATTTTTTTATGGGTCACATATAGCGAGTAGCAGTTGTTGATGACAACAAAATAAGATTGCTCAGATTTTGGTATTCTAGGGACAATTTATGAAAACAATAATAAAAAATGGCATAAAGAACATTTAACGTATTTTGGCTAAGGGGATGGTTCTCACAATCAGCACAATATGTGGTTAATGGAGTCCATGAATTGAGGGGAGTTTCATGGCCTCACACAGGGACTCGACATATTTCCTAATTTTGAGACATGCGCGCGCGCACACACACACACACACACACACACACACACACACACACACACACACACACACACACACTAATACACACACACACACACACACACACACACACACACACACACACTATTAGTGGTCTTATTCATCTGCATTGGGACACCTGTGCATCTACTGTAGTAGTTGCAGCTACTCCGAATGCTTACTATGTGCTACCACGTTAAGGAATTCGGCAATAGAGGTTGTATTACATTAGCATAATCCCAATGGAATCTGAATGGGGGAAAGCAGTTGACAGCGTGATTGGCCAAGTGTGGGTTGCGACAGATGCAGCTGCTGACTGCCTCCCATAGTTTGTGGCAACATATACCCTTGACTGACTCCTACAGTATAGCTGGACTATGCATAATTGATGTGCTCATGTTTCCGAAATGCGTGGAAATTGCGCTGCTCCGATTCCCTCCACACCGATGTCCGCCTTGTTTGTTTTGGTGAGGCAGGGACGGACCCACATTGCCCGTGGGACTATCGAAGCCTTGGCCCCAATACAGCGGTTCTCTCCATCTCCATGCTAATCAGAGGCTTTCTCCGTTTACCACTCGTCTTTCTTCTCGGTCAGTCTTTTGCACGACCCTCTGTAACAATCTCCCCCAGGTATATCAGTGGACTGTCGGAAAACTTGCACATTTGCATATGGTTTTCATTCGGACGGGAAAATTAGGGGGCAATTATGTAACAGTGGACCGTGCATTGCTAAGAATTACGCTAGTTTCCCTGCTAGGACGATTGCCTTCTGCTGTATGATTTCTGCCCGGGTCTCTCTGGGGCTCGGATCAAAAGGCTAAATGAAGCTTCTTTCCATACGATGTCCCATGTGATTTGTTTTACTTTCCACTGTAAAGTGCATGGACCGCGGTGTGCTGTATCACATGAAGGGTTCAAGGGTGAACCTTGCAGAGATTTAGCACCGATACAACAGACTGGTGGAGTAGGCGTGATGCACAAGCCTCGCTGGCATTTTGGTCACTGCCAATCAAATCCAGCCATGGGCAATGGTGTCCTTCAGGGGGAAAAGATGGAGACAGCAGCTGAAAAGTCTGGCCTCCAACCTGTCAGCCTGCTCAGGCCTTAATTATGCTCATAGCTCAAAGCTCAAAGCTCTGTAGCTTTTTATAAGGGATAGCATTAACTATACATACTGTGGCGGTGGCAAGGGAAGGACCAGACGAGAGCCCAGGGTATCGGTTTACTTACAACTCTCGGGCCCCATACACGACACCGAGCGTTGCCTTTATTAAAGCACACACACACACACAACACAAAACACGCATGTCATGCCCCCCACCCATGACTGCCTCGGCAGCGGTGCTGCTTCCGCCGACCCTCCCAGGGTCCCTTGCGGCACAGAGCACAGCGATCACGGCCGTGATCACCACAACACACGCATACTAAATCAAAAAAAAAAATTTGTTTGGTGTAGCCCAGTGTTTCTTTCTTTGATGTGTGACATGTTTTTGATAACCATTTCTTTATGCCTCATTTCATCTAGGAAAACAGTCATTAGGAACTGTGGGGGATTTTCTTTTGCCCTCACATTGGCAAGCCGAAACAAAAGGGGGAAGGTAAGGGTTGCTTGACAAATTGTCTCATTTAACAACCTCCGTGGAAAAATGATGCCCCTGTTGCAACAGATGACTGATGCACACCAATTAGACGCCTGTGGCTCTTCGCCTAACTGTCGCAAGCTCTCCTTTCAGGCAGCTTCAGAAACAAACTTTATAAGCTCCACTTCTTCATACATTGTTCAGAATGGTTCACGTTCTTTTTTGCAGAAAGGTCAGTGATTTGAACGTGATTCTGACTAAGTCTAGCTGTCTCACCAGTCAAATACATGTGCTTTGTGAATTGCTATTGTTATTCAAGCTCCAATTAATTTGCTGCCATACCTCCAAGTGCGTGCTGTTACATGCTTCTGTGCTACTTTGCAGCAGCATTTTGAGCTAGATTGCTTCTATAAAATGGATTGTACTCCCAGAGTTAGAGCTTTTAAGGTATCACTCACAGCCATGGACTTACTTCTAAGTTGGTGTGGTATAGACTGAAAGTAGTTTCTGGACCCTAGACCATGTTTGTCACTTGGGTATAAGCTAATGATCATTTCAGGATTATCATCAAGTAGGTTAAGGTTCATTTTAAAAGAATACATTTGAATTGCTACAAATCGAAGAGAAATGTGTGTTATTATTATTAATCTCTTTATCATAATCTCTTTAGTCTTTATTAAAGTATTATGTCATTCTATTCAATTGTGTCCACTGAACAAGTTCAAGGTGAGACTACATTCTGGGGCACGAAAAGGAAATGCCCTAACAGGACTCTTAAGCCAACATGAGGTGGGAAATAAGCTTGCCTTGCGAGATGCTTTAAGGTACTTTAAAAGATTACCACAACAGAGGAGTAAATTTGCGTGGCAAAGGACCCTGTGTAGAATATTGATTATACAGTGGAATTAAGTCAGATTTATGGTAGGATTTAGCACTGTATCCATCCGTTGTACTTGCACACTCAAAGCCCCTTAACGGCCGGGAAGTGTCTTTGGTTCTTGGCAAACAAACACGGGAAGAAATCGATTCAGAACCAACAGACATCATCAGGGGTGCATGTCTGTCAAAAACCAAACCACAAATCCTCAAATCATTACTTTCTTAAACCACACAAATATGAATAAACAGAAAGCGTGAACATACTTGCTTGCTTTGCCAAGACAATGCTACATTTTGGATAAAATCAAGAGCAGGGCGAGAACGGCAAGATGCCATTGTTTAGCGTTCACAGTCTATCATGGATGGACAGAAAGGTAGCAAGGTGGTGAGATAGTAGAGGTAGGACGTGGATGCTCTGTCTAGAAGCAGCCACAGGAAGGTCTGCAAGTCTTTTTTTTCTTCCTTTTTTCTCTGGCTGTTATTGTCGTTTTGCTTGACAGGCAGCTATTTCACCGGCCATACTTTACCAGGTAAGGCTCAAATCGGCCTCTGGAGCCACCTAGACATTTTAAGGGCTCGTTTTCTGGCTCGATGGACGTGTGTGGATGGAGCTAAATCAGGAAGTCATGATGAGCCCTGAAGTATAAATTGGGGGGGAAATATGCCTTGAAATATTAGTTGGGGATGGGGGGGGGATTAGAAAATGAAAAGATCTCCACAGAATAACCCCGAAGCCAACCATAATTCAGTGTTGGGCTGATGATGGTCAGTTTCCCAGCCACTCCCCTCTGGAAAGTTCATTAGCCTCCAGCTGTTTGGATGTCTGTTACATCTACCCACGCAGTCAGCACACCTGCCGTTGTTCACAACCTTGTATCAACCCACCCTTTTCTCACGACAGCCTAAAAAGCTGTCTAAAAGTACATATTCTTAAAAAACATTAAGTGGAGTAAACATTGTAAGGTTGCAGATTTAGGAATGGCTAATGATGTGTACTCTCGCTTTACATCCCATCAGCAAAATCAAACAAGGCACGAGAACAAGCTAGTACCAACCCTGTGGTGCTAGTAGTTAACAGTGCTAGCTTGTGCCCCATCGCCTTAAAGTACCTCTTATGCACATGTGTTCCTCTGTGCGCCCGCTAATGCTAAACCACAAATGCGGTGTCCTTTAGAAACGCCCAAATAAAGGGGAACCTGGTCAGAAGTTTTTTGTTTTCGTTTTTTTAAACACAGTTGAAAGAACTCACTGTTTTGGAGCAAGAATAAAGCAGAGGAGTCTTTTGAGGGCTGGATTCAAGAGAACGACGGACCACCTGATGTCTCTGTCTCGCCACTTTACAACACTCCTAAGTCTCCGCTAAAGCAGACAGCCGCATGGGGGAATAGGACAGAAACGCATTAATCCGGTTTTAAGCAAAGGAAGGCTGTGTTATTATTATTATTTGTTAGATATGATGGATAGTGCCGGTGGTCCAACCTGATGTGTGTCTCTGAGAGTGTTATGCTGTGTGGCCGAGGGAAGGGTCATCCATCGATTCACAGCCATTTCCACTGAGCCACTAATAAGACACTTGGCATTTTCCCCGGTGCTGTATTGCACCACATGTGAGTCTCCTCTACTCTGTCCGGTTATATAGGGGAGAAGGATGCGTGTGTGTTGTTGTGCATTTTGTCTCTCTCTCTTGCTCTCCCTCTCTTGCTCTCTCTCCACATTTTATATAATAAAAGAGTGTCTCTGCATATAGCCTACTTGCAAGGGAATCTGTTAGGCCTCAGGAGATTGAACCTGTGCACCCTTGTGTGCAGTCAGTAAAGTGAGAAGAAGTGGGAAAGCAAAACAAAATGCTATATGATTCCATTGCAAAAGTCACCTTGAACGCAGTTCAAGACAAGGTGACAAGGTTGGACTCCTCTGCAGTGCCGTGCCAGACCTCTCTGGCAGTGGTTTTGATGTTGTAAGAGAAGAGGGGTTAGATATGATGTTGGTGAGATCAACAAGAGGACAGATTGGGCGTTCATTTTCTTTACTCGCCACCAGCCAGCTTAAATCAAATATCCATGTATTAAGTCAGTGTATTCAGCATTATCGTTGGGTTGTTTAATAGCACTTTAATAGTTCAGTATAGTTTCACCTTATGCCCCTAATGTATTCTTTTACTTGGTGTACATATAACCATTCCCAAAGTTCTTCTAAGTCTTTGTATAACATACCAATTTGTTCGCTTCGGGAGTGTTTAAACATAATTACCCACGGCGGAAAAAAATCTAAACAAATAAATGTGGAACGCGGTGCAAAATGGTGAGCACTTTGTATTTATTTAGGAATATAAATTGAATTACTCGCTCTGTTACATGTTGGATGGGCTCCAGATGAAAATGTCTCTGTTAATGAGTCTAAAAAAGCCCAGTCAACAGAAGCAGTAGCTGTGCGAGCCTGCATGTCCAAGGTCTGCAGCCTCTACATGGCAACAAATATGTCTCAGGGAAAAAATGATGACAAACAAAGGCCTTTAAATGTTCCCATTTTCTCCACATGTCAGCTGGAATTGATGTCTCGCTATGCCTGCGCCACAAATTACCCCCAGAGAAGAAAGAAATGAAAAAAAAAAGTTTGCCGCTGACAGTTAATCGCCGGGAATCTGTTTCAGACCGCCTGCACTGTGTGTGAAATCCAACGTACGTGGCTGTGCTTCAGCACCCGAGGGTCAGCTACATTTTTTACACTTCTTCCTTCTTCTTTTTTTTTTACTCGTTGGAAGGAACCCATGGGAATATCCTCCTTCCATCGTCTTTCCCCCACTTTGTTCAGAACTCTTATGATAAGGCCAATAACAAACCCTAACTATTCATGGATCTTGTACCAATCCTTTACCAATGTGACATTGTTACATGTTACAATGTTACCTGTTTGGCAACCTATTTATATATATTTGATTTAGATAAGTAGTTTTCCAATTTGGCATGCAGAGTCAGATATCCTATCAGTTCCACAAATGGGCACTGGACGCCTCAGAGTCTTGGCTAGCCTACTGAGTGCATTGCTGCCCACTGTGCTTAAAATCCCACTCCACTCCACTCCACTCCCCATGTGTGTCCTTCAGATTGGTTCAGTGCTGCTTCACATGCGCCGAGAGGGGAATGTAGGGAGAAATCATTAACTGATAGCCGCAAAGATGGAGACATCATGAAGACATGCATGTGGAGAGAGATAGATTGACAGATAAAGTGGATAGAGAGAGGGAGAGAGGGACCAGTCTTCCACCTGGAGATACCATGATGTTACTGAACAAGTTATCTTGATGAACAACTGTTGGTGGACAGCTTTCCTCTTCCCTACCACATAGAAACGTTAAACAGCGGGCGTTCCGATAAAAAAAAATGGCCTAGCAATGACATCATGTGTTAGGTTTGGAGGATTAACCTTGCTATGGTTTGACTTGACTTTGTCAACCAGTAATAACGTACCCTGACAAACCACAATAATAGTCAGAAATGTGTTTTTTTACATAGTTAACCCCCTCTGTATACTTACTGTGCATTATTGAGAAGCTACCCCTGGTGGGGAGAATTTTCTGAAGACTGTAGATGAAGGCTGAGTATTAGCTGTTTTTACATCCTATCTTTCAAAGCACCCTGGTGCCAAACATCCGTCTGAGTGCTTCAAACATTCTTGCAAAGTTCATGCAGATACATATAATTATTCTTTGAATGTCAATACAAAATCCAGTGATGTTGACACTGTTTACTGCTGTCTTTGTTTATACTTTTTAGTATAAAATAGCCAGCACAATTTAAATAATAAAATCCCTACAACAAAATCAAAACAATATTCCTTATTTTTGTCTCCATTCCATTCAATTTAAATTATTCTGTGCTCTCATGCCTTTGCATTATTTATAAGAAAAGCGTAGTGCGTGAGTGCGTGTGAAGTTTTTGTTGGCCTTATGGTCATTACAAAGGATGAAGGTTGAACCTTTATCGGCCATAAACTGCATTGTTTTCCAGTCATGTTAAATCAAGCTTTTACTTGTAAAAAAGAAATCGTGAGTGTTTATGGTTTGGAGATGTTTGCCATTGATGATGCATGCTCTTTATGGATGGCTGATGGCTAAATGTACCAACACTACAGACAAGGACTCAATGTGAGGCAGAGGAAGCTAGAGAACCCTAAAGAGGGGCTAAGTTAAGCCCCCCGATGCCACGGGTGCTGTTTAGAAGGGGAGAGTTCAATTTAATTAGAGGAGCTTAATGCAGCCTTTTATGAGCCCTCAAGGGGATTCTCCTCCTCCTCCTCCTCTTTCTACATATTCATGGTTCTTCCAGCACTCTCAGATAATGAAAATGAGGGTAGACTTGGGTACATTCTTTGCTTCAACAAAAGACCCAGAGGTCCAATGCATGCTAAGATGCAATGGTTAATAGGGACAGGTCTGAGAGAATTTAATTGCTCTGTTCGCCAAGATCCACGCAATATACATGTGGAAATTTAGAGTTGTGTTTGACATACATGGACAGAGAATCCTACAGGTGAAATGGTGAAAACAATTTGTCTTGGAAACCACATTTGCCAGCCAACCACCAGTAGGCTTAACTGACAGCAAATCCAGAGCTGTAAAATGCAAACGATCATCACAACTGTAATGACGACCGTTAAAAAGGCAGCAACCGAATGAGGGGTCAATGCTAGTGGCAGCTGAGTGATATTTAGTGTTACTCTGAGTCCAGAGGCTTGATAATAAATAACTATAATGAGAAACATTTCCTCAAGCCGTTACCCTGTGCTAATTAGTATTGCTTGGGCTTCCCATTAACAACAACCGTACCAGGTGTAAGGGCAACGGGACGACAGTAAGGCTGAAATTCCTGATCACACGGCTTGCCTGAACCTAACAATGTGTTAGTTAGTGTTCCCGTCATCAGATCATTTTTAGAAATAACAAGTTTAACGTGGGTGGAGGTTTACTAAAGGTTATCCATTTTGTCAACACATGTTTGGAAAACAACAAAATAATAACACAAAATGTTATTAATTTATCTTTAATGCAGGCCAAACATATATTCATTCTGAGTGCTGGGAATGTCTATTTTCTTCTGCCAATAAGGTTTCTCCTCAAAGGACATTTGATAAACCACAATAGAGGACAATGAATCTGAATCCCATGCCGAATGCTTGACAGATAGCTTCAGAGAAATGAATCTAATGCAACCTAATTGCTTTGTTGGATGGAAGAAATGTATATGTGTGTATATAAATAATCAGTGACAATAATGCAGACCTTCCTCTCCAGGTTGTCACTGGTGTATTTAATGGCTATTTAATTTAATGGCAGATTTAACAGGAAGCAGAGGCAAGGCAATGCAACACCGGTAGAATGAATGCCAATTTCATTCCCTTGTCCATGTGAAGGCATATGGTCCCTGACATGCATTACTGGCACATCATTATAAACATGGCTTTCCTCACTTTTGGAAATGGTCAGCGCCTGCAGTATTTTATTAAATTTTACAAGTGAAATAATTGTCTATATATAACTTCTATAGAATACTTCTCCTCTGGCTGTTTCCTATATTATATAAATAATTTATGTAAAAGGTCTGTAGATAAGATTTATGAGCAATTACTTGTGTTTTACAGCATGTTTTTTGTTACCAATGCCATAGCCATCAGTCAGCTATTAGTGAGTGAAGTGTTGAGTGCGTCTAACTCTTTTTGAAACAATTTACATAGTAGGCCACTCCTGGGTCATTCTGACCAATCAAGGCATCTCTCAATCAGGGCAATTCTTACTTGATTGGTTCGGGGAATCCATCTGGCCTGTCAATCACATCTGCACACATTGTGTTGTCATAGTTTCACCATAGGTGCATGAATGCAACCCTTGTCAATGGAGGAGAAACAAACAGGTAGCATAGAGGGAGGGGACGCTTTTTGGGTTGTTTAGTTTCAAAATGTTGCTCTTTTCTGCGCTCTCTCTTTATAGCTCTCACATCTTACCGACAACACCTTTTAAGACGGTGAGCTCTGGAATGGTTTATATTGGTGGCAGAAGGACATTCATTGAGTCATGAACTTTTAGGGTTTTATATTTCTCCCATATTTCCTCTGCTCACTTCACAGCCTCAGAGTCTCTCCTCATGTTGGTTCACCATCACAGGCTGAGGGCGGAGATGTAACGGGCACTGGGAGACACGCGTCCACCAAAGCGCTGGGACTAATGACCCCCTCATCCAGACATTGCGGCGTGCACTTCACTTGCTTATGAACTTTTGAGGGGGAGGCGGAGGAGGCGGAGGAGGCGGAGGAGGCGGAGGAGGCGGAGGTGGCGGAGGAGGCGGAGGAGGCGGAGGAGGCGGAGGAGGCGGAGGAGGCGGAGGAGGCGGAGGAGGCGGAGGTGGAAGCTACCCCATGTCACATGACTCGTCCTCTGTTGGAAGCCTCTGCCAACAGCAAGAGCATGGCAAACAGCTCGTAGGATGTCGTCCCAGAGGAGGTCATTACGACCACGATGAGGGCTTTCTTCCAATATGGACCATGTATCGTCAGCGTAGCAGGAGCAAAAAGAGAGTGTGTGTGTGTGCATGAAGAGAGACACAAGTTGTGTGCATCAGCAGCAAGAGAGACATGAGAGAGAGAAGGAGAATCAATTAAATCGTGTCAGTCAGGCCAGCATAAGTGAAAGAAAAACAAAGTCCCAACAACAACATTGGTTGATGGGGCAATCAAATCTGGTTTCTGAAACAAGAAGGAAAAAAACACAATGCACTTGGGATGGATGTCCTCTGACCATTACCTGGCCCTTTAGCTGCTATGTATCTATAATAGCAAGCAGGCTTCTGCCCTGCTAAAACCCCCATCATGAGAACAGCCGCTGCTCGTCCCCTGGAACATTTGTTGTTCATAATGACCACATTACAGCTTGTTTGCTTTACGGCTGCAGCACTTTGTGTTTTTCTTTCTTTGCGCCACTCCTTTGAGAATTGCTGGGATATGAAAGATATAGTCCTATCAAGTACGCCATCACGTCCGGCCCCTTTGTCCTCCATCGCTCCGTGCTCCTAATGATTTGCAGTGATTCTGTAGCATGGATCGCAGGCCTGAATTCCCAATGAGATCCTACTAGTCTTACTCATTGGCTCCACTAAGCTTTAGTGGTTTAAATTGCCATTGTTCCTGCCTAATGAATAGTTAATGTGATATGTGCTATGAGCCATAGACCGTTTCCTGTGTTTATTGATGGCTTTAAGCCTCCATATCACTTAATCAATTTTTTCCCGCCTTCTTTCTGAGAACTATCCCGGTGATAATCTTTCTCTTGTGCTGGTATTTAGAATTTGCATTTGGTAATTGGTATGCAACAGTGAATATGTAATTGCCAGCAAGTAAGGACTGTTCAGGAACCCCCGCCCCACACATCCAACTCCACCGAACAGACTAATAAATTAACAATGGAGTCATCAAATGTGACTCAAGGTGTGCTTTTTCTCCCCGCAGTCTGAGCATAATGCGCGTATGTCTGGAGATGCTGCCCCCAATCCTATCTCGCGCGCGTCAGACCCTGGATCCCTGTCGAGGTCTTAATTGCATCTCTCGGTAATCCTGTTGCTTGTCAGGAATGCCGTCGCCAGTAGCACAGAATAGATAAACACAAGACCGTAGGGGCAGAAAAGACACACACACACACACACACACACGCGCGCTTTCCTTCCTTCAAGAACACCAGATGTGCACAAATACTTTGATGTCAGATATATATTTATGTATTCCGACCTTTCATATCACAGATTCAAAGCGAAACAGCAGAGCAATGAAAGGGTAGGATAAGGATCCCGTGCATCTTTAAGAACTCGTTTGGTTCCTTTTACGCAAACTCTATTCACATAGCAAGATATCACATGGAATAAACAAAAAATCTATCAGACGTGTGTTGAAGGGTGTCTGAAGAAGGAACACATGCTCCTTTGTAAAGCCACTGCTGACATTCCCAAATTACGGGGCTTTTTTGCTTTTGGAAAACAAAAACATTATGATCGATGGTTCCAACTCTCTTAATACCTCAAGTTAGAGTTCAAGCTTAATTGTTCTGTCTTGTGATGCTTGGTTTTTCTATTATCTGGTGATGTGGGCCCCAAAGTTGTACAGACTGTTTTAAGTTACGGTGAGCCGATCAATTACTTAACAAAAGTGTCAGATTAGGACATCTTAATTATTAGGTGGATGTTTTGTTATTAGGTGTTTGTTATCTGTGTGTGTGTTTGTTGTTGTTGTTGTTGTTGTGTGTGTGTGTGTGTGTGTGTCGAGTGTGTGGGTTGGGAGCAGGAGTTGATGGTGTTTGTTGTTTAGGCCCTGTTTCACTTACCTGTCGTATTAATCTTAGCTATTGTATGTGTTTTTGTTACAACACTCCATTTAGTTCCCTGTGTTTTTTTCTATCCGTCTCTTCTTTGTCAGAAGTTTGAAAAACCCTTCCATGCAGCTAATGGCGGCATGTACTATCATTGTGGGTAGGAAGCCGTACAAAACACAAAATGGAGGCAAAGAGGCATTTAGTGGAGGTCTACTAATCACCTACAGCAGAGGTGCTGCCAACAGGGAGGATTCGTCTGGCGTGGCCAAAACCAAAGATGGCCGTTGTGATTTTGATTAACGCTCAAGTCAACAGGCCAAAACAATCCCCCCCCATTACCGCACACACACTCCGTTTCCAGGGTGACTTTGATTCCTGTTCAATGGAAGGGAGAGGTAGGATTCGTTCTCTGTCGTCATTAACTTGAGTACCTTTTGCCGAGCTGAAAATGTACAAGTGCTGACCTCAAGTGTCCACCAGCACCTTGACAAAGTGTAGCCCTGGCTCTGGAGACATTAGTGGCCGGGCGCTGTGAAGCCCGGCTGGTGATGCATGTAGCCTCAGTGGACTTGGAGCCAGTTACTTATGGAGGTGACAAATTGCCTTAACTGGGGTCCCGGTCCCACCGTGGCTCCCAGTATGTGTGAGCAGGTCGATACTGGATCCAGGGAGGTGACTTCTGCTGTGAGCCCTGTTGTTTCTGCTTAATAGACTATCCAAAGGGCACAAGTCAAAGGTCACAGACCAGAGAGAGGAACAAGAGATTCCGAAGAATCCTCAAATTAAAGGGCAGCTATGTGTTTTGTTTCTGTCCTCGCAAACTTTGACGAGTCAAAACAAACATTTATTTTGGTTTATGTTCATCATTACTTTTTTTTCCTTTCAATTTGCTACAGTCTGAATACCATTGAATACAATGTAATATATTGACTAATGATGTGTAAAAACATATTATTTGCACTGCATACAGTGATGCAGTACTATCTCATTCAATTAGTTTTTTTTTAGGCCTGGGCATGTACATTGGTCTGGTGTCAAGTCAAGATTATATTTGCAGAGTCTTTGTGTCTTATCAGCTTAAAATAAACAGAATTTCAGGGTTTGTAGTAGGGATGCATTATTATGAATATTCTTGGTGAAAACCGCCAGAAGCTATTGTAGATCCGAACCGAAAGAGATTATATACAGCTTTGTGTTATGGTGTCATCAATAATCACAGCGACATGGGACACACATTTATTTTCAATGAAATGGCACAACAGTGGTTAGTATCAGCCATTTTCACGCCATACTGAAAAAGATAATATACATTTTGGGCGATATCAATTTCAATGTCAATTTATAAAAAATACTAATAAAACAGTTTTTCCCAAGTCGCTCCGTTCAAATCTACAGCTAAATGCACAGTGACAGTCGATGGATAATGTTATTGGGCTGTGTGTAAGGCTCTGTATTGCAAAGAACCCTCATGCTACTGAATTGAAATGCAGTGAGCACGGTGGCTCAGTGGCTAACACTGTATCCCCCAGAGAGCTGTGTTTTGTTTGTGCTTCCTGTCTTGTAGAGTTTGCATGTTTTCCTCCAATTTGTGTGGGTTTCTATGTGACTTCCTGCTCTTTTTCCTTGGCAGATTTCCCTGGCATCATAAATCATAATGTAACATTGCAACAAAAAACCTTTGGAGGATAGGCTGTGTGCAAATGTGTTGTTTACTGAACTGTGTGCAGGGTAATTACATGTAATGGGACCAAGATATCAATGTTGACTGTTGATTCCTTACATTGCATAAATGGTCAAAAATGACTTATGGAAAGCAGACCAGTCAAGATAAACTACCTACCCACAGACTATACTGTTATGACTAATTCTAGGACTAACAGTAGGCTTTCTTTAGAGGCAGGATATTGCAGCAACATCATATTTTACTGCACACAAGACATCATTTTAGTGGTGGCATGCTTCGTGACTAGTGATGTCTTCTGAATGTTTAGCATGCTGTGTCACAGCTTCCAGTGGATGGTTCAATTCAACATTTACACTCACATCGCCACCGATGGTGAGAGAGAGAGAGAGAGCGAGAGAGAGAGAGAGAGAGAGAGAGAGTGGACCACTCATTAGCGGCGCTATCCGTAGCACTGACTATCCCCATAGCCTTCCTCCAGGTGCGTCTGGATCCTCTCACCTTCAAAGATGTGCTGTCCTCGGCTAATTAGAGGCAAAATTGGACCCTCAATTCCCCCTCCTCGAAATTGCCTCCCCCGCCTGGTGCCTATTGACAGTCAGCTGGTGAAATAGCCCCCCCAGCCCTGATCAGGTATAAGTGGAGAAAGAAAATTGAGAGAAGACATGACATTTTGACTGTCCAAAAGAGTGAGGTAGTGCTGTCACCTTCGGTGGATTGCGTCAACCAATAACTTTAACGGGAACTTTTCAGCCCTGCATGTGGCTTATGCAATATCCAGATCTGGTGTCTAATATGCAAAAAATGCCACATATTATTTTTGCTGTTTTTTTTTTTGTGGACTAATGATAAGTCAATTATAATGATTATAAATCAATAATCGTCACTGTGTTTCTTCAACTTTGAGTGTTTGCATAACCGGTGACTCTGGATGGTTGACCGAGCAGTGTGACTTGGGTGGCTAGGAATGTTATTACAGGGCTGTCACTTGCAATAATCGTCAGAATAATCAACAATAATCAAAATGATCATCGCAGCTCTAAGTGGTACACAACTGATATGAAGGGAAGTGTAGAAAGGGGTCAGATGCACATCTTGCAAACCCACTCTCCACTCTCACCTGGTTGAATTTTTCCATGCAATCATCGATGAGGACGCAACCTCTTCCCCAAAAACCGCTTGTCAATCTTTATAAAAAAACGTTTCCTCGGCGTGTATCCCGAGGAGCACCTCCTGGGGTGCTTGAGTGACACGATAAAATGAATAGTAAACGCTTCCTTAGATTGACTGTCAATTTTTATGTTAATGTGGCTCTCATCCCGGTGTGTACAGCATACACTTTTCGAGGTGCAGTCACAGCACCTCGACTACAGATGGCAATGCTTCTGACATGAGGCATGTCGAGACGCAGGGAAAAATCCATTCGCAGCGCCAAACAAGGAGTCATACCTCTCTACAGCCTCGCTACGTTGAGTTTACTTTTGATGATGTGAGTTTTGCCTTCCGGATTCATCGTGGCATGCGGCGTTGCGCACGGAAGACGCCAAAATGCCGGCGAATCAGTGCCACGTCTATAATGAGTCCTGGAGCGCGCAAGCCAAACTAATAAGTTGTCGTTGTTTGTGTGCTGTCTTGTCAGCACGTATTTCACAACATGCTTTCAAGGCAGCCGCGGGCCCTGAGCCCTGTCTGCCATTATGGGCTAACAGAATTACCAGTGTTTCACAGGCCTTGCAGGAAAGTAAGAGCGAGGGAATACTGAAGTGGCCTCTTGTCTGTCCCCACTTTCACATCCACTGCGAGAGGTCACAGGGTCGAATCCCTCGACACTCTAAAGCGAACACTCCAATCTCGCGGACGGACTGGATGTATGCAAAACAACAAAGCGATGTCATTGGCAGTGCGCTTCTTTAAATATTCCTTCTCTCCGCCTCTAACTAGGCGTTGATCTTGCTAACAATCAGTAAGGGGACGTGACTTCCTCTGCGCACCTGACCGTTTTTCACCGTGTTGCAGAGAAGTGGTGAACTCTACGAGGGAGGAAGAAAGACTCTCCCCGGGAGGAAGATGGTAGGTATGGAGAAAATATATATTTTTTGGTTTGCTATTTTGCTCTTTCTTTTGTTGTATTCCTTATTTCCTGCATGACTGGACCCAAGGGCAGCCGTTGGTTGGGTCTGCTTTTGTCTCCTGCTATCTCCCTTGTGTCTCCCTCATCTGTTTCTTGCCTCACGCTTGACATTTCTTCTCCAAATAGGTCAGTCACTACAGGAGTTGGAGTTTGTAAATGTGTGTATGTGTGGGCTGTATAAATTCTGTGGTGGGTTGAATAAAATCCACTGGGACTGCAAGGAGAAACAACTATTTAGGAAAGTGGTGATGTTGTGTTGAAAAGGAAGCGGTGCTAATTACCTCAACTCAAAGGACGAACCATCTCCCACCCCCCACTGACTTTCCTTTTTACGCAAAGAGCCATTTGTTGGCTGGTGAGAGAAGGTAAAATCAGGTTTTTATCTACAGAAGAAAGATAACATTGAGCTGCAGGATGTCGTCTTCATTACACACAAAGAGTGAAACAGGTATCGGTTTTTTTAAAGAACACAAACCGAGATGTGAAAAGTGGATCAAATGTGATTTGATCCTGTGAAGTCAACATGCAAGAGAGCCAGGACTTAAAGTCATTTGCGAGATAAATAAACAATACACTGCAGCTGTCTGCCCTTTTACTGGGATCTATCTCTCTCGCTCTGTCTCTCCCGCTCATCTGTCGGTGGGCCTGGGCCAGCCTCTACAAACATATCAGGCAGAGATGATGTGTCCCTGGGGGACTGGAAGACGCCTGGGGAGAGAGGCCGCTCTTCATCACCAAAGACCCACTTGTCTGGCGTTTCCCCTATTGTCGGCAGGTGAGGACGCTCATGTACGCACTCTGGCACAAAAGCCCATAGATTGCAATTTGCATACTTGCAAATACTCATGCAAATGCTCCCATTCACTTTGGACTACATTTTACGGGCATGCCTGGATGGATATTGCTACTTATTTTACCCGCCGTGCTCTACAGTGGCTGTAATTAGCTTGAGTACCGCTGTTGCGGCTCTCTGTTAAGGCATACGTGGCTCATTAGGAACGGCCGTTGAAACGGGGCTCTTTTGCTTCCATCTGGCTTTGGCATGTTTTCGTTGGGGAGAGAGACACCAAGAATGCATCGCCAATCCCTCCCTCACCAACCACCCCTCTCCAACCTGGGCATCTGTGTACTGGGAAGAGGCCCAGCACCGGGCCACTAGAGTTGTTTGTGGCCGGTCCGTCAAGATGCTCCACTCCACTCAGGGTTGAAGAGAAGGATGGCTTGTGACCCTGGGTTGATGTGACCGGCGAACACTATTATGGAGAGGGATAAGCCGTGATCAATAGGACCATGAGTTTGAATATCCCTTGGTACAGGAACTGAAATTGTAGATGTGTCAGTGCTGTCATGTCGTCTGGTCGTGCTTATTTTGTACCAGCATCTTGCTGCATACATGAGTTTTTTTTTTACTTCCTGTTTCTTGTCTTTTTCTTTGTTGTTGTCCCACCGGAAACTTGATTAAGTTGTAGTTGACATCCTTTCCTGTACACAGCTATGATAGATACACCCTATTACAATCTGTCGACCTTAAGTGTGATTTCTCTTTGACAAAATGCTTCTAGTTTAAAAAATACCTTAAAAAATTGTGGAATATTTGTTCTGTTTGGTGTTCAACCAACAATGTTCAGCCACATATGAGTTTAATACAATTGATACATTTCTGAGAATCTAGTTGATATATACTAGATTTTCACAAATGTAGATGCTTTAAATTCTCAACTTCTGCTCTAATGATTTTTTGTTTTTGATGAGTGCAATAACAGATCAGTCAATTTTCTTTATTTTTATTATTATTATTATTATTATTATTAATAATAATAATAATAATAATAATATTATTATTATTATTATTGTTGTTATTACTATATACTTAGGCTGTTACAATGCAATTTTAATACAACATCTTCATGATGCAAAGTGCATGACCCAGGATGTGCCTTGTAGGTTGTAGTACCAGTTAGTGTTGTTCCTCTTGTTTCTCGTAGTTTTGGCCCATAGGGGGCACTAAGGTACCAGAGTCAGGCGTATTGCAATTTGACCATTCAATAAGTAAGCACACGAAATGGGGGGGGGGGGGGGGGACAACGCAGCATGGTAACTGATGGGAGGAAAATCTACATGTGTTGTCACTTGTTGGACTTAATTAATACCGCTTGATGAAAAACCCCTCCAATGCTAACCTGCAAAGCAAACAATCAATGGGTGAACGAGCAAAGGGAGGTTTGCCCTCATTTTGGCTTGTTTAGGAAAACAAGGGGATGCAACTCAGACCCCATGGCAAACAGTGGAACTGCAATTTATATTCCACTCCTGTGAAGGCTTTATTTATTTGTATTTTTATTTAGGCTGGTGTATAAAACTTTAGAAATTGCCTTGCATTCTCTCGCTTTGTTTCTCTCTCTCTCTCTCTCCCCCCCTCTCTCTCTCTCTCCCCCTCCCTCCCTCTCTCTCTCTCTCTCTCTCTCTCTCTCTCTCTCTCTCTCTCTCTCTCTCTCGCTCTCTCTCTCTCTCGCTCTCTCGGTAATAACCTATTTAGATTTCAGCCGACATTCTTTCTGCTACTAGTCAGAATGAAGCCCAGATCAACTGTGAGTCGAGAGGAATGTGGGGCGTGGCAGGTAGTTTGTCCTGTGAGCCATCCTGAAGCTGTGTGAAATACTTTTCGAATGCATCAAAATAATAAATCAATAAATAACACCATATTTTCACAAAGAAATCAGTTGAGATTTTACACAGGTTTCTTCCTTTTTTATGATCCTCAAACTAATGCAGCTAGCTTTTCCACAGAAACTTCATTGTTATCAAGCTTTCGGGCGATTACGGGGTGATTTTCAGCCAATTGTGGGACAGCAGGCAGACGCGAGTTCATTGTTGATATCGGTTGGCTGATTCATCTCAATCAGCAGTGGTCAAAGAGTGAACATTTTGTTTCCAAGTAGAGAGTGCTGTTTATCAGCAGTGATTGATATCCACCAACACAGAACTACCCGGGGCCTCAGTGATCCATCTAGTGCCAATCACGGAGCTGCACCAGTAGAATTCACACTGCCTTCAGTAGGCAACTGGTGCCCGGACTTCAGTGGCATTGAGTGGACAGCCTTTTGGCACTGGATTCATACAATTACAGAATGAAAATATAATAAAAAACAAAACAGTCCAATATTGTATTACGATGATAAAAATGTGTTAAGCAAATCGTTTTGTGGTTTTTAAAGAGTAATAGGAAAGTATCCAGTTCCTCCAGCTGTTTGTTAGCTGAGCAGAGAGTTTAAAGTCTGTTTGGAGTTTCTCAATTTACCTTTCCCACAAACTTGGGCTAAACCTCGAGCCAGCATAAATGAGCTATTTCTTACGTTACCTTTTACATTTAATTGACATGTCAGAAAACAAATGAAATACAGGCTTCCGGGTGAATTTAACATCAGCAGAACAGCCACAAACCTAAAAGGCGTGAGACCTGCTACAACACAACACCACCTATACTTAACACCTAACCCCCAGACCTTGAGATATGCCACCTGAACGTATGCACGCAACTCCTATGCCTTCTTAAATGTAGGTTACTTCTGCCAAGAAATGAAGGGCATTACATTACAAGAATGTGATTGCAGTCTACGTTCTGTTTGAAAGGTGGTTTCATGTTGGTTGCCTGCTGTAAGCTCTTCATTCAGTGACCGCTGCCAAAAGTGCTTTTGCACTATCTTGCACTACAACAACAAACCTATGTCTTATGCCTCATTTAAAATTGCAGTTGGTTTGTTCCAGACTGCGTATCTTGTTAATAAAAAGAAAAGTGTCACCCATTTGTTTAATTGATTAGTAGTTTAGTAGCATCTGGCATTTGCGCCAATAACAATTGTGGGATTTTGAAATAATTTAAGACTGTGTGAATGTGGCGTGTGGGTAGCATGTAGTCATGGATTCAAATATATTGATATCAAATAATCATTACATAGATATCAACATGTTGCATCAAAGGAGTGCAGCTCAGCCTCCAAGTGTATACATATGTTTAATTCAAGTTGAAAAGAAAGAACAATTGAAGAAGGCAGCACTAAATGAATACTAAATTATGTCCCTTTAATGGAACTGGAATTCCAGTCTTGCTGTCCACTACACCTGTGTTCTCGGGCAGAGAGACCACAGCTGGCCCTGACCAAGAACATGGAAGGTGAAGTTAATATCGTTAATTGTTACATATTTACCATCCTTTCTTTATTGACATCGAAATGAAGCATGTTCTGCTGTGTTGCCAAGGCAGACGTTGGCCGACAGTAGAAGATAATTTCCTTAATACGACAAATGGATGAGTGTTGAGGTCGCCCATCTATTACAGTTAAAATCAATGTTAAAGAAATGTATTAAATTATATGGTTTAGCACCCCCAATTGTGTAGGACCAGTCTCTCCTTCTGTTCTATCTGTTAGTCCTCCTAACAGACACATTTAACATCCTGCTTTGAATATATGTAATCAGTCAGATCAACTGTACTTAATAGTTTTCTGGAGGCTTTGTTTGTTTATATATATATTTTTTTTCATTTTATAAATGGAGCTAGGAGGAATAGGAGTAACATTGGACGACATAGTGGATCTTGTATTGTCTGCACTTCTTGCATATTGGGCATCGATTAATATTTATACATATATATTATAAGATGGGCATTTTGTAGGTAAACAACAAACAATGAACCGGTAATTCTCTTTGCACTGCCTGTATCCAAACATAAGAACCAACACATGGGTAGAAATTCCTGGCATGGAATCCAGGCTGAGACTTTCCATACCAATTATCATTGTCATGCCTTGTCAGAAATAGACACTTTCATTTTCAAATGCGTTGTTTGCTCATTGTATCGCTTGAATGCAGCTTGTGTGGTGCACTTCGGTTTAAGTTATTTATTTATTTATTTATGTGAGCGATGTGGGGATGTGGGATGGGGGACAATCAAAGCTGCACCTTAGCTCAACTCCTCTGTGAAACATTGACATGTACCAGGAGTCTTTGTATTCTTCAGAAGCATGTATCTGCGGATTGTTGCAAACGAAGAGGCCTATGCACCACAGCTATGAGTTTCAGTGGCTAGTCGTCATCAAAATGACTTGTTTTGGAGAATGTATCCAATTTGTTAATTTAAGTCTAGTAGGTAAGAGATTTGTAGTGACTTTTTCCATGTTGAGGCAGTTTGTGTGTTGCTTGATAAGACTCTTTTTTTTAATCATTATTGCAGCCATTTTGTTCATCTGCATACTCTCAAAAACACTGCATGCCAGAACATTTCCCAACAGAAATGTTTCTCTGTATTATGTACATTTTTACTAAAATGTGTTTGACTGTGGTGAGACCATATATTTGTAACTAAAAGTAACTAAAAGCCTCTACAGCAGCCTATTGTACAAAATGCTCATAATTGTAATTTATTTCCTTTTAATATTTGCCTTGTTTATTTGGGGAAATTATCTGACACAATAGCCTATTTGACCATTATTGGTAACAGTGTCTCACTAATTGCAATGGTACAGATGAGCTTCTGCAATTGCTGGCTTCATGTGTTTGCTGTCCCATTTCTGAAAAACTCCAGATGGCCCATGATGTATTAATTGGGACTGCAGTGGCTATTAGCTCCTAAGTACTGTTAAATGAAATGACTGTTCTTGTGTAGTTTGTCAGGTAGTTGAGTAGATGACTAATGAAGGTCTTCTTTTAGTGTGTGCCATGCCACTGTCACTGCCACATAGAAAACGCATTTAGGTGTAATGTTCACATCGATTTGTCCTTCAATTAGGGGAAAAAAACTGAATGAACCGCACTTAGTGACACCTTGGTATTGTCACAGTAATTGTTGGGGATCATTCAGAGAGATTGAATCTAGCAAACAACATCTGTTCCGCCTGCATCTGCCCCCTTTAGGATGGGCTTGGCTTTCCACCGCATTTCATCAAATGACTGCTTCAAAGTCAATTGGATTCAGACTTTTCAAGTAGACATTTCAGGTAGCCCCTTCCGACCACCCTCCCTAGTATGTGTCGGCAATCTAAATTCCTATGAGTTTGAAACTGGAGAATCAACTTGTAGCTGTTGGTTTTTTAGTATTCCACGTAACAATTATTATACATGTACAATTATCGAATGCCTTACATGTGGAAACACTAGGCAATTGTTTTTTAGTTGAATGCCAGTAGTAGTTTTCTTTTTAATTTTTACTATGACCCACAAATACACAAACATCTTAGTCGCACACTGTCACACACACACACACACACACACACACACACACACACACACACACACACACACACACACACACATACACACACACTTACACACACCTTCGAGTTGCTTTGATATGACACAAACACATACTTCAGTTTACCTTGGGTTCGGCTTTTGTCATACTCAAAATGTCAAAGCTTTCCTCCACCTCAACGTTCCCCCGGGGCGGAGGTTCTGAGTGTGTGTGTGTGTGAGTGTGTGTGTGTGTGTGTGTGTGAATGAGTGAGTGTGTGTGTGCGAATGAGTGAGTGAGTGAGTGAGTGTGTGTGTGCGAATGAGTGAGTGAGTGAGTGAGTGTGTGCGTGCGAATGAGTGTGTGAGTGAGTGTGTGTGTGCGTGTGTGAGTGAGTGAGTGAGTGAGTGAGTGTGTGTGTGTGTGTGTGTGTGCGAATGAGTGAGTGAGTGTGTGTGAGTGTGTGGAGGAGGCGGGGGGCCGTCCTGGTGGGACAGCTGTAACAGATGTGCCTGAGCAGGGAGGCCTGCTGATAAACATGGACAGACTAGCAAATGTGGCGCATCTGCCACCGGAGGCCACTCATCAATGGTGGCCCCCCCATTTTAGGGTTGCACAGTGGTTGTCTACCTCCACAAGCTGTCTGGTCACCACACGTGTGGCCGATGGGACACCAGTGTGTATCCTTCACATTGGGCCAAAGTGGAAAGAAGCCGAAAAAACATATTTTCGTTTGTTTTGCCTATTAGAACATAGACAATGCAAATATTTCTGGAGCTGTAAACAGGTATTGAACAACATGTAAGCCTGATTTTACTCTTCTCTACAATAAACCAAATGATCTCCAGAATCATTTAGGATTTTGACCTTTAAAACCAAATCTATGTATCTGGACCACCCTTCTCAGTGTGGTTTGATCATATGCACAGATTCTCCAAGCCAAATGCGTAGATTGGATGTAGATACCAAAATCCTTGCATTGGACATAGCCTACATAACATGTATTCCTAACACTTTCCCAGTTTCTGTGAAAAGAGTAAAGTAGGCATCACCCTGCATTATAGAACCACCACAGATGCACATAGTACATTGTCTACTAAATAAATCAAAATAGACTGGAGAGGTGGAGTTTCAGCAGCTAAAATGTTTTTCACTTTCACATGCAGGAAAAAAGGTGTGGATTTTTACAGCACAGGATCTCACTTCTTGTGCTTGGTGAGACACCTTGATTTCACATAAGACACTAGAAACATATTTTGTCCTCCAGTTGAAAATGTCTATTAGACGTACATTTTCCAGACACCAATAATGAACTACTGAAGTTGGAGTTCAACTTTCCTCCTTTTAAAGACTGCATAGAGCTCTGCCTGGGTTGATTGTAATGACATATTACTCCCCTATATTGCAGAGTGGAATAATTTGTTCTAGGTTCTATTAGTAGAACACCTTCCCAGGCAGATCTCTTTTGCAGCGTCTGCTTAAATTAAGCTTTTATTGGTGGCTTTGATGTGCTGATGTTCTCTCACACTTATTGTTCATGCCGAGAAATGCACCTTGTATGAACTCTCACATCTGATACTAAATGTTGCTCTCTTGTTGTTGGATGGGAATTTATATTCATGGAACGCCCTATCAGAACCACACATGAGACATCCAGTAATTACTCCCTGGTGTTGTTTTGTTTTTGTTGTGTGTCCACCTTTTAAACTTTTATAAAGATTTAGCAACATAAAAAAATAGGCCATTGTTTTTTTCATATTACAGCCACTGTTTGAGCTGACGTTTAGACATTATTATAACAATATAAGAAAACAACATGATTACCAGCCTCCCTGTATTGACCTGATTCTGAACCTAGATCTTGCCAAATAACATTTTATGGATCTTCTGATGGACCGAGGCAGAATTATGGATTGTCTGATAACAGCCGCCCAGCATATCAGTAACCGCATATGAATTCAAACCTATGCAGTGTGGAGGGCTATTGAATGGTAGAGTCTCCACATGTTTGCAGTACCTTTTTCCATTTCATTATTGGCCCATTATGCAGACCAGACCATCGCAACATTATTGAATATACAGTAGCTGTTCTAATTATACTGAGTGACATGGACAAATAGACAAAGATGCTTGACAATGATGATTACAACTCCAAGTCTGAAGTCGAGTGTCTTCCTTTGGAAAATCTGATGATCTGAAGGAAGTTACAGGGTTTTAGGACATTCCACTTAATGAATTGCTGCACATCTGGTTCTTTCAATGATTGTAAGCTGCAGCAGACGTGATTTGTACCATTAACAACTTACCACAGTATTCTTCATACCACTCCCAGGGAGAAAGAGTTAGAGAAACAGATGGAGAGACAAACGGAGAATGTATAGGCCTATATATATATAGAGAGAGAGAGAGAGAGAGAGAGAGAGAGAGAGAGAGAGAGAGAGAGAGAGAGAGAGAGAGAGAGAGAGAGAGAGAGAGAGAGAGAGAGAGAGAGAGAGAGAGAGAGAGAGAGAGAGAGAGAGAGAGAGAGAGAGAGAGAGAGAGAGAGAGAGAGAGAGAGAGAGAGAGAGAGAGTTTTGGGCTGCCGACAACTGGTGCCATGACCCTGTATTAGTAAGTCTCAGTCTTTACTATGTGTCTATTGTCAGGGAAACACTCCAAGGAGCAAAGTCCAAAAAGTACTTCTCTGGCTGCATTGTCCTCCCTGCGCCACAATGCTGCAGCCTCTGAGCTTGATAATGAATTAGTAATGAAGAAAGTCAATAGGTCCCATTATCCCGTACTGCAAGGAATCACCTTGGAACGTCTCTGTGCTCTACATGCTTTGAATTGGCATAAACGCCATAATGAGATTTGTTGCAATTGGAAGTGAATGAATGACCGCTGAGTTAAGTATCGTGAAAATAGCTTGGGTTTGTGTAAGTGTATGCTTTGGCCTCAAATGTTGTCTTCGACCTAGTAAGCCTCAGCAGATGTAATTATTTACGTACTGAACAACTCACTTCATTGCAACAGCGTCATCACTAATGTAACATTATATACAATTTGATGGCAACTCTGTAACCGTTGCTCTTACTCGTATAATCATTGGTGATCAATACTATACATTTCTTGCCCAAAAATATATTTAGCCTTATGATATTTCCTATCACTCATTTTGCAATCCGAAAATGCAGATTCACTGTGGTTATTAGCTGGACTTCACATGCCACTGATACAAATAAAAGGCTTTATTTTGCTTGGCATTTTCTGAACCCTTAATAAGCTCATAAAATATTCCATTTCAGGATGCAGTCATACTGCAAGACCAGCTGATGAGTCCATCATTTAAAATGGTGTGTAAAAATATAATACTTATATTCCCAAGGACAACCAGAACCTTTTTTTTTTGTCTTACACCCGTGTTTCTCCAGTTTTCAATTATCGGAAGAATTCCCATATCGATCCTTGTTGGAAAGAAGGGCTCCCCTCAGGGGGTAGCAGCTAGGAGTAGCAACCATAATGGTGCTTCTTCATCCCCTCAATGAAGTGGAAAGGAGCGGCGCCTTAGTTGGGCAGGAGGTTGGACATATAGAGACACTGATAGAAAGCAGAGGCGGCCCATGAGAGCTTATAAAAGGGAGGTGAGATGGCTGTCGAACACCCACTCTAGGGAATGAGCTTCTTCCACTGGGATTTCTCCCGGGGGAGCCTGGCTGTATTTGGAAACACATTTTATGATTTCTCTGAACGTGGAAGGGTTACAAAATGCATTGCCTGGGCCCCGATCTGTAACTGCTCTTAAACAGCATCTAAGAGGAGTAACGTCTGGCAACAGCCAGACAATATCATCTTGGCTCGTGGAGGATAATAAGAAAGAACTCAATTTTGAATTTGTCCCAGGTTGACGCATATTGCTGCTGTGTACAGAGTAATATAATTTACAATCGACCAAAAGACAAAAATGGACAGTTCATCATGCCATCATGACAACGGTACACAATAACTAGGGATGCACCGATTGTGAAATTATTAGCTGATACCGCTTCCGATGATTAAAACAACAATTTGTCCGATAGCCGATTCCAATGTTTTTTTGGTTTTTGTTATTTATTCCCCCCTTTGTGCCAGGGAAACAAAGAAATGTTCATAAGAAAAATAACATGAATAGGTGGTCTTCAAGAAGATGTAAAATTGTATAAAAACATTGAATGAACCAAGTTATATTGTTAAAGTATTAAAATATAAAAATATTCAAGGCATCGCTTTGACCTTCGTTTCAGCCATTGCGTACCCGATAGTTTGTTCAATATGCCACAACTTACTCCAAAATCCGTTGTCCGCCAAATAAGGTATGCACCTATTTAAGCATCATAATGAATTACTACGCAAACTAAGGAAACACTCACTGAACCCCAGACATTGGTGGTTGGAACAAATCACACCTTTTAAAAGTTTCCAATGTCAGCACTGGTTAGACTGAGAGCCAAACTTGATCAACTGCAATGCCAAAAGAAAGTTTTGTTCTGTGCTTTGATTGCAAGTCCTGGATTTCTCTTGCACATAATTAATATCTGGCATTGTACTCTGAAAAGCTTTTAGCACACGCTTGAATAAGTGAAATGCGTTTGTGCAATTAATATCCATTTTGAAAATGATCCTGACCATCAGCTTATTGCGACCATTAGCTTTTCAATGACCATTGTGTTCTCCAAGTTCACCTTTTAAATTCAAACTCAAGATAAGGGGTGATGGCAACCAGAGGATCTTGCTTTGATATTTTCAACCGAGCTGACAGACCCTATTTCATTTTTAGACTTACCACAGCACCAACTCCAGTGCCTTAAATTCTTAATCACTCTAATTAAGTGTACAGTAATTAGACAACCGTGTTTCTGAAATATTCATGGCCCACTTAACTTTGCCTCACTCCTCAAATATGCCATCAATCAGGGGGGCTGACTTTTCCTTGGAACTGCACAGTGCGTCACAGGGATCTTTTGCAAACATTACATCCCATTAAGGCGGCAGGTTTTGAACCTGACAATGTGGAGTGACTTCAGAGCCCGGGTGGGGGTGGTGGTGGGGGGGGGGGGGGGGGGGGGGGTTCTGCAAGGTGTAGCTGGCGGCGGAAGGGGGGCATATAGACTCACTACCTCACATTCTGCCTAGGAACCCCTACAGAGCTGGAGCCTCAATCTTCCTCTAGACGCTAATGAAAAGACAAAACAAAGAGAAATGAAGTTTCCGAGGATGCCTGTCGCTTGACGGTGCACACAAGCGCTTGCGTCCGTCTCTTCCTTTCGAAGCCTCAATTCCATTTTCTTTCGGCTGGCGGGGTGGCCATCTGACACTCTTGGCTCAGAGACTCCTCCATGATGGCTACTCCCTGGTTCTACTCCCTCTCTACAGAGCTGCTAAATGGCTGGGTTCTGTTAATAGCACTGTTCTCATATTGTTATACCATCTGTTTCGTCGCAGGCCGTCAGGGGAATCTGCATCATTTTCACTGTGCAGATTGAATATTCACGCACCAGTATGTATGTATGTATAATATTTATGTATATATATTTATATATATATATATATAGTGTATATCTATATCTATATATACATATACCCAATATTACTGCTGAGAAAGGGGAAATAAGATCTGCAAAAAGAGGTTGATGGACTTGGAAGACAGCTAGCTCTGGCATCCATGTTTTAGTCCACTCCTGATTGGTACAGCAGCACACAGGCACAACCGAAACATGGGGGCATTGGTAACCCCACATTACCCCATTACCATTCATTCCCTGAAGTGAGAAGCTAGGCTACCTTATACCCTGAGGCATAGCCCCCCTTGGCTCTCCTGGCACCACAGTAGGCTGTACATTATGAATGAGCTCATAATAAAAGAGTGCTTGACTGTCACTGATTCAGTAGATTCCAATTCAGAAGTCTGGATTTGCAATGTCATTCTTTGTGTGGACATTCGAGGTATCAAGATGATGTGTTGGTTTTTATGTGTGCTCGTTTGTATGCTTGACTGGGCATTTCTGTGTTTGTTTAGCGATACCAGTGACTAAATGGTTATTATTGTGCCCATTGTGACGAGAGGAACATTCTTCTTTGGTGGTGTATTGAAAAGAAAAAAACTCAACTTAATAGATTATCTCCATACTCAGCTAGAAACATAATCCATCACCAAGAAGGCAAAGGGAAATTAGGTTTGTGTATTGGGTGAGATAAGAAGAAGCAGGGGAAACACACACGCGGTAATCAAACTATGCCTTAAGGCCGATTCATAGAACAGCCGTACCATTCACGGCGCGGACACTGCGGCCATGTACTGTATATGACACAAAACATGCAACAGTGGGCCTCGTTGGACAGGCAAAGATTGTGTGAAATGTATTTCTTCAGTGCGGCTTGGTCCGGCTGGACTATGAAAGGCAAAAGTGTGCGGCACTTGTCAGAGCCTTTAGACCTTATATGTGGCCTGCACAAGATATTGGAATACAATAAATACATGTTATAATACATTTATATATGACAATACAAATATTGACATAGTACTTAACGTGATGAACAGCATAATTGCACTTCTAACTATGTTATAAAGATTTAGAAAGGTGTGCATTAATCCTCAGAAAAGGATGTTCCATCAAATACTTTGCAATCTCACGTAATTTCTGTCTATCGATTTCCTTCTATTCCTCAAGCTGATTTATTGGGTGGAGTCTTTATTCCCTTTCGGACTTTGAGGAAGTACAAACTACACAACAGATGGGGGGTGGGGGGGGGGGGGGGGGGGGGGGGTTGAGACCACACCCCTACAATTTTTGCTCTAAGATCCTGTGCTCTATCACTTTCGATTCTCACTCAGCAGTTGAGAGGACCCAGTGACAGGCTAGCACTTCCTATCCGAGACCGGAAGAGTAGTAAGAGTACAAGAGTGGAAGGTTCAGTCGTTATTTTTTATTTTGTCAAAGATTGCTCTCAGAAACTGCCTGATGACTGTTTGGGAGCAGATTGCTTTTATTCCTCCATGCTGAAGCTAGGATGGATGAACATGTGATGGCCTTGAGTGCAGCATCTCGTGATCAATGGTAAGCTGTCCGAGCAGTTCGCTTAAAGCTCTCGCTCCACGCAGGTCCTTTCACGAGGACCATTTAGAAACATTGGACAGACTTTTAACTTGTCCTGTCCATCCAATTTCTTTGGGGGGGGGGGGGTTAACATGGCTAGTAAGCTTTGATCTCATTTTTTTTGTTTAGTTTAGTTTCACTATCGCCTTTTGATCCGAACGTTTCATGTCACCTAAAGGCCATATAAACTCACAAGTCCACTCCGGTTCATCTCCAGCGTTCCAATTACATGATTTGATTTTGTGTGGGACTCTCAGAATAATTGTGTCTGACAGGCCCTGTGTGTGTGTGTGTGTGTGTGTGTGTGTGTGTGTGTACTGTGTATGTGTGTACTGTGTATGTGTGTGATTCCAGTGTCTCTGCTTGATTGTGAGTATTAATCATGTAGTCTCATGGATTCCGTCCTAGACATAAGCAGGAATCTAGCGAGCAAGAGCAATGGAGTGTGTCATTTTAATGCCCAATTTCAGCTCGAGTTCCCGACCTCCTACCAGCCAAATCGATTGCTTATTCACTGCTGCGACTATTTTGGCGAGTCACGCCTGCCACTGCAAGTGACTCTCTCTCCCCCACTTGCCCTGCCACCTCCCCCTCTCTCTCTCTCCCTCTCTCTCTCTCTCAATCAGGGTTATGTGCATTTTTTTCAAGCTACAGTTAATTATTCTTTCAGAAAAAAAATATGGGGCTTCGATTTTTAATGGACAAACAACCACCCATCTTCACTCCTTTTTAAGATAGACAACATATGTGAGGCTACTTATCAAACACATTTAACTCGTAGAAATTATTGGATATTCAGCTGGTGGGTAAATCCATGTCAATAGAGATGGTTAAGAAACAAGTTTTGCTCAAGTGATAAAGCTTTACTTGAGAAACCAAGTCTGCTTTAAGTTTATATTGGTGTGATTTGGTCTAAGAAGATGTTATATTTGGACACTCAGGCATAAAATATAATGCTGGTTTATACTATAGCTTCAACTGTTCCATCTTGATTTTGAATGCTGCATTCTGGTAAGGTCAGCCATTCTTACTATATTTTCAAGATTACATTTTATGGTGAAATTCTTCTTCAAATTGAAATGAATTGACTGTACATACAATAGAAACAAGGGGGGGGGGGTAATAAGACTGTAAAATATAAATTGAGGCATATTAGACTTGAGAAAAGCCACCCCTCCCCTCCCCCTTTCTAGTAAATCCAGCTACCAACTATGAAGCTCAGTTCATAGTTGAACACGCTGGAAGCTGGAGATCTCCCAGTCGCCCAAGTGACTCCTAATTAAAACAATGCTCAATGGTTTTGTGTTCCAGCACAGTCCACATTGTGTATGCATACATGGACTGTTTATTGAATATGTGTGTGTGTGTGTGTGTGTGCGCGTGTGTGTGCGTGTGTGTGCGTGTGCGTGTGTGGGCGTGCATTTGTGTGCGTGTGTGCATGTGGACATGTTTAAAACAAAAGGGGGCGATTAACATTTCTCCAGCCATTGAGTGAGCCACTCACAGGATGCTGTGATGTTTGAAGGTGGCACAGAGCAATAAAAGGGAAACGGCTCCACTGCACGGCAGCCAGTTGGATAGTAACAGTGAATAGAGATAATAACTGATTCAATAACTGTAATGAATCCTTTGCTGGGGGAGAATACATAAATATAACCGCAGAAAGAGTAACCTGGCCTCTGTATGCATTTGGTACTCGGCACCAAATAAACAACTACAACCCAATTGTCAATGATATTTTCATGAGGAACCACTCGCTGGGGAATGAGATGGGGGGGAGGGGGGGGGGGGGGGGGGGGGGTTCCGCTAAAAGGACAGCTTTAATTGGTTTAAATGGAGTCCAAAGCTGGACGCCAGGCATCACTCACACTCGTCCATATTATCGACATTGCTCAGTCTACGGTTCTTTACAGTAGCTGGCTATGAACGGGAGGGCCCTGAGATTTTTGATAAGTAACCTTGTTCCACAAGTCTGGCGGAGCGAGGTGGAATAGAAAAATACATAAATCTCGAATCAAAGTCACGTTACCCCCTCAGGAGGAAAGCTGATTGAAACCCCAAACAAGATTCTTCAAGAGGGTGGAAGTTACAGCTGGCCTAAGAACACTTTTTTGTTTGTGCAAAACGAATCCGGAAACTAAATACAAACAACACTTGTACGCCCATATCTTAAAATAGCATTCCTCCCTGTATTTTCACACATTTGTTAGTGTGAATCAAGGCATCACTGAATAATTGACCATAGAACTGAACACACGTACTTTAAATGTGCGTATGCGCAGTACCTATATACGCTTTAATGCTCATGGCATTAAAGCCTGTCCGTGTGTTCATGTTATTTTTGTATTGCCAATAAAAAGCAAGCGCTACCAATTGAATAACAGATTTTCTCAAGGTCAAGGACTAACCTAGCTGGGTTTGCCAGACTGCCCGGGTGTTCCTATGGCACGCAGAGAACATTAGTTTCACGTATTTAGTATAATCGAGTATTGTTATATGTGTATGTGGGTGTGCTATGGTTGATGACCTTCCTTTTACTGTATTATAGTGTATGCTATAGTGTATTAGCCTTTGTCAATTTGCCAAAAAGATGTTATTTTCTGTTCATCTACATTAATTTAAAACCAACTGGGGACATGATGGACCTGCAGAACAAGAAATCATAACATTTCGCAATATTTGGAGAGTCGCAATATTAACAGAATTGCAATACATATCGTATCGGCACTCAGAAAACATCCTTTCATGACATCTCTGCCGATTCCCTTCCATATTTGTTATACTACCTCACCTAATTACCTTCCTAACACACATCCCATTTCAATTTAACTCATTGACTTAGTCAAAAACCAATTCAAACCAATGGTACAACGTAAAGCTATGTAACGTTTTTAAAAGAAGGACTCTAGGTGACGTGCTTCCCATAATTTAACCTAATTCAAATGAGGTGGTGATGGAGTTCTGTTTAATGCATCCAGAGACGAGAGTGTCATGTGCTTAGTGCTTACCTAGCCATGTCTAAAATGAACACACTGCTAACCTCACACCCTCTCAATTAGCAACCGCTCACTACTTACTGCCTCTCTTTTTTTACAGCCAGTCAGCGTGACCAGTGATCCCTGTGGCCTTTTTGTTCCCAGCAAATAACATATGCAAATAACAGGGAAACACATTACTGTCAAACAGGCCTCCACGTCTGGATTTTTTCATGGCCGACGGGTGGCGATCAGCACAAGCGTGATTGCAAGGCTGTGGAAGTAGAAAAAAAAAATACTGTGTCTTCGCCTAACGTCCTGTCAGTGTGTTGTATGGGAGCACCCACTGTTAACCGCACATGAATTATCATCAACTGCTCAATTTCCACAAGTCCCTGCACACACACGCACACACACATATACATTTTAGATGCACGCACACACACACACCCGTCACATGCACACACACAAGCACACACACACACACACACACACACACACACACAGGTGTTCAAAGCACACTCACACACACACACACTTGTGTCACATTCACACAACCATGCCAAGAAGCACTTGTCTTGTCCATAAGCCTGGCTTAGTTACACAGGACTGCTGCTCAGTGTCCCTTTAAGGGACACCAGGCAGTCCGCGGTGCTGTTGTTGTAGAAGTGGAGAGAGAGCTTTGCTACCTATGGGGGTGTCAGATAATTTGGAGAGATAAAGCAAAGAAAAAAAAAACACTAGAATGCCTGTCAATCCTTCGGAGCCAGGTACCATGTGAACCACAGCGGACAGCACGTCAACGTGCTGACAGATACTTCTCTGTCTGTGAGTAACTGACTCCGTGTTGACTCCCTGCATGTGCTGTTTTCCCACTCATTGGGGATGGATGTGGGGAGGACAGCGGGGGTAGGGGGGGGGGGGATGGGGTTCAGCGAATCAGAGACTTTACTTTAAGGCTGAGTTGGTCGGGTATATGTGTTTTTACTTGAGTAGAGGTGTATTATGGAGAAAATGGGATTTGCCAAGTTGTCAAATGGATTTGCTGTGTGGAATGTTCTACGAAGAAGATAAATTGGTACTCCTATCTATGTTGTTGTGTTTAATTAAAATACAACTCATCATCTTCAACCTCCAATTCAATCAGCCCAACCATTATTCAATTTATAATCTTTTCCAGAACAAATCAACCAAAGATAGAATTTCTCAATAAGCAACTAATGAATGGAACTGTTATGACTTGATAAGTTACGTGAATTATCAATAGATTGTCAAAGCAACAATTTCTGTATTACACTTAATTATAATTATCACTTAACAATTAAATCCACTTAGTTAAAATTGTTATTCAAGTGTCTATTGAAGGCTACTTCATACCGCATTATCCCCTATCGATAGTTTGGTACATTGCGACTTTAACTGGCAATGACCATCTATAATTAACTTGCCCCTGCTGCCCCCCCCCCCCCCCCACCCCACACCCTCTTGGCATTCCTGCCTGGGAGTCTACATTATGCAGTGAGCATGGCTATAAAGGCGTAATGAAGACTTGGTTTTAGCCATGAAGCCGAAGCACGCTTGTGCTGTGTAATATTCAGTTTGAGCCATGCTGGCCAAGCAGGGAAGTCGTAGAGAGCCTGCAAAATGGGAGCGGGGCTATCACTGAACCGCTTCCATTTCCGTTCCTCTACTGTGTCCGTCCAGTCTGCTCCGAGTCGGCCTGTGGTGCTGTTAGCCGTCTCCACCTTTCTACCCTCGACAAAAATCGGAGGATTTGTGATATAAGAAACTGCTGCACATGGTGGTAGTCTGTCTTTCTCTCCCTACAGCGAAGGGGAGTCAGTCTACTGTCAGTGCAACCTTGATTTGGGAAGTGTAACGGACTCATCAAATATAAATGTGGGTTTGCTTTAGTGGTAAAGACCTTATTTAATGGGGACTCGTCACGCTTGGCTATTTTCTAATATAAGGGAGTACTGCTTCCTACGCGTGTTGTGAAAGAAATCGCAGTCTGCAACATCAGCTGGAGAAAGGGATCTTTTAACCCCCGTCTTTGTAACGGAGCCTGTGGAGGGAGCCGGCCTGTGGAGCTGCACTAACGATGATCAGCCTCACCTGTGTCAAGGTTTTAAAAGTCAACCCCCAGTCTGGATCACTCTGGCCTGCCCTGTGTTACAGGCCTTTGTTTTGTATTTGTATTTCTTTTAGAGGAGAACTGGTAGTCTAGTTTTTGAATCCTAAATAAATCCTAAATAAATGTAAATATACCGTATCCTAGGCTAATTAAAACTTTGTTTTGCTGCATGAGAAACACTGTGGCAGTTTCAAACACAACAATGTCACCCCATAATGACAAATCATTTCACGATTAATTACTGAACAATGACCGAAACACTATTACTAACATTAATATTATTATGCTCCAATACATCCAAAATGGAGGTGGTCATTGCGATGTGACGTCACAATGAATAAGCCCTATAGCTGCTGTTGCTAAGTCACAGCTACACACACTTGGAGTGTCTTATTTTTTTTAAATCAATATGAAATACTTACAAAAATGTTTGACATCCAATATTAGACATTTTTATATGCCAGATCATGTAACAAAACTGACATGACATTTGAGATCAGATTTCAATGTTTTCATTGACAGAAATAAACAAACTTAAATGGCGCGCAAGAAAGTAGGGAGCTGATATAAAGTATTTTCTCAGACAGTTTGGCGGTAAAGCATACAACCATGAAATGGAACCTCCGCTTCTTGTGTGCCAACTGTGAAATCTTCCTCTGTTTGAGGTCAGGTAAATTCAGTGGAAGCTTATTCCAGCCTTTTATACAAGATTTTACAGTCTACGGATCCTCTCTGTAGATCATACAGGGTTGTTGTGGTTGAACTCTCACTCTCTTCCCCCCCTCTGTTCAAATATAGAAGCTAATGCTGCAGTCAAAATCAGTGACGGGTGCAACAATACAGTGAAAAGTGGGCCTAGCAATCAACAATGGCCCCTAAACTCCCTCTATCTAATGCCCCACCATGACCACACCCTTTTATGCCCTGTTCCTCATTGCATCACCTGATAGTGGAGGTGTGGGCTTAACACTGAGCTCATATGGGGGATCTCATCACTTACTGTCTCTCTGCTGTGGAGAGGACATCTGTACACCCTTTGTAGGCTCAGCATATCCCTTCATTTATATTTTGCAAGCCAAACTTGAACCTTTCATTCTTGTATTTTTTTCACTTTCTTCCTTTTACATAAGATAAGAAATGATGAGCACAAAAGTGGCAGCAATGTAGAAAGCCTATTTGTGGCCCACCATTTATAAATCAGCGAAAAGGCGCTCCGCCAGATTAATGAATGGCTGTCGACCACATACCGGTGTGGCTGATGAAAGAGATTGAAAGATATACATCTGTCTCAATATAGGCAAGATGTTTTATATTTCTGACAAGAGTGAGGAGGTAATTAACATATTTCTCTGCTGGAGCACCGAGATGACATCACCCCCGAGAGAGTCCCAGCGTGTCCTGCTCAACCCCTGTAGTAGAGCGGGTAAAATCTTTAGTCAGAGGTAATTATATTTGTCAGGGCTGTTGATTGATCCTCAGTTTTATCGGGCCGGTTCAATATGGGTTGATCTCATGGTAATACTTGCAGAAGTGTGGAAGTGCTGGGAGTGCTCGGGCTGACATGCATGTCCTGCTTCTGGGGATAAATTGCCATTTATGCCATAACGTTACAGTACCTAATGGTTTTATTGACGAGTAGCACAGACACTGAGAGGAGGATGGTGTTCGTCGGAATGGGTTGTATAACCGAAACGTCATGATTTTGATCAACTTATCTGTCTATCTAAGTGCAGCTTTTAGCACAGAGACACTGTGAATATAGCAGACAAGCTTTGTACGCGTACGTGTAGAATGCGAAATGAAGGTCATCAACACATGTCACATAAGCTGAGCTTTGGTCTATGTGCAATGGGATGGGTTAGATGGGTTAAAAGCAAATTATACCCAGGATTTGATATTTGTGTCCTCTCTACAATAGCAAGTTAAACAAATTTTATGAGAAGGTTTTAGCTGTGTTTGTTTCGAGCGGGATTGTACTAAGCACTATATTTTCATCCCTTCATGTTGATGGGACTTCAAAATGAAGGGCCCTCACTGTGCCATGAAGCAAATGCTACGAGGACTTTTTTTTTACTTGATGCCGATATTAAGGGTTTACCTAGCAATGCATCTGAAATTGTTTGTACTCTGGCAACACCATTTGTTGTATTGAGACGTTTTGGTGAGATAATGGTTGCTGCAGTTTCTTGAAGTTAGTACTATTAATTAGGCTTTATCTTCTAGAATCCATAAACCAAACAAATACTATGCATTTGTTTTCTTAAGTGGTCATAAGTGAAACAACAACTAAAGTTTTGTATTTTCTTTTCATCTAAATCCTAAGTGCATAAGGGTTCTGCCCATGCAGATTTGAAAGCATGGTACATTTATGAAGTCTTATCTTTTCATATGAGCGATCAACGATAGAAAATGGAGCGGTTATGAGCAGACTGACGATAGACATTTTCAATAAATGAAGGAGGTATTGTACATTCATCAACACAAATTAACAATGTTCAGGTGAAGCAAAAAAAAAAAACGTTATCTGCTTTAGTTAGAATTCCTGCTCTGATCTCTAAGGTACAACTTTACCAAAGATATTATTTTCTCAAACATTTTATTTTCATACAATCATACTAATTGGGATTCATGTCGATATATATGAGTGGACAGGGGGATGAGCGTGAGCAACCATTCTCAATGTGACAACCATTTCATTTCACTTTTGTGACTGGTAGCCTATATTACCTTATTTATTTCAATTCCAACCTCGGTAATGAGGTAATATTTTAAACCGGTTTGTCCACTTTTATACAGCCTGCATAAAACAATGTAAGAATGCAGTGGGCAAAGTCTCTAAGATGCACTTTTAGTAGTCAGTATTCTGAACATTGTAGTTTCATAATGGCAGATACATGTCCATAACAACAGCTGTTATTAGCGATGTTAGCCAGAATTACATCACATAACTGCGTACCCTAGTGTAAGTGCATTCGGATTCTCTTAGCACCATGGGGGTCTTATCAGCATGCCTCGTGTCAAAAGTCACCGCTCGCCACTGATGGATGGATGGATGGATGGATGGATGTTTGTATGTATGTATGTATGTATGTATGTATGTATGTATGTATGTATGTATGTATGTATGTATGTATGTATGTATGTATGTATGTATGTATGTATGTATGTATGTATGTATGTATGTATGTATGTATGTATGTATGTATGTATGTATGTATGTATGTATGTATGTATGTATGTATGTATGTATGTAAGAAAGATTCCAAAACAAGCCTCTCAATGGATGGCTCACCTCCAGAGGCTTCTACACTGGCCTCATTGTGGCACACAGGCTTTGACACTGAATGGTTGGCATCACCCGTCATTCATAATTGGCTCTAAATCAGGCGAGTGTGACAAAAGGAATGATTTATAGATTGCACCCAGGGTTCATTTCTCATAGCATATCTTGCATATCACCTTGCTGACATGTAAGGAAAGAAATGTCCCCTTTTGATGAATGGCAGCCTCAATATATTGAAGCTACTTGGGTGGTTGGTTGATCTTGGCGAATCTTTTGCAACGTAGGACAGTGTCCAAAATCATGACATGTGATCCACATTTGTACATAAAAAAAATAAACAACTGGATAGATTTGATATGATCCATGATAAATGTGGTCAGCCTATACAGGCAAATAGTATTCTGGAGGATCGATGAATTGGTTACTTTGAGACTAAATTAATTACTGTTGTAAGAGCCAAATAAGGACGTGCCATTACAACTGTTAACATGCTGGTCTCTCACATCATTACACAGTTCCTGTGCAATTTCAGTATAGAGAATTCACCATTCATGCTTACTATAAAAAACATTTTAAAATTGCTTTTTGCCTTATTTACACAGCTCATTTAATGTATTAGCATTTAAAGGGGAAAAAAATCATCCAAAGTAGTTTAATAAGCTTGATGATTTATTTTCACTCACCTTGTTCAACCTTTTCAACTGTTAGTAGCTTTCATTATTTATATGTATTTCTGTCTAGTTCTTAAATGGTTGTGTTTATGGTTTTGGAACACCATATAGTGGACACTTACAACACCTGAACACATCTAGATGGATGGGTAGAAAAACACATTTTCTGACCCTATAAATCGAACACACCAACCACAGATGGGGTGACACAACAACAGGCTCTCTGCACTCTAGAAGAAAAACAACACAATAATGCATTAGTTATTAGATAAAAAATAATGAAAAACAAAAGGTACAGGTCTAATTAGATAATGAATGTGTGGGAGACATTTTTCATGTGATGGTACTTGGCAATCTGTTGCTGAACGCTCACTTTAATTTACACAGCTCTGTAGGCACTCAAACAGATTGGATATATGATCGCCCTGACTTATTAAAAATAAGACACTGCCAGCAGGGAACATTCTCTCTGCAAGGGTCGCAGCTAGTTGATAGCCATGTCTTTTCACGTCATAGCTCCTATCATCAAATTTCTTGAATATTTCTTGGACTTTACGTCACCTGTGAAAGAAGGTCTGTAGAAGCCCTGTAGGCCTATTGTTATTTGGTCATTTATGGCTCATTTGTCTTCCGCTCACTTGTGCCACTTGAACAAATGCATTCTTATTGTTTGTATGTCCAACTCATCTCCGTCTCGTTGGGAAATCTAAAAATAATGATACACCTCAATGGTCGAGCCGATCACTTGACTGCAACCCCCAGTTTATAACGAACCATTCTGCTAACCCGGATACAGATCCTACTTACCTGGACTGTATTGTCGATTCTTGAAACGACTGCTCCTCTCCTCTCCTTGCATTGAAAGACTCAAGCACACCAGGTGTCTATTTATTCAGCTGTGACATGAATGCAGATTCAAGGGAGATGATGCTGAAGTTGCACCTCAGCAACACCTTAATCGACCTGTGAGACACAACTGGCACTTTCAGAAAAAAACTAAAAACCTTCATGTCATCCTTGTAATTATGACTAGCCATAACCTAAATGATTTTAAACCTATTGCCGTTTTTAAATACTTGTCATTAAAATAGGATAACTTAAAACAACGTATCCACGGTATACTACTGGTCCCGTTAGATTATTTGACCTTTAAAATATTAATTTGTCTGCCCAAAATAGATTTCTTGCGCGAATTCTCGATATTAGTCAGTAAGTGTGTTGGTTTTGCTATTTTATGTTCACAACATATGTAATCTATTACACAGACGGTAGAGGTTGAGTGTCAATGTTGGCAGACATCCGTGCATCAATCAAAAGTGTCACTAGAGCCAAGTCGTCAGTCATTCAAAATGTGTCATCTTCCACATTCTCATTTTTACTTCTGCTGATCAAACACACAACAGTCACAGTGGAACACCTTTTTAGCATTTGCATACTGATGCAGATTTTCGGCCACCACCTTTGAAGTTCCTGTCTAATTGCCACTGGCGTTTGAAGTCCCATGGCTTATAGGGATGATAAATGAATCGTACGACTTTGATTTTGGTTTAATCTTTGGACCAATTGGCCACGGTTGGCCATCTCCCCACCTTAACTCCCTGCTGTCGCACACACACACATGCACATGTAGCAAACACACACACACACACACACACACATACATGTGCACACACACACACACACACACACATTCACGCACACACTTGGAAGGACATTGGCCAAGCTTTAATGTCATCCTTCTCAGATTGTGTCATCACACTTTATGCAAATAGACTAATTCAGCAATATAGCCAAATCCAATTTCGGTTTCAGTCCTCCCAGGTGTTAATGACCCTTAGCAAGGTGCATGAAGGTGTATATGTGTGTTTCTGTATAATTAAGAGTGATTAAGTTGGTGCGCCACACTTATTTCTGATTGTCCTACATTTCACACAGACAACACAGTAATTCACGGGCTTTGTGCTGCAACAGCAGATGGATAATTAGTACTTTAGCTATTACAGACTAAATGTCATACAAGAGAGACAGGCATTCTCCCAAGTATTACTCCCACACCGTTTGCCTCTTCTGAGAGGGAGACAATGTCAAGGACAAATTACCACCCCAGTTTGTGCACCGCATAAAATTGGACCTACAGCACATGGGATACACACACAAGCTTCTGTTCACCAATTAAACGAGCAGGATATATGTAGGCCTACCTTTTTCCCCCCAAAAGAATCATGACTTTTTTGTTATTATTCCTTTCACACCCTGCTGTTTATTTTCTAAGCAAGCCAACCAGGTGCAGCTCCAACAAGCAAAAACATAATATTCAGTTTGTAAATCTGTTTTTCCTTGCTTTTTGAGTGCTCCAGAGTTGAATTTTAAACCACATGATATTTCATTCAGATATCGTTGTTATTTTTTTTAAATTAACCTTAGAACACCTCTGGTCACTTAAAATGCAGAGCATCTGTCTCCACAAACCTTGTCGCCACCTTCTCCAGACTCTTTCCTATATTATGGTAAACCCCTTCTGGGCTTTTTAACAATTTGTCGGAGGCTACCACTGACTCAAACATGTGTTATATATATATACGTATTTAATCATATTTTTATTTGTTCTGTAAATTACGAAGGTTTAAAGAAATGTACATACAGCAGGGGGGAGGGGGGCATGGAAAGGAGTGTTATCCCAAATGAGCACTTTAAGGAGCGTAGGTTGCTTGATTATTCCAGTGACAAGCGGCTAAAAGTCCTGCTTTCTGCGCTCATGTCCCCAGTGTGGCGCCGTTTAGGGGCTCTGAAGGCAGAGGAAGAGCCCATTATATGCATGAGGATGCAAGGACATGCCCTTTAATGAATGCTCTTTTCTCTGAATGGGCTGGCACCTTAACACCGGCGCACGGGCGGGCGGAGACCATTACAGTATCCAGGTGAGAGATGGTGCAAGTGTCATGCAAGTTTTGTTTTTTGAAGTTGTTTCTTTTCACACACTACTCTTGTGTACTACTCTACCTGGCTACTAAGATTTGATCATTCAGAGTTGGCTGTACAATAACTAGCAGACTAACAGATGTGGCACAATAGGGGAATATATAATATGACAGGGAATGAATTAACAAGGTGAAAAAGCCCATTGTAATTTCACGATGTCTTTAATGCAGAGCGAGGCAATTACAATCAGCCGGAGACATTGAGGCCCCTTATATATATTACCTGACAGTCGTTTGTATGTAGGGTAGTGGATCGGGTACTCCATCGAGCTACCTAATGAAATGGCAAAGTAAGGACAATTCACCTTGCCAGTTTATTAGCCATCTACATATACTATAATAATATATAATAATAAATAATAATAATAATAATATAATAATAATATACTGTATATATTCTGCTGACCATTAGGCTGGTGAAAATAAAAGCTGTCACTCCGGATGGATAGAAGACAGTCGTCACTGTCAGTTTGTAATATTGTCTTTGTTAAGATGAATTCCATAAGATGTCTTTATATACTCCATGATGACAGGAAATGTATATTTGAATGGAAAAGGAATGTGATGTTTGAGGCGACATTGTAGACACATTGAGCTCTTACTGAACTCATGTTTCAGTAACAACAGAGAATCAATTCCAATCTCATTTAAATGTTAAGGTGTTTTATATGACTTGATAGGTTCTATGTACATGCAAAAAAAAATTTTTACCACACGTAACACATTGTCACCATCATATCACAATGACATTTCCATAATAGTTGGCGAGGTGTAAGGTATATTTAAAGAAAAGCATTCTTCATAACATTTTCTGGTTTCATCTAGGCTACCCTTGACAGATGACGTGGAATTGGCATTCTCTTTATCCACTGCAGTCAACAAAGTAGAAAAACCAACATGATTCATAGCTTGCTTGATGGATTGATTGTGGATTGCAAGTAGATATTTATTGAGGCTGGGTTCAAAATGTGAATGAATAACTAAATAAGGCTGTGTAAATAACTAACATTTTGTATTTTTTTCCAATTGCCTAATGAAGAACTGCTACAAAGTCACTTTCTTCCCTGAAATGCCACCACAAAAACATTTTCACAAGACATTACTAAAGAGAACATATTGTACCAAAAATATTAATTGGCTGGCAGCCTCTCTTTCCGAGTATCAATCTGTGTGTGTGTGTGTGTGTGTGTGTGTGTGTGTGTATACACCGGTTCTGTACTTCTCGTACATGCTTGTGCCTGGGTGACACAAAAGGCCCATGGGTCATAGCTAAGGAGATGAGACCGTATCTAAGGAACAGTGAGTTGCCATTGAATTGCTTTGGTCAATTCAATGTGTACGACCAAAGGAAAGACTTAAAACGTAGATCCAGCACATCATTCTAAACTGTGCTCGATTTAGTGGGATTTATTATTCCATGCTTTTGTGTGAAAGTCCAGTGCAGTAGCACAGAGGTCTGGCTACAAAACGTCACTTTAATCAGTGTTGGTACCAAATAGGCTTTATTCAAAATGAGGTCCCTATAGACCTTATTAATAAAGAACGATTCAAGAACGTTTCCTGAAGCACTTCTATCAACTCCAAAAAGATGCGCTATATATAATTGTTTTCTTTTCTGTACGTGTCATCTTTAGATCTGATACAATTCCGCGAACACTCCAGATTAATTGTCTCCCCTTCCTGTTGGTACCGTCAGTGGAGGAAGCCCTCGATGAGAGCGGTAGGAGGGGTGCAACTGCTCCTGCAATACAGATATGATTTATTCCAGCTCTAAATCCCCTGTACCTCAAGGTAAAGGGCATTATTTGCACAATTTTAATCAAGTCAGACTCCCCCCCCCCCCCCCCCCCCCAAAAGGATCTGGTATCACAGCAGAGTGCTGGTGAGTTGTAATACCTTGAACCTGAGGTGAGAATCCAACTTCATCAATTTAGAAAGGTTGCAATCAAGTGTAATTGGTAATCGTTGATTGATAACAACGTTGTAGTTGATTAAAAAGGAGGTTGTGTTTGGGAAATTCTATTAAATATCAAAGATGCCAAAGATATAAATAATTTTAAACAAATGTTGAAAGCCTCTGTATTGCATCATTCACAAATGTTATTGTGAGATTTCATAATCATATGGATTGTAGAGGGCTTAACATTTTCGGGCACTGATTTTTTAACCAAGGGCCTATTCACCGATGGTCTAGCAATACTCTAGATGTGCTTCAGTATTGGGTCTGTTGGCTTTTTCCTGTAGCGATCAAGCTGGGCTAGACCGTCCCATTTTGGGACGGTCAGGGTGGGACATTTCTCAGTATGTTCTTCTAAAAAACATTGCCGCACACCGAGCAAATATTTATATGTACGAAAAAAAATGGAATTCATAAATGACTATAAACAACAAAACGATTTAATCAAATTTTGTCCTGCATTTCATACACGATCGGACTTAGTGGGAAATCTGACACTGTACCGCCTGCCAAGAAGCTCCACAAGACAGCTGTATTTTAGAGCTCACCTCTAAAGGGTTTTCCACTTGTTTTCCGATGGAAAACCGTAGTGTGTCTGCTATATGAGATTATTTTGATTTGATTTGACTTTTTAATAAATGTTCTACATCAAAAAGAGCCTGCAGATAGTTATTCACTTGCAAGGTATGTATTGTCATATGAAAGCTTTGGTTAGAAAGAAAAGTCCTTGCTATTAACCCTGAATATTCATTTCACATAGCACGTGTATACACACAACATATATACACTCACATAATGTTTGTGTGACCAGTCTCCCAAGTTAACATGAGACTTGACTTAACATCTGGCACAGCACTTCTCGGTCATTATCCTGATATGGAGGCAGGCACTAAGATCTCTCTCTCTCTCCCTCTGCCTCTAATTGGTGTGACTCAGCCACAGCAGAGGAGCAGAAGGGCTTCTTCAGATTGCACAACTGGAAATTCAGAAAGCGCATGATGTGTACACATAAAGCAGCAACATAGGAGACCAGTATGTGTATTTATGTAATGTACAGTAACCTATCTTACCTTACAATAACACCCTGCTTTTGAATGCTCCACCGCTTATAAGGTGATGCACCTTTACAATGTATTTGCCATATCACCACATCTGGTGGCATTCCTCACATCATACTTTGCTTGTAATGTAAGCAAAATTAACCAACACCGTCTCGTATAATAACAGTACATAACAATAATGTGCTATAATGTTGATATAATAATGCCAAGAGAAAAACAATGACAATAACAATAATTCCATAAACACAACAATGCCATATAGTGTGATTTATTATTTGTATTTTCTTCTCATGCCACCATCACCTGGGTCATTACCCAGCGATGCCCCCATTTACACATAGTGTTGTAGTTGTTCCAGTGCTGCTAGAGGAACCTTGGTGGTCATTATGCCTGCTAGACCAAGCTGCATGGATGGAGCCCAGCCTATTCTGGGAGCAGGCTTTCCTGCTGACAAGGACTATTGGAGGCCCTCAGCCCAGCATAGGGGTTCAGAGGGCACCGTCTCTCTTGCGGTTTTGTCTTGCATGGAATAAATGGGCTCCTCTCCTTTGACTAGTCTTTCTTTATCAAGGAATTGTGCTGTCCGTGCACTTGCTCAAAAGGGCAGTGCTTATTTTTTCTTCCTTTATACACCACCATGACATAAAAACCCCTATTCCAAATAAAAGGGGTGCGGAAGGCCAATGTGAGAGATTGTGCACCCATCTCCACACAGCGATATAAGATGCGTGATAAAAGCATACGTTTTTTCGGTTTTGCCGGGTGAACTTTGTTGTTCTTGACATTTGTTCTGTGTGTGTATAGAGCATACTATATGCTATTGATGCACTTTATGAGCTCCACAAGCACAACTGGATTTGGCGTCCCTATCACCCCACCCTTCCATTGCATGCACACACAAATGTTTCCCTGTTGTGGTATCAGCGTCCCCCTAAGGCCCCCAGACACAGATCTCCATGATAAAGTCATCATCCATTGATTCATTCTAAATCTGCCCTCTTGTTCGTCTTTAGGCCATTCTCTTTGAAGTGCGGTTTCAAAGTCGTGATGGATCCATGCCAAAGATTCAAGTTATTTACATTGGGCAAAGAACTAGAAAACAACTTACACAAATGAGCATCTGGTCTCAAAGCTGCCCCCCTGTAGTGTAAATACTGTATTGTCGGTGTTGATAAAAATGTCTATAAAGAAGTCGAGCACAGATTCAGCATTGATTGCCTGGCTAAATCTGCTCTGTTGTGAAAGAATAAGTGTGGATGCCAAAACACTTAGAGTTCATCTTTGTTGCCTGTGGGCTAAAGATTGACCATGGTTCCAGCTAGTATCTATATACTCTTTGTATATTATCTTTGAGTAGTTGCCACCTGTAGGCATCAGTGTTATATTGCAGTCTGTTGTATTCGGGCCACTGGACTCTCCTGCAGAGGTTGTAATCAAGGCTCTTACACAAAAGCAGCAGTGTGAATCATTCCAGTTGGCTTGTTTGTTATTGCTTGATCCAAGCCATGGGCTTCCATTGACTTTTGTACATCATGAGAATAACCATTACAACAGTGCTTTATTATAACAAGTGAGGAAATCTGTCTCTCTTTATGACCACCGCACTGTAGTTGTAGTTGATACAGATACAAGATTGACTTTATGACACTTTACTTTATTGCAACATCGTTTTGAGTGGTGCACAGTGTAACTCTGATAAAGCCGAGAATGTGCTATGACGGATGCATTGCCGAAAAGTGTGCCAACAAGCAAACTGATATCTGAACTAGTATGGTATCTGATACAAAGTTGCCTTGACCAAATTGATAAATAAGGATTTTTAAAAGCTGGCCCGAAAAGGCATGTATTTTTATACTGTTTCAATAACTGTTCTATGAGTTAAAACGAGTTTGAGGGCACTGGTTATGTTGAACAATCAGCTGAAGAGGCCAAGGTCAAACAAGGTCAATTCAGAATGTACGCAATGGCTTGAATCCTATGGTCTCAAGTCTTGATTCTCTGGTTAAGACCATTTGAAAGTACGTTTTCACGGTTCAGTGCTGTCTATTCATTAATCAAAGGATGTGTGTGTGTCTCACCAGATACTTATTTTGTATTTATTTTCATTCTTTATGAGAACATGAAGTTACTTTACTAAATGAAAGAAGGGACTGAAGCAAATACATTTGTGATGTGAGATTCATCTTCCATATTGATGTTTGATCCTGCTGTGTTATGCTTAAGGAAAAAGGACAATAAGGCTTTCTATTAATAAATTGTACTTGCTGAGTAGTTTTTATGGATGGAAAGTTAGTAAAGGAAGAAGGTTGATGGAGTTGCACAACAATCATGATCCTATAAACCACAATGCATGCTCATCTCGACCACATGCGGTGGGCATCAAATGGCATATTTGATTTACTGGAAATGGTCCTCTTTTAAAGTAATCACAATGGGGGTATTATCTAAATTGATTGCACCATTAGAATCATTTTAACTGCAAAAACCTGACAGACCACTGTGAATAGTATTTAATATATAGTTACGCGTTCCCTGCAGATAACATACCAGTTTACCGGAAATGCTTTTATGAAATTTCACCAGTCCAAATCAAATTTGTCTCGTGACTTGATTCTGTGTTTTACAATGAAGGTAAACAACACTTTTCTACGTTGTCTTCAGTCATCCATTCATATGTATGTGATCCTGCTCATGCCCTATGTAGGATCTCAAATAGCCCTAACCTTCATATAATGCATTTTCTCGCCCATGTTGATAAAGGTTTTCTCCAACCTCTATCAACATGGGCGAGAAAATGCATACCCTTGCTGGACTGGGACCATGAATCTAGTCTGGGACCAGGACCACAAACAGGAATCAAACCACCTTAATAATTACAACGCCATATTACAGCTAATCTAATTGATGTTCGATTTAGCTGTTATTATATCACTGGATCAAAATGTTATTGGAATCAGCAGAAAGTATTTGAGAACCAAGATGACATTCTCGAAAGGTAGAGTGCATGCACTGCCACATTGCTGACAAACTGATACTGTAGGGCATTAACAAAAAAATAAGAAAGTCTCCCGACCTACTGAGGAAGAGATAACAACGTAACATTGGAGGCAATATTAAGACAGATGCCACATGTTTGTTTATACCTGCAAGGCCACAATGGCTTGATCCTCATTTTTGACACCGCATGCTTGCCGTCTCAGCACATTGAGATGCCAGAGAGCCAGCATCTGGCTATGTTTCATATCGGCCCATCTAGGGCTGCGGCGGGGCGTTTGCAAAGCTTGCCCTCAGAGTATGATAAATTGAAGTGATGCATGTGTGGTCTTACCCACAGCGCCAAAGTCTCTTGGGTGGATAACGGGATTGTGTATGTGTGTGTGTGTGTGTGTGTGTGTGTGTGTGTATGTATATGTGTGTATTTGTGTTTATGTGTGTCTATGTATGTGTGTGTGTATGTTTATGAGTGTGTATGTATGTGTGTGTGTTATGTGTGTTTATGTGTGTATGTATGTATATATGTAGGTATGTGTGTGTGTGTGTGTGTGTGTGTGTGTGTGTGTGTGTGTGTGTGTGTGTGTGTGTGTGTGTGTGTGTGTGTGTGTGTGTGTGTGTGTGTGTGTGAGAGAGAGAAAGAGAGATTCTACAAACAATCCCCCAAAAGGGAGATGGCTATGGGTGTTGGGTTTAGCCGGGCCTCAGGGACAACATTATCGCCCACCCACCTATCTCCAAAGGTTGGAGCTCCCTATATCACTGCCAGAGGGGTATGGGTGTCATTTGTTACCACCAGCATCTTATATCATCTCCTGAATCGTGTTTTTGCAGCTGTGGCTATTTCGTCAATGTGTTTTTTGCTAATTGATCCCTCAAGGAATGCATTCATTTATTCATGTATTTACACATTCATTTTGCCCCGTCTCCTCTCACACATGCAGTCACTCTTCCTTTTTTCTCAACTTGCTAGAAATAAATGTGGGAAACTTGCCCGATCTCATCCGTGATTGTTATGTTCATGAATTGCATGACTGTAACATCATAGCGGTTATGGCCATAACTTGTTAGCACATGATGACTTATATGTCCAGAGCGGAACCTACCGGTTTTCAATCCCAAAGGTTTATATCTGCCAATTGAAAGGAGAAATCACTCTGGAAAGTAATTATTTACAGATCATTTGGTGTCACATGGCGAAATGGAGAGTTCTCGAGCCCCCATCGAAGACTGTAGGGACTTCAGCCTATACCACGGTTTTAAATCAAGGCCAATGTTATGTGGGCCCATTGATTCGCTGTCATTGTAATCTCTGCTCGCCAGAGTAGCAGAGCTCCCATTACGACACATTTGTAGTTGTTTGTTTACTTTGCGATTAGCCTTCCAGGCGTACGGATGACAGACCACACACGCGCACGCACGTTCACACACACACACACACACACACACACACACACACACACACACACACACACACAGAAACACACACCATACTTCACCTAGCAGGGTGATGCTAGAGAGGAGATATTGCATTGCTTTGATCCTCTCAGACTGGGATGCTATGGCTGAGTGTTGTTCAATTATTGCCGTATCCCCCACTGTAGAAGATCTTTCTATATGCAGTATGCTGCGCTGGGTTTAAATATTAATGGTCCCTTTTATCGCCGAGAGGTTTCTGTGATACTGCATATATGATAGGAAGCAATAAATGACTCATGAATAAAAAAGGTCCCGCTGTATGTGTTGCTTCAAGTAATCCCCTTCTAAAATAATTTGTAATATGCAAATGTTCCCAGTCTGATTAATACTGTCGCTTTCCATATTTTATCTGCTACGTTTCAGATGCCGTACGAAATGTGAGTTTATTTTGGGGACAAATCTTACGGGGACATGAATGTCCGACACGTCGCACAGTGTTGTGTTTCACTGTGAAGAGAAAATATTCCTTTGCACGTGGTTTATCGCCAACGCAGAGAAGCGCTGTCCATAAAACATTCTGGGCATCTCCATATTTCCTGATTTGTATAACCTGGAGTGCAAATCCTCCTTGAGCAAATACAAGTACATATCTTCCACTACCACGCATACTTTATTCAAAGCTAAAACAGATACCCCTCACCCTCCCTCACACACACACTCAGGATGAAATTCCCATGGGGAGAGGCACGCCTCGATTTCCCCCCCTCACCCTTTACCTTTCTCCTGTTCAGCCCCTCGCCCTTCACACACACACACACACACACACACACACACACACACATACACACACTTGGCTTCCTCCACACGTGTCACATCGCATCTAAATCAACACGATAAGACAAGAGATTACTGTCAATCATCTTGACCCCGCCTTTCAATTGGGTCTTGTCTAACGTTGCTCGGGGAGAGGAGTGTGTTTGTGTGTGCCTGTGTGTGGGAGTGTGTGCGTGTGTGCACACACTGAATGCATGAAGACAAACAAGCCTGCTCCATTACCCCCACTGTCACATTCTGTTTCATGTATCATGCGGTGAGCGAGGAGCGATTTGGCTAACAGAAGGATAGGATCATGCACTCAGAGGAAGGCGGACAAATAGAACAGACGGATCTGTTATGCTGGGTTATGAGACGGTGTCAGTGCCGTCACAACATTGCCATTTCCGCTTATCTCGCCGCCGTTGCGGCTGACTCTGGTTCATGCGGTCGTTTACCGGGACACGACTTGAATGGCAATGCGCGCGTCCCGTCGCCGCATGCTCGGGTGTTTTATCTTGAGACCTGTGGTCTGTAAACAAGGAGTGAGTTTGTTTTTCTTTCTTTCCAACACCAGAGACAATTTTGGCTGTTCTTTATTAGGGTTGTAGCCATTGGCCCGGCATTAAGGAAGGAGACTTATTCATCAGTTAGCCAGTCATCAATAAAAAAAATATGAGGTCCTGAATGGTATTAAAAAGTCATACATTTGATAGGTCTTAAATATGCTGTGGAACTGCTGCGCGATGAATGAATGAGCATATGGTATTTGTATTATATGTAAGATATGTAAGCTTTGAGGCTAGCATCCAAAAATGTTTTTGAATAAAGACTAAAGGGTGTTAAAAATGTTAGTGGATTATTATATAAGGCTCAGCCATATTAAGGAGTGAATACACAAACAAATATCCATAGATTTATACGAACAAAACTCCGCTTGATGATGATCTATGTAAATTTAAAAACAATTTTCTCTCTCTGACTCAATACATGTTATTTTGAATTGATCCGTCATCACTGCTTCATACAGAGTGGCAGGGTTCAGTCTGGGGTTGTCACTTGTGAAGAACTCAAAGAAATAATTTTGTATGGAATTGCGCAACGCAGATTACTGTGTTAATAAATGTCACCTTCTGGGACCTTACATTTTTTACAGTCTATGTTACTCACTAGATTGCATTCTTGTTATAATTTGAACTCATCATAGTAAAAATATGCAGTCTTATACAACCCTTATTGGATGGAATATTTTCAATGCAATGTTTTCAATGCCATGGTGGTAAAAAGGTACACTCAAAGTGGTATTAAAAATGTCATAAAGTATTTTTATCCATTGTATCTCATGAGAGCAATGAGAGCAATTGAAATGCAATCGAAGAAAGAAAATCTGCTTATTTTTATATGTACACACATTTACGGGCCGATTTAAGAGCCACTGATTCTTATCCACTCTCATTATAAGCCAACACTACCAGATGTTAGAATCTCAACTGTTTTACTTTCTATAACCTTTTAAAATCAGATGGTTCAAAGGGCAAATATTACACGTATGATAGAATCAATGTATCCTCAATATACCAGATGTTACAACGTTTTGCCTTTGTGTAACATTTTGTGCTTTACTACTCACTCTGTAAAAGTCACACTGTTTTTACTTTTTGGTATTTTTATATATTATCTCTATATATTTCTCAAGACTAGTTTAGACATAAATTACATCCCTAGTTCCATTAGTCTACAGGAGGATTCATTTATAATTTAGTCTTATAATATAATGCAGTTTTTCGAACCACATTTTTCAGACAGTTTTCGGTCGCCATGGCCTTGGAAAGATGTTAGCAAATCATTAACTTTAAATGGTCTATGACAAATCTACTGAAAAAAATATTAATATTAATGAACAACAACTGATGTATGTATGCAGTTTACATATTTATTTTTTATGTATCTAGTAAAATATGTATTGTATTAATGCATGTAGAGTCTATTTGAATATAATTTGCCCTCTTAAGGGTCACCTGGTGTCTCCTGGTATTGAACCCCATGTCCCAATGACATAGTGTTTCGGCTCCACCCCAGTGACGTTGACAGGGGACACCTTGAATAACGCACTGTGCAACAGCCTGTGCTAACAACATCTTTTTAAAGCTATAAAAATCGAATTCATTATTGCTACCTTTTTTGGGGTTGTTTATCCTATTTCTTCCAACCATAAGGGCTGCTTATTTAGTCTTCCAGATGTAGAATCTCGAAGCCTCCAGTGCTGAGAAAAACCCTTGGCATCAGCCTCATTTGTGGGCTCTTCGGGCCTATATTACACATTAGACGAGGACCTAGTTGGAATGCAGTCAGGAAGCCTCTTCAGAGCACTCCAACAGGAGAGTGCATTGGGAAAATAGATGGAAGATGGAGACATCTAGAAACGGGACAAAAGAGGAAGCCTTAGAAACTCTTGAGAAAATGTACATATATTTTGCTTTTTACAAGATCCGCACCACATGGTTTGTTTGGCCTTTTTAAAAACAATGATGATTGTGTTTTTCTGTTTTTTTTTTATAATGTGAAAAGATTAGAGAATTTATGATTAACGATTTAAATACAAACTTGCCCATGAAGATTTCAGACAACGGGTCCAAACTTGTAAAAGTAAACAATTACAACTTTTACCATGCAACGATTTGCTTGGGGCAGCAAAAAATACTTTGCCCAAAACAATCTGCAAATTTGGCTAGGATTTGTAGCAATTTGTAGCAGACAAGCATAGATACATGCATGGTAGCACACAATAAAAACCACTAATCCCAGGCAAGCAGTGTATCAAAGCAGTCCCCCTCACACTTCTCATTACAGAAACTGTAGTGGACGAGTAGCAATGCTAAACTGCATCTATATAAATAATCATCCCATTATGTTGTTTGGTTCATTCTTCTTCTAAAGAGACTTTCAGTTTTATTTGAGTATCAAAGCATTGACATACATTTTACCTCAGTTTGAGTGCCAGACATTGAGCGCGTCAGCGCCTCTCTAACTTTCAGCTACAAGGGGTCTCGGAGGGAAGGCTCACTGGCCTGCCAGTCTTACTTTAGCATGGTAAGCTGAAGAGTTTCAGAGCTGGTCTAAATGTCTGCATTCTGCACTTGCATAAATTATTCTGACAGCAAATTCTTCAAAAGATAGTTCAAGAGACTCCTGTGGAGATCTGCTTTTTTCTTCTTCTCCCAACACTCTTGAAAGAACAGGTAGCAAGCATCTCAAACATAGACATAAACCCTTACAAAGTACCTTATACTTTGGGCCGGGGGGTTGCCTGGTAGTTTTTGTGTGCCACACGATGAAGGGAATAGCAGTGGGAGTTTGGAGTCCAGGCTCAGCAGGCAGCCCAGAGTTAACAGGACCATTCCTCCAAAGCTCATGTCACCATGGAGATTAATCGGCACAGGCCTCGACAGAGTATTGGTGATTGGCTCTGTCGCAAAACACAAAGGTTTTTATCTCATTAGCTCAGACGCTGCCTCGGGTTGTTGGAGAGACAGAGGTCTTCAGCATCCCTGAAGTCCAACTTAATAACAGACAGCCCTTGCACAAGTCCACTTTGTCTTTTGTCCCTTCTAGTGTTTGTCTGTTCACAAAGAGATTTGTGTTCTTTTGGCCCATCCTGATTCTGCTAAAGGCAATGGTTTTTGTATATTCTAGGCCCACTGTTTTACTTCTAATTTCTATCCAGTATCTCTAAGATACATGTAGCCTGCCAACTTTTGGGAAAACAGTTCACACACTTTTATCAGAAATGTTAGCTGTTTTAACATTACTTGTGACTGTCCCTCTTGTGTTTTATGTAGTAATTAGCTAATTTAACCCCAGTCTCCAAGCTTGTATGTTTCACTGTACAATTTCCTCTCATTGCACTCAAGTATTGTATTCATATTGAATACTTAATTTATATCTATAACTGTATTTGCCAATAAAGCATGAACAACTAGTTGTTTTGTTCTAATATGTTCCTTGTAATGTGAGGAGGGTGCTATAAAATTCAAGTTGTGTACTTTTACATGAACAAACTCAAAAACTATTGATGGAGTAAAAATAATGAAACATCAGGTTCAGTTTAACATCAGCTCTTTATGTTTTAAATTTAGTGTATACTGCATATTTAATCAAGATAGCTTTTCAATGTTTTCGGATTGCATGCTACAAGTCGTCGGAGGTTCAGCTCTAATCTACTCTTATCTCTCACACACTTATTTGCTCTAGTTTCATGCAGAGGGGTTCGCACCCACCCTCCACATGAACGCTGATTCCTGTAATGAATAAATGTGACTTTATTAGAACCATGCGGCCAACCTTCACGTTCCAAAGCACTTTTCTCGTTATGAATTTGAAATGACAGCTGTAAATTGCCAATGTTCTCATCACTTGACTTGACATATTTTATCTAATCTCTTCTCATGACTGCTCCCCATCCAGGATTTAAATTCTAATCTGTTGTAATTACTAGAGATAGCAGAAGCCTGTCATTGAATTCTTGCAGCTTACTATCTTCACAAAGAGATGAAGACGCAATAAATCAAAAGCTTTCATCTGCAGAATCCCGCGTCAAATAGTTATTCCTCCATGACTAGTCCTCAATGGCTATTGGATAATGCTATTGACCCAGATCAAACGCAAAACACCTCACAACGCCACCTGACTACATATTGATCAGATTGGTAGTCATAGACCAATTTATCCATAATTTTCCTTCTGTCAGTTATGGCTCTTGGATGCAGCAATCCTCCGATGTTGTAGCAGAACTTCTGGGGGAAGACGGCACAAAGCCTGGGCCGGAAAAAAACAAAAAATGAAAGGGGTGCGGTTATGTCTTGTTTCCTGTTTAGTTACAGCGATGTTCTACCGACGTGAAACTAATTTGCGCAAATTGATCAAGCATTTAGAAGGAGATTTGCATTTCTACAGTGGCCAGTCTACATGTAATTGATTTGAAACCTTTACAGACATTTTCTCTAAAAACATGGTTGTCCAGACAGGACGTTTTAGCATGTCTTCCCACTACTTGTGTTCGCTGTTTAGCAGATCAATCACTTACAGATCCCCAACTCCAGCAACATGATTGGTCGAAACAAATAGGTGAAGCAAAAGAAAGTGAAACGCCCCGTTCACCCAGATTTCTCTGCGATCAGACTTAGAATATTCACCTTAATTCTAATTAGTGAGACTACAAGATGATTAACTCAATTGAAAATATGAAGAAAAAAAACGAGGAGAATGCAATATACTGAAGGAATGGAGAACATGACAAATAGAAATGTAAATTTCTCCTATAACACAGTGGAACAGAAGAAGATGGATTTATTTTATCTTTTTTTTTGCATGAGAAGGTAGCCACGACAAAGCTTTGGGCGGCTGTTGACCTCTGAACTGTGTCTACGGCACTCCTCTGGGCAGCGTCGAGATAACGGCACACTCAAAATTGAAATGTCAACCCTCTCCATCAGATCCAGACAATAAACGTAATGGGGACCGGGTAACTATGGCCGTTAAATGTTCATTAACTGACAGAGCGTGCTAAAAATCTTTAGGAGGCAACACAAAATGAGGATGAACGGGTTGGAGGGGGGAGGTGTTGCTGATGAGAATCACTTTAATGGAACATTATTGATATCGGACCTGCGATGAAAAGCCATCAACCTCCCTATTTGATCAAGACTACACTGGATGAGAAATTAGGTTGCGTGTGAGCAGGGTCATGGGGAGGGCATAATCTTGAATCGCACAGGCGAGCACATCCCAGAAGACCTTCCCCGTAATCGGGTCGAAGTGATTTTCGAAGATCACTGCTCAATCTGTGGATTGTACTCATCAGTAATGGCTGCAAGACTCCTCCGTACCAGAGAAAGGCCTTGGCATTTTCCCATTCACAGGTCTTGAGTGTGGTGGGGGTGTGGTGGGTTTTCACTAGCGTTTTTCAGGGTGATCCAAAGACGTGGTTATCCTCGGGGAACCGCCATTGATCCAGTCCACAATTTCCACACAAAGCCGTATACGTTTTTCTCTCCAAATAATAAAACCGGCGAAAAAGAAAGGGTCTGATTGGTGGTTCAGCACAGGGTACTCGGGAGAAGACATTATTTTCTATTCAGCCTCCCCTTGGGCCATGTCATAAATGTCAGCATATGCAAAGAAGGATGGCTCATTGCCTTGCTGAAAATTGCTGATGTTGGACTGAGCATGTATTACTTTACAGCCCTCACACAGCCCCAGCAGCTAGTTTAGCAGTTAGGTCAACTGGTGTACTGTATATACCTTTTTAATAACAAAGGGAGCACTAGATATGTCAAGTGATATTGCGTAACAGTGTGCACTAAATAATCACATGCAGATTTAGATATTATCTTGACCAGTGCAATGTTTATGAGCAAGCCTATCCTGGTTTGGTTATCAAATATATGTGCCATTATTTGGCTGACATCATGGCAAACAGTACTTGATGTTTTGTTCGACTGACTTTTTAAGTAAATGAATATAAATAAAAAAGAGAGGAACAGTTTGTTTATTTGTGAATGCATTACAAAAAGAACATGGTATGTGTTAATGATTGCTCCAGGTTGTAAACGCAAACAGGCAAATTGAGAATAAATAAAATCACACCATGTCCTCCCCTTGGGATGAGCACAGCCATCATGGGAAGAGAGCCAAGGGCATAAGAAATTCAAGGATTTCCTTGGATCAAAGCCCCAAGGGAATGACTCACAGACAGGTATATTCTTGATGACCTTGTGAATCACGCTAAGTTATTCAGAGGTTTCCATGGAACCAGCCAAGAGAATGACATTAACATCTGTTGTGTCAGGGGTTACAACTAGGCACATAATGCTCTGTATGATTTACTCGCATGAGATGCATTCCAGTCAGATAATGTTGTAGTGTGATTGAGGAGGTCACAGAGAACAAAGTGGAAATCAGAGATGCCATCTTTCTTCAAAAAGGTAAACTTATCTCTAGGCTTACCAGCACCCATATAATAGTTTCATAATCAGAATGATAGCTGAAAACATACATGATACCGGTGGAGAAGTTACACATTTAAAGACAAGGTGCAATGCATTTCTTATTTCCATAGTATGATGCATTTCCAAATAAAATCGCTTTCTTACTTGTAAGCAATAGTTTTAGAGACTATAGAACCAAAAGCTATTTCGATTTTTGCCATACTTAGTTGACTAGGTAAAATATGTGTATATGTATCAACAAGGTGACAAAGCCTGCTTTCATTTTATGTGATTAATCACATTGTTTGCAGCATATCGTTTAAGTTTACTGTTTTTGAAAACCGCTTACCCATTGGAGAATATGTCTCATGAGTATTTATATTCAGAGTACCGGGTATACCCACAGGTTGCTGATAAATTGCGAAGGCAAAAGGCCATGATAGAGTGTGATCAGTAGAAATACAAAAGCAACGTCAAGACAAAGGAATGATGGATCCTCTGCTGAGTTGACATGTTGTAAAACTTAAGTGGGATTTACTTCAAACAAGCCAGCCTATTACACGTAATCTAACTGGATCAAAACATCACATCCAACTCTTGTCCGTAGAAATTAAATGGCATATTTGGCATTTGTAGACGCCTCCTTATTGATTAGCAGGCTAGGTACTTTTCTGGTTGTTCAAAATATGGGATCTGATATCTTCAGCTGTCTCTTTTGATTCGAATTTCCGGGTACGACAACTCAATAGTTTTGATGCAAAACATTTTTGCAAGAGAGATGCCCACTCATTTCCCAAATTATAATTCTCAGGATCAAAGAAATGGTTCCAAGTATTTTTTTCTTTATTTGTTAAAGCTGTATCAGCTAACAAATCTACATTCTACAAGGTTTTTCGGCCCATTTTCTGTGAAAAGAGTGACTCAGCCTCAGAACACCTTTCCCTGTCACATCCCACCACGTTTTTATTTCCCTTTGTTCATGTTGTTGGGACACACTCCTGAATTCCCTTTTTTTTGTATACAAGGCCCAGAGCAAATTAACAGCATAATAACTAGCTACAGCTACTCGCAGCTACTTATTATGGTGGATTCTGGATCAAAGCGACCAGTGTTCTTTGTCTAGCTTGCTTTGTCCTGGATACAAGGCATGACGGCTGGCCAATAGAAGGCACTAGGCACTGCCCTCCCTCGTGGAACTTCTGTTTTGATAGTTCTCTTTAAAACAAACATTTAAAAAACAAAATTACTTATTTAAGTTTCTGTGTTTAAAATGCGCAATAACGTGTAATATCTCAAACATTGATCAATATGTTTGGGAGGAAATTAGCAATACTGTTCATCTCCTTTCTCTCAATATCTCTTCTGGGGCGATAGAAACGTCACCCAGTCAGTGATGGAGATGTCAGTGATGGAGTAGGGACACCTGACGTTATTAACATTGATAACGATGACCGCGGGTACTCAGGACATAGGATTTCTGCCGCCCCCAAATGCAATAAGATCTCTTCTCCAAAATCCATTTGAGAGGAGAACTGTGGTGGAGAAAGTACAAGTCAGGTCCAGGTCCAAATAAATAAATGAGGCAAAATATATATGAATAAATATAGTCTATATAGTTCAATAAGTAAATTGGTTTTTATTTTTAAAATACTTTAATTCCATAAATCCACATTTATTTATTTCAGGGTAATTTTTTTTCCTAATGCCTCATTTATTTCCCAGCTCTTTCCATCTGTTTTATTCAAATGAATGGGGCGTGGTTATCTCAGATCAGACCAAAGCAACAGCACCAGAACAGTAGCCTTGGAACCAGGCGAATCTGCGATCTCATGTTTTTTTTGCTCTGGCATATGTGTCTGGCACCCTTGAACTTCTTCCTGGCATTGTTTCACAAGAGCATGGACATGCTGTTTAACCTCTTCATCCCGAAATGACCCGTATCCGGGTAAAGCCCCTCCCCCCCCCAATTGCAAGGACGTTTTACTGCATTTTACGGCAACACATGAGAAAGCATGTAAGACACCCCTAGAAAGATTATATTCTCAGCTTTTAGTCTATCATAACCATTGTTAGCTAAACGAAAGACAAGTCCAACCCCAAACAAGATAAGAAGCATGTAACAAAAATATTTATGTATTTCATAACTATGCACATGCACAGCAAAAGTGATATTTTTCACGTGATCTCATCTACACAAACTATATATCAAAGGAACGCTGATTCCAACAGTCCAAACCATATCACACAACCAAAAATGATGTCTTACCTTTGTTGTTTTTGTCATCAAAGTTGTGTTTGATCTCATAAAACCATCGTAAACAGACAATCCAGTGTCTGGGCACCATTTTGCAATTAAACATAGTGTTTACAATCAATGCACAGTAACTAAGAGAGGGTTTCAGTGGAAATAGGTAAATTGCCTTCAATCAGAACACACATTCTTCGTTGCCATCTGGTGACCGTTTGGCGCAATTAAAATTATTTGGCTTGGTGTCATTAAATTCGCCCTGACCTTTCCATAGAGTGGTCAAAATTGGACATTGGGTTCTCATGATATCTACCTGTTTGTGTTTCATCAAGTTTATATTGTCAAATTTGCATTGGTTTGCATCAGATTTATTGATTTATTAGGAGATTTCGCCTACTAAAACCTCTCTATCTTTGCTGTACTTCACTTTATTGGCATCAAATATTGATCCATATACTCATCAAATCTTGTGCTATGGCCATATAGTATTATAGGGCTACCGACTGATACCACTAGGTGGTATTCAATCTAAAACATGGCATTTATTCCAGGCAGAAATGAAATATTCCACTTATGCTGTGTTTTTAGCTTTATTCACTGTAACCAAGTAGTATCCACGTTGATTATTTTACTTAACAATCTCACAGGTCTTATCTTTCTTTTGGTACCAACATATGAATAAAGACAAACAAATGATAATATGATTACATATTATTGCCCTTGCAGTTGTGGAGATCTATTCTATTTACTTTGGGTATGCTATTTTCAGAAAGAAACTACGAAATAGGCTTAGTGATGATGAGGTTAATTGGCTGCAGAAGAGGAACATAATCTCAGTCTACACCACAGGAGTCATTCAGAGGTTCACAGACAGCAAGCTAACAATCAGGTAAATAGGTATCATTGACTTAGAAAATGCTTATTATGAAAAACAAAATTACATCATAAACTGTAAAACATAACAAACACAAAATAAAACTTCATAGTCTGTAAAACATAAATGTGCATGGCTGAATACACTAGAGCAACTCATAAATACTTGTTTCAATATTTTAAAGACAATTAATAGGGAATCCAGTTAGGATGATAATATAGATTTAGTTTATTAAACACTGTACACAATGACACTCATATTATGTCTCCAGGAGGTATATTTCTGAAAAAGCAATTGTGGATCATAACTTGGGGTTTTGGATCAGGGACTCCGTTACTTCTCTGCATGGGAAATGCAGTGGATCTGTGCAAGAGCAACCCACACATAATGGGAGGACACTAGGGCAGCTCACTACAGGACAGCATATTACAACTCCTGTGTAATAATAAAATAGTTTGACATTTTTTTATTCTGCCATGTGATAGGTTCCATTCACCACGCAGCTACTGAGGAAGGCAGACACTGAAGTGTTTAGATGTGGTTATTTCACATTCCTGATTTTTAACAGTAAGCTGTCCTTGCTTGTCACAAAATAACATGCTCATCTTGTAAGAGGATACATGACATAATTGAGACTGAGAGATGTGAAAATGTAATTCTGCTGTTAACTATGTGTACTGCCCTGTTTTGTTTTTTGATCGCATCATAGTTATGTGATACCGTTCTGAGTCATGCCAAGGAGCGGTTCTCTTTAACCAAGCACCTCATCAGTGCCACTCTGCTGTAAGGAGACACTGTTACACACCGTTCAATTCCACAGTGGACACCACAGTGTAGGCCTACCCCATGTTGAACAAGGCCTAGCTCTGAACAGAACTATCTCTGATCTCTGAGAACGACGGCCTCAAGGCTTGCAGTGGTGCACTGACTGTGTTACAGTTTGTTATGGAGAACAACCTTCAAGGCACATTTACTGAGACTCTCCGTCTTCTCAAGATTCTCATCAGGACACCCATGACAACAGCAGAATCAGAGTTGCTTCTCTACTTTAAAGAAGATCCAGACCTTCCTGAGGAACACCATGAGACAGGATCACCTGCATTTTCTGGCTATGCTCTCCATGGAGAACAAACGTATCAGAGACATTCATGACCTCAATAATAGGGTCATTGAGAGGTTTGCTACTCAGAAGGACAGACAAAAATTCCTGTAAAACATAAGATGTCAGACACACAACCACACACACACGTTCACCTGACCCCATTTGTGTTTGTATATAGTTGACCTTAGCATAAGACACCATTCAGCAATATGTCTGTGCAATATGCTGTTAATTTTGTTGTGTAAAAATGCCTCATGTTTTAAAATTGGCATTCAATAATTACTAACTCTTTCTCAGAGCACTGGTATCCTACAGTTTGTGTTACATTTTATTAGGGATTGTTACTGAAACTGACAGAATATGGCACAGCACCACCTAGAAGATCTTTCACCAGCCGCCACTGATACAAGGCATTGGCAAGGACAGCTAAAAACCAGTGTCAATATTTGATTTGCTTTTCCTGATGGAGAGCACTGAAGAAGCTACAGGTCTGGATTTGGATAGCAACGTAGCACATTTCGTTCTTGATTTCGTAGTATTTTCTTACTGTGTTTTAGCCAATAGTAATTACTCATTAGCAAATATGATTATAAGTATAAACATAGTGCAGAAGTATTTCACTGTGATCCATTCAATTTGTGGCTAGGTGTATGTGGTGTGTGTAGCCCTGCAGAGTGGCACGGACAATCAAGCATTTGTTGGTAGGTTGTTGTATAATTCAGTGTATAATTAGTGTTTATTTGTGCTAGGAACAAAGTTTGAAAACGATCTTGCCACCATACAAACAAGGGAAGGCTTCACCGGAAATATGAACCAACGAATGAAGTGGCATCTTGCGGGACGGACTTGGCAGAAATGGAATATAATATTCATTCTGACGTATATTTTAATCAGTGTATAATCCAAAGAAAATCAGAATCACTGTGTTTTCGTTACCTTAGATGAGCCCTTTAGATTATCTACATGGGGAGCTGGTCTTCTTTTACGGGGACCACCATGTTGCACCGCAATGTTTCTACGGTAGCCCAGAACGGACAAACGGCTCTAGAGAGAACGTGTTTTTAATTAAATCAAAAAGATACGTTTTGGGATAAGGGTTCTTGGAAGGAGGAGAGCGTGTTATCCCCATGGCTACGAACCATTTGTGATCATTTTTAAGTACCGTCGTTGTTAATGAGCGTCATAATGAGCGATGTTGTATATTTAATACACCACACACCTTGATGTTTTACTTCAAGTGTCCAAGAAGCTTAACCCTCTCTCTCGAGCATGCCTCACATAACCTAGTGAAGACGAGCTGTATTTAGAGGATTCAATTAGTTTCCGCCATGTCCTACAACATGTACATTGTCTATGGTGACTATGCCAAAGACACAAGATTGTGATTGGTAAGACTCGCAGGCCAAAGCAGTCAAAAATCAACCTTTGTGCAATTCCATTAATGTAGCTTTTTTGCTACATTACTAAATAACTAAATACAATTCATAAATATATCAAAGAAACTGATCACTTGGCTAATCTATGCTTTCGTAGACAATGAAATCATTTTGAAGTACCTACTGGCACCTTACACAATACAGGCCAGAACAGGTGGTGTTGGAAAGGGAGGGGTGAATAACCAAATATGAATCATAAATTATATAGTTAATCATGAATGCATAATAAACAATCGTCAACTGTCAAGCATCTACATAGTTCAGCCCTTAACGACTTAATGATCAGATTAAATGTTTGCCTGATCATCAGCTTCACTGCACTAAATGTAACTCGCAGCCAGTCTTACCGCAGACCTCATTCCTCCATCATCTGCTCATGACTGCTCTCCATAGATAGCATAGTGAGCCAACAGAACACTGCTAAAGAAGCCAGTAAAAAGGGCTAATCTCATTAGTTTAAACCTGAGGGGGGAGGGGGGGCTTTGATATCTAATCCAGCCAGAACCAGAGCTTGGGGACTCTGGTTCCCTGCTAGAAACCCAGCAAGATTGCAGAGTGTGAGTGTGTGTGTGTGTCTGTGTCTGTGTGTGTGTGTGTGTGGGGGGGGGGGGGGGGGGGGGGGTCTCTGGGGCTGTTCAACTGATGCCACAGTGCAGTTGCACTAGAGGCATCAACAGTCTGGTTGTAAAGACATTATGTGTGGCCAACACCAGGGGCATGGGTGGAATTGTGGATGGCACACACACACACACACACACACACACACACACACACACACACACACACACACACACTATATGGGCGGGAAAAATAGTGAGGGGCTGCAGGCAAAGAATGGACCTGGAAGGATATATTAGGTGATTTTGTCAGTTCAATACAACTAGTTTGTAACCTTTTTGACTTGCATGAATTACAATAAATGATAGTGTTGACTTGGTGATTGCAAATAAAATATATATTTTTTAATTAAACTCATTGGTCAATGCAACACACACAGATACAGGGGACATGGTAGTGGTATCCTCAAGCATCAGAAGGAAAGTAACATTCTATGTGTGAGTCCATGAGGTCACTAAGAAGGGTATACACACAAACACACATTTTCACACAAGTACTCACTCTCAAACATTTGTATTTGGTCGTTCAGTCTAAATCTCATAGCTAAACTAACCAATTATTATAATTATTATTTTTTATTGTTTCAAGAGAATATGTTTTTGAATATAAAAACATGAGAAGCCTAAACCAATGGCCGTATAGCTCAGTGGCAGAGTATTAAGTCTCACATTAGATACATATCTATCGTCTGATGGCAGGCAAGCTAAAATCGGGCATTTCGCTTTCTTTTGTGGTTTTAAAATCAAGACCGTGTAGAGTGGCCACTGTAGAATTACCATTATTAATATTCTGAAAGCTTCATTCACTCACACAAACGACTCTTCTTAAGTAGAATATCTCTATAACGAAACAGGAAACAAGCCATAACTCTGCGGCTTGCTGTTTTTGGTTTCGGCCTAGGCTCTGTGCCGTCTCCTCCCATATTTTCTGATCTAACATAGTAGGACTGCTGGATCTAAGATTACAGATCAGCTATGCTGGCCGATACTGCCATAGCAGGGTCTTCAAGGATACCCACAGAATACCCTGAAGCAAAAAAAGAGAGATGTATTCTTTGAATACCCTGAAGGCCTAAGGATTTGCCACTGCCTAATGAGAACATACAAAAAGAAAAAGAAAATATGGTTGTCTCCATATTTTGTATTCATCTTTTATCTAGATTTTCTCGTTCACCATCTTTTTTTACCATATTTTCCCGATATTCTCAAGCTCTACATCTTTGTTATCTCGATTTTCTCATTCTGTCTTTTATGCCCTCTTTTATTATTTTCTCATTCTACACTTTTTCTCTTTTTTCTGTTTTGTTTTTCACTCTATTTAATTGATTTTCTCTTTCTGGATATTTTTTTCTCCATCCCATTCCTCTTTCTTTTTAAGAGTTTAAGAGAGTTAAGAGAAGGAGAGGATAATAACAACGATAAAGAAGAGAGAAAAAGATGGAGAGAACGAGACAATCAATACAAAAAGGGGAAAAGGATGAGAAAATACAAAGACAGCAAAAATATGTACACTATGAAAAAAAAGAGCAAAAAACATGAAGAGAACATTAAAATTTTGAAAAAGACAGAAATGAAATGGAGACAATGAGAAAATGTATCAATATCAATACATAAATACGTTAAGTTTGCTTCGAGGGTGGCACCGGTGTGACTTGAACCCAGGTCCTCAGAGCTGAGGACACTGCGCCACCGAGACAGCGGGTATGATCTGGTCAGAGGTTATAATTGACATATTTAGCATGACATCGTTACATCAGCGGGACCTGAATCAGTGTCTCCAGAACGCATAACAAACTGCTCACCGAGACAATCGGCGAGTCTATGTTCGAGTTTGTAATTGACGTTACAAATTCACATGACGTTGTTTAACTTCCAACGTGAACTTGTTGTGTCAGGTAGCCTTGAAAAGCGGCCTTAGCTGGAATTGAACGCAGGTGTCGAGAGCTGAAAACGGTTGCGCCATCAAGATGGCGGCTATGATGGCTATAAGGTTATAACTGACATTACAAATCACGAGACATTGGTACTTGTCCAAAATGACATCGTCGCACTAGGTTTCCTTGGAGAGCGGCTATAACTCTAATGTGCCACCAAGACAATGTCTATGATGTGGTCACAATCTATAATTGATGTTACATTTCCAAAAGGAGATAATTATCTTATGTTTTCATGAAGCCTGCCCTTGGCTGGAATTTAACCCGGGTTTACAGAAATGATAACCAACAGCACCTATATTTATATAGCCAAAGAGATGCATCCGAGGTTGTGATCTGCTGTGTCAGAGGTTATAATTGGCATTACAATTCGCGTGACATTGTAACATTTCCAAAGCTACATCATTACATTAGGTTTCTTTGGAGAGCAGCCTCGGTGGGACTTGAACGCAAGCCTCCAGAGCTGATAACTGCGCCACTGAGATAGTGGCTTTGCCCCACTAGATGCCACAAACGTAAAACTATGTTGTCCATATCTGCGTCAACCTACAGCCAATGATAGCTCGTGTTACATCTGTAAATACTCTCCCTTTACTTTTACAGTGGCACAGTTGGTGCGGGAGCTATGAATAAAAGGCTTGTTTATGTTAAAGTACTGTGCAAAATGAGTTGCGTAAAGGTAAAGCAATAAGCAAATTAATACGGAAAACAACTAACAAAAAGGGGTTATTTAAACGTTCTTTTTGAGTGTTAAATAAGCCATTATGAAATGACTCATTTATCCAGCATTAAATGCATTGTTTTATAATCTGTTTTTAAATGGCTCTTTTAAAAGCAGTTTAATAAAAAAAAATTTTTTTGTGAAACTTAATATAAGTGTCTATTTACTAAGTTTTCCCTCAACTGTTTTATTTAATGCTCCATAAAGAAGCATATTTGATAATTGTTGTATGTGTTCTTTATTTAAATTATATTCAACAGATTAATTATTAAACATTAATGAATTCTTTCCTTGGCATATTCGTCCTCCCTATTACAGGCAAAAATAGAAAATGAGTATTGTCCATGGTGGTATAAAGGTGCTAACCAGTGAGTAAGCTGGTAGCCGTCAGTTGGGGTGGCCAGGCGTCCAGTCATGATCACAGCAACACACTTAAACAGAGACAGCATTAGGATGTGGTAGGGTGGACGAGTATGGAAGGCCATTAGAGCAAATAACGTCTTAGAAATGTTGCGTCAACACGATCAAACTCTGTGTGTTAAAATGTTACATGTTAACACATCACTTTTCCATTCTTGTCTAATAGGGGTGTTAGAAACATTACAGCATATAGCTAGCGATGTATCTTTCCTTGCCAAGGCTGCTTGGATTGTTTCCTCATCGTCTGATGTTGCTAGTCTCCTACATTCCCTAAATGTGCGGTTTCATAAGACAGAAAAGTCTGCAGCGCCATCAACAAATTTCTTTAAACTTCACCGTCCCGCGAGTTCAGTCGTGTTAACGCGACATTTCTAAGATGTTATTTGCTCTAATGGCCTTCCATAGACAAGGCCCATGTAGGAAACCTCTAATGTGCTACCTATCAGCAACAAGGGTATGCTTATGCTGTCTAAGAGCTGGATTTAGTTGTAATGGGAGCTGAGGGACACTCCTGGGAGCCAAATCAGAGTAAAGAGATTTTAAGAATTTGTAATTGTATGCATGCCACTAGCCACGCCCCCATGTTAGCCACACCCCCTCTGATTATATCACTTGCTGTACCAATGAGAAGAAAAAGCAGGGTGCAACCTGTTTCACTATGAAAACAGACTGAATGAATCAGCAGGGGGAGCGTCTGTTAATATGAATGGACTTTATTTTATATTTATTATTTAGCATTCTATTGTTATATCATATTGTTGTTATATAATATTTGAATAGTCTCTCCCTCCTGGCTTTGTCTCAAATATGTCTGTCTGTCAGCCTATCTCTGTCAGACTGGTTAGGGAGTGTGGAAGACGGGAGATTTGTGATGTTTGTTTATTTTATTACCTTCACAGCTTAGTCATGGCATTATTTCCATAACTTTGAGACTAGCACACTATAAATTAAATACATACATATATACATAGCAAGACATATATATATATATATATATATATATATATATATATATATATATATATATATATATATATATATATATATAAATAAATATCAAGAGGTTCTTTAGGGAAGGCCACAGGCTGTGAAAGGTGTTGTGTGTAATGTGAGAGATTGACAGCTGAACCAGCAGCATCAGGGAGTATTTCAGTGTGTATATTTAGGTACAGTCTTTCTGGCAACTCTTTCTTCATCAATCAAGGTAGGTCTGGGCTGTTGATTGGTTCAGGGCATGAGAACTGGTGTTCTGATGTTGACATGAAGAAAATTGCTAAATCTTGGCAGCAACTGGAAACTTTATGATTCTTCACTGAGATCACCTGACATCGTGCAAGGAGCTGAGTCGAATTATCATTGATCAGTAATCAGTTAAGTGACATAATTACCTAATAACTATTAAATGGCAATATGCACACATGCCCCAAAAAGACTAAACTAAATATATATATATTTGTCATGTGAAATGGCATGTACTGTCTCACAATCAAACAGCGTTTATTGCATTTAGAGAGCATTTGTCCTCATCTTATCACTTGGCTTGATACTTTTTGGGGGGTATCTGTCAACCTGTAACTATCAAAAAACACTGTAATGTGTAGATAGTGGAGCAAATGAGAGTATCACTCCAAATGTGGAAATAAAAGACAAGCTTTAGCTTGGAAGATATTGCAAAGTATGGTTGGAAGATATGGAACCACAGCCACACCTAGGCTTTAGACCTAATACTCTCCAGTATTGTTTGTGGATTGGTAAACTGAAATGCACAGATTGTTGTTGTTATTGTTTTAAAGAGACAGGTTGACAAATGGATGAGATATTTACAAACCATCTATTTTTTGGTCTGTTCAGTGTGAGGGAAATATATACTTTCTACAAAGCCTCCTGCCAACTCATATCCTCTCTAACTCAAAGGATGAGCACCACATTTGCATGTTTCAGTGGATGAGAATGTAATTTACATAAATGTAATGAGACTTTCAGAGAGGGGGGAGAAAGAGAGAGTGAGAGAGAGAGAGAGAGAGAGAAACCTTGAGACACCTGCGTAAAAGAGCTGACATTGCTCAAACGCTTTTATAATGGCCTTGGCTCGCCAACAAAGTAAAGTTACATAGCTAATCACCAGGTCTGACATCTTTGTCACCCAGGGGTTATTTTCTTGTCTTGAAGAGAGTATGCAGGAGACAGGGCTTTCACCACTGCTAATGGATGACACTTTCAAGCTGCTATGGGGGTCGATGTTTGTTTTTCATACTACGGGCTATAGCTAGTCCCTGTGGCTGGTGCGTTTCCGTGAGGAACGTATGTCACGGTGCCATAGCCTGTGGTTTACTGATGAAAGCAGCTCAATTGTCAGTAACGTAATAGGAAGCCTAATAGCTATTGTACGCATATTTCTAGGTTCGAGCTCTCCGTGGTGGCTTTCTCGCCTACAGCATAGGGATTAGTTGCAGAACCAGAGATGGTGTATGTTGTGTGTGTATGCGTGTCGACCCGGAGACGTGCAAATGTAAGAGATTGAATGGCAAGAGCTTTGTTTCATAATTATTATGACTAATAGGAGTCAACTTGTGTGTTTCAAAAGTTTACTTGAGACTTGTAAATTGACATTTGAATGAATTTGCAATAAGTAGAACAACTGCATACATATTTATGAATCCAAGATTTGATTTTGCATACCAAAACCAAATATATTAATTTTTCCTATCTCCATGTCCATATATAGAAACCGAACTACATTACTTGCTCTTCGATTTCACCTAGGCAAATAAGAAACGTGGATTGTTTAATTCATCGTTTTAGTCTTATAGTTTTATCAACAAGGTTTTGCAAGGTAACACATGGTTCATCAAGCAAAATATTGTGAGAAAAGGAGATTATCTCAAAACGATGTCAATGAATGCACGTGTGTCACTTGATCCACAAATGCAAATTCAACAGTTCACAAGCCAATTTTAGATTTGAGACTGTCTGATGCAACTAATGCGTAAGGACATAGGACAATAATAAATGTATTTATGTTTTATTTGTGAAAATGTAAAACTTGCATGTGTACAAATAATTGCACATTTATTCAAACATAAATGTACAAGAAACAAGTTAACTGTTACAAGACACAAGTTGACTCCTATTAGTGTTAATAATTATGAGCCAAATCTCTCTCCATAGGATTGAATGTACGGAAATTAAATAAATGTGCTCTGGAAACTGAGAGAGACCGGCAAGAATTCCAATGAGGCACCAAAGGTCTCTGTGGGGCTGACAGGGAGGATTTACATCTGCTCTGTCTGTCGGCCTCTTAATGTGGATCTATAGTGACTTGCCACACTGGCTAACATGGATCCTTTGTCTTCATATCGACAGATGAAAGCCCATGTAAGTGCTTCAAAAGCTTGGCAATTCTTTTGTGATGGGTGACTGCTTGCTGTTATATTCTCACACAGGCATTATGATTTTCTTGTTTTTCAGAAGCTCCTGTGGTGCTTTAAAAAATTGTGTTAGGTAATATTTTGCTCTCAAAGCCCTGATCTGTTAATTAAAGAGACAAAACAATGGCGACACATAAACTCCTGGCTGCTTTGCCAGACTGAAGCAAAGTTAATTAATTAGCCATCCATGCCCCAGTGCCCGGAGGTTGTTGATTGTATCTCGCTAAGCCGCCATCCGGTGTAAATTGACCGAGATTGAGATCTAACAAGTCTTTGACCCGAGTTCTCCCCTAACAACCTGGTGCTGGAAACATTGATGAGGGGATTTAGACGTATGTATGCTTGAGGAAATGTTATCTGTACACATGCCACAAGCTCTATTAGCCCTTGAGCGATAATGCAGCAGAGGGCCCACTGAAGGTATGTTTTATATAGTTTGGTCATTGGTGTTCAACCTTCAACAATGTGACAGATTTAGGGGACCTGTGGTATGATACAATTCTGTACTAAAATGAATTCGGCTATCAAGTCACATTTCAAATGAAAACCTGAAATGACTAGTCAACAGTATTACTTTTTCTAATGTACTTTATTTCAGGTCAATGTAATGTCAACCTGAATTGTAATGTACATACTGTTACTGAATACATGTCAAGAATAGTACGGCATCATTTTTCTGAGCCATGGTTTCACATCTCCAAAGACCCATCTTAATTCCTGATGCCCTGTTCCTGTCTGAGTAGGACTATTAGTTCCTATTTCCTCCGGCGAGAACTAGGTTTTTAATCCTCTGACCTCAACAGACATTCAGCCGGGACTAATTGGAGACCTTAATTGGCCATATAGGTGGGAGCTGTTTGTGGCTGTGAGTGTGCAATGGTCAGTTACGCCATTCTGTGGTTTATTGGCCTCAGGCCCACTGTCAGCTGGACTCAGGTAACCCTATGACCTTGACCTGAGTTGACCTGCTAAAGAGATTTTGGATCACCCTGTTCTAATGGGACCATTATTTTCTGATCGCACAGTTTGAAAGTTAAACCTTTGTAATTTTATGCTTTGGCCTTGCCAAACTCAGATTTGCAGACAGAATCTCAGTCTGATAATGAGAAGGAAAAATGTCTTGCTTTATGGTCACATTCATGTCTATGGAGGCCTTGCAGAAGGGAACAAAGTGAGCATCAGCACTAACCCCAGTGGTTTGTGAGAGTGCCTCTATGCTCCATCTACGTTTGGAGCGGAGAGCTCTTTCCAAGAGGCCCTGTGGGCTCCATGATAGAGCAAGCATCACATGCCCCAGAGGGACATTTAGAGTCTAAATGCAGTCTCATCTCACGATCTCTTGAATAGATTGAAGATGACTATTTAGTCTCCCTTCACATGGCCACTGAGTATGTACAGTGTGTGTGTGTTTGTATGTGTACGTGTATATATATATATATATATATATATATACTATATATATAAAAAATAAACAAGAGAGAGAAGGCTCACATGTTCATATAATTGATGTACTATATCATAAGGGCGGCAGTAGCGTAGGAGGTAGGGCGGGTTGACTTGTAACCGGAAGGTTGCTAGTTCGATCCCCGGCTCCTTCTAGCTGAGTGTCGAGGTGTACCTGAGTAAGACACCCAACCCGAACTGCTCCCGACGACCTGGCTGTTGCCTTGCATGGTTGACACTGCTGTCTGTGTATGAATGGTTATAAGTTGCTGTGGATAAAAGCGCCTGCTAAATGTAATAACTGCACTGTGTTATCTTTGTTTTTTGTAACCATGACAATGGTTGAGGAAGTGTGTAAACTAGCCTCCCTTTTACAAACAAGACTATTATTTGTGGGCTGTAGACATCGACAGCCACTGGTACACTTAATAGACTGACAATTAACAAACCTATTTTCAGTTTTGAGACAGTGACAACTGCAATTAAATTAAATTTGCATCATTAGAACCAAAGTCCTAGTAAATAAATGGATGTTTCTTCTGATACCACCTGCCAGTTTAAGGACCAATATAAAGTCATGCACTGTGTGTCTATGAATAATTTAGATTATAGGTTGTGTTGTACGAATACATGTTGTGTAGTATGAATAATGAATGAAGATATTTTGTCATTTGAAAGCTGTAAATACTCACTAGGAATTTGTCTGGGCTACTTCATCATCATTTTCTTTCTGGACAATTACAGCGCTGTACTGGGCTTGATTGTGGTAAACACCTCTGCCCAACACCTGTAATTTTGTAGGCCTTTTTTTACTTGCCCTTACAGTAATTTAGTGATATTAGGAGTACTTTGGGAAATAGCATTAGCTTTGAAAGCCAGCAAGGGCTAACTTGAACCTATATATTATCTTTAATTTAAAAAAACATGTATTAGCACTAACTAAGCACTAATACCTATTTATTGACATTTATTTAATTGTGAATTAAATGTGTATTGTGTATAATAATTGGTGTTATATAACTCACTTTGAAATTCATTTTGAAACCATTTTTTATTCGAGTTTTTCCCCAAAATATGACCCTTTCATGTTTCATAAGCCGATATAACATAAACCTGAATCGAGCATTTGTTAATTAGATTTGTTTTAATCCATGGCACAAAGACAACGAAACAGATGCATTTGGAACACTTTTCTTCTTTCAAACAAAACCAAGGCAACATTTTGATTCAGAGACATTACTAAAACATTTCTTGTGTGTTCTTTTCGAGAACCAAATAAGTGCTTTACAGATGTACTGTAAGCGACACAGGAGCACAGTGCCTTTATGAGCCAATCGTTGCTCTTGTTGCTTCCATTGTTTGACTTTACTTATTTACTCCACACCACCACATCCCCAATCCCCCAACATCCATCACACGCATACCTGAGTGATGACTAATCTCAGAGCGGCTGATGGCGGTTTCCGCTGTGATTATTTAATGAGCCGGCTCCACTGCCTCGCAGGATGGTGCCCTTATCATATCATATTTTAGCCTTTCATGTGATTAGTCCCCCACAGGGCCGGCATGGCCTCCAGCTGACAGAGACAATCACCCTGCATTCCCAGGGCTCGTCAAAGTGTATGTAACCTGCTTCATAATGAAAAGAATGACAACATGGAGAAAACCACATCACACTCTCTCCATGGATCCATTGATGAATCTTGCCCATGTGTGTACACACACACACACACACACACACACACACACACACACACACACACACACACAGATCTTTGTTCCATTGTACTACAAAGCAAGGGGGGATCGTGCAAGGGGTTAATAATGACTAAATGCACTACCTTTTCACCTCTCAGTCCCTTTCAAGTGTGGATCATATGATCTTGTTAGGCTTGTTCTCCCGGAACGCAACCTGCCGCCAATTGTAAAGATGATTTGGAGATCTTATGAACCTGGTGTCATCTTAAAAAACTCCCCTGACAGCCAATGAACAAATTGCTATAAAGCATATGGACACAGAGAAGCGGTGGGCAGCAGTTCACCCCAAGATATCCAATGACATAGGACATATGGTTGTATACAATTCAGAATACATCAGGGAGACGTGTTGCACAAAGACAGCAACATTGACATTGTGGAACCAAAGGGGCAAATCTGCAGGTTGCCTTTGTTTTTCAGATACGTGCTTTGAAACTATCTTGTCTCTTGCACCCTCGTGCCTGCTTCTGTAATTGCTTCAGCTTCAGACCTGAATAAATGAGGAGCGTCAGTAATTTTGACTATGTTTGGCCTACATGTTTATAGCTGAAAGACAGTTATTAATGTTAAACTACATAGAAAAGATGATTGTTTAACTGCTTTTACTACAGCCATAGGTTCAAGCTTTGTATTGGTAACCGTCCAGTTGTCATTTGTATCTTAAGTAGTCAACATCCTGTTCTGCACACCATTTCCACTTGGGTCCACAGGCTGTGCTGCCTGCCTGCCTGAATGTTAAATCTTACACTGCACATGAATGAATGTAAAATCTTGATGCAGGATTAAAAACAAAACAAAAAAACTATTTTAGCTCAGCAGCCATGTGGTTGCTTTTGCGTGATTGGGTAAACAGGAGCCCTGGCTTACAGATGTGCACAGCCTCCACACGTCCTCCATCACATGATCAGCAACAGGTGAGTGAGCAAGCAGGACTGTGTTGACGTGATGCGGGCTGGTGGAGCGTGGGCGAGCCATCTCCAGCTGGATGCTGTCGCGTGTGAAGAGAACTGTTAGCGGGGTGTGCTTACCCCTTGCAAATAAACAACAACAACAACAACACAGCTCAGGAGAGGGGAGGAAATAAAGAAGGAAATCAATGTGTCTACACTTTTGAATGTACAGCTCTAACCTCACACTTCTGGATTTCAAGTCAATATTTACTGTCTAGGCTTCTATATAACTTTTAGATACACGGTAGGCAGGGGAACAGAAATGGGCGGGTGATTTGCGCAATGATGTGTAAATTGTGGACATTGGCGTTTGAACCCAGAACCTTTCAAATTAGGAGCCAAAAAACACCAACACTAGACAATTCTGTTAGAGTAGTTATTGACGCTGTGTGGACAATTTTTGCTCAAGTTGGCCACAATCCAATCATGAATTAACTTTGTGTTGAAGTGGTATGAAAAGCCCTATATGTCTATTCATCTGACCTCAACTCTTGAAAGCTCTATCTTTATCTTATCTTTATCTTGGTCATCTTTGATTATAGAGGACGTGTGTCATTGTAAATAATAAAGACATTTCAACCTTTTAATATATGGATCTTTACTCTTGCTGTGGATGCTTTGTACTGCAATACAAGTGTGTTCTTGGCATTCCTTAAATGGTCAAATGCTGGTGTTGTATCCCAACTGCACCAAGATGTAAGTTCCACAGTTTTTGTATTGATTGAAAAGGCTATATACCCACCATTCATATAAGCGACATGATAATGATGCAAGACTATTACTACTACTTCTATTTAATGATTATAGTTATTAAAAATCTCCTTTGGGAAATTACAGGCTAGGTAACCCACATTTACTGGTACAATACCAAATTGCCAAAAAGCAGTTTTTCTGAACCATTACAACAATGGTTCAAATTTGAATACAGATCCCCATGCCACCAGAAAATTCTCATAGCTCTTTGTAACATGTATTTTAGAATCCATTCAATCTTGATTCAATTGAGGTAGCTATTTTACTGTATTCTGTGAAACTATTGTAATTTTCTGATTCATTGAAATTGTACAAGGTGTTTTCATTTATGTTCGGCTTTTGTGATTCGATTTGTTGTCTCTAAAGTTGAACTTTTAAGTTATTTACCACAATAAAGACTCAATTTAGCGTGAGCTCTCCTCTAGTGCTCTTTTCACAATTAGCAAATATTGGTTTTGTGTGAAAACATTGGTAATAAATTGTAAAAACTGTCTAATAGTTAAAGAAAACAACATTAGACCATAGCAGCATCAGTTGTTTCTTCATAATTGTTACCAATTCATGATATTTCTTCCTTTGTATAATTCTATAACAAATGAAAAGTACAGAATGTAGCTCTCTCTCTGCTTTACACCTGCATTTAATAATTAAAAAGTCGACATTTTTGTGAATTGTATATTTAAATGCAATTTCCATTTCAACATAGATAATGATGTTACCAGACATGTGAGGTCGCATTACAGTATATTGCTTCAATATAAATATGCAAGTTACGATTCCCTGAAGAGTGAAAGCTCAATCCAATGGGTTTAGGGTGTGTTCAAATACTAACAAGAGCATGATAAGATATGAATAATAAACATGTTTTATGTATCCCCCCCCCCCCAGGGGACATAAATAGCACACCACATTCTCATATTCTCTGCACAGACAAGAGCATTAAGCATACGATACTGTAGCATAAATCAGGCAAGACTCCCGAACAATAAACCTACAGAGGTTGGTGTGGTGAAGAAATTGCACGTCAGGTGTCAGTTTTACCGTGTTTGAGCATGTGATATACAAGGACCTGGCCTGATGTTTTGTTTGGATGTGGTTCAGCCATAAATGCAAGACAGCTGATTGCCCTATGTGCCGATTTTGAGAGGATCGTTGAGTAAAAAAGAATTATGAACATTTTAAACAAATGTGTAAATTAATTATAGTCATACATGATTAATACTACTTTACACATTGCAGACGAAATGGACGTGCAAAGAAGTAAACATGGCTTTTGCATTATTGAGGATTGGGGGAGGACTCGTCTTAAGATAATCATTTTGTACATCATCGTTGTTTACTGATCAATCCTGTTTGATGATGTATGCATATGCACTGGCACTTTAACACACATACGGTTCCTAAAGGATTTCTTTTTTTTTTATTGACAAAATGCTGTAAAACTATAAATTGCAGCCTGCATATTAGCACAGCATAACGTCAATGTTAAATGCGTTGGTTAAACGTGTATTGATCCAGATGCACAGCAGTGTGCAGCGTTGCAATAAGTCTTCACTAGACCATAACTGAAAAAGTTATATTTTAAAGGAAAAGGAAATACAATAAAAACCATATAGAAACGTAATGCGCATGTCATATTTTGAGAGTTTAGTCAATAAAATCTGATGAGGAAGTGAGGTCATCCCCGATTAACCAGAGACAGTCATCTTCTTTCATAATGCATGTTCATGGGCAGAGCTTGTCCAGACACATTTAAGGATATGTCTTATAAGACTTGTTGGACTGCAGATATGCTGACCTCAGGTTCAACATTAAACAGACTCAGACTGAGTTAATCTCTTGCCCACGAGAGTCAGTCCCAAGGTGGCCATTTGGAAGATTTTCAAATGATCTTCAAACACTCTTCAGTTGATTACAAATTAACCACATATGATTAATTGACACCCTGGATAAGTGGAGCCCAACACTTATTCAATACATTAGGGGACGTGAGTAGCCTTTTGTTATTACAGATGACAAAAATAAAGTATACATTTTAGTTAACCTAGATATAATTGCCAATATATAACTGCCTCCCCCCTCTTTCTGCACATGCTGAAGTTAGTTCACATAAATTTAAGTTCTACTATTTTGGTTAAGATGGTTAAATGATTTAGAAAAGCGAGAGGCTAACATTAGCATTCAATTTTGTATTTTAATTCTCTAAGCAATCAACATTTTATATAATTGATGATTGATTTTGTTCTTTAATCAGATACATTTTTATAGTAATACATTTTACATTTTTTTAAATAATTGCATAGCTGTTGCCATCTCAAAATATGGAGTAGTGGCTTCACCAGTGGCTCCATATAATCATTCTTTCACACTAAAACCCTAATGCCAGGGTACAAATTAAAAGGTTATTTTGAAATAACATTTGTTGAAGTGGCTGTAAATCATGATTTGGCAAAGAAACATCTGATTACTTGACCTTTGGCCTTCTAAACGAAATGTATAAACATGAAATGTAAAAGATTAGGGTTAGGGTTAGGGTTTAGCCTAGGGTTTAACCCTAACCCTTTACTTTTAAATCAATTACAATATAGGCCATATGTGATGTACAAAAATGAAATACAACATTAAAGGCCACAGCATGTAACAAATGTACTTAACCATAAAAGGACCATATGTCATCAGAGATTAAGAAAATATACTTAATCGAAATACTGGCTTCTCCAACAGCAATGCTACAGTATGTTCTCCTAGGACTAGGATCTCAGTGGCTAATTCATCTCCATCAAACTATAATTAGAGGAGTCTCTGTATGTATGTCTGTCTTTCGAACAACCAATGATCCAATTGTCTTCACACTTGGCGGGTGTATTGCTGAGGACCCAAGGAAGTGCAGTGTCGAGTGTGAAGTTGTTTGATGACCAGTTCGAACAGGCACGTTTTGAACGGGCTCTGCTCTAGTATAATGTATTTTTTATAGGTCCTGTTTTATTTCATGAGAAGGTGATTTAGGTTAGAATATTAGAGTTTTAGCCATAGACTACTGCGTGGTGGTCATTAGATTCCTGCCCTATATGTCCCAAATATGGACTCCTTCTGCTGCTGTTTGCACAAATTTCAAGCAATGGTGGCGCCAGCAATGCAAAATCGACGGGTTCATAACGGTTGTGTGTAAGGCAATGGGTGACGTCACGGACCCTATGGCTATGGTTTCAACAGGTGTCAGTGCAGTCCGAGTTGAAGAAGTTTAATTTAGAGCCTGTCTTTTGTTTCTTTGACGCAGGTGGAGAAAATAACCCACCTTAAGCATAAAGTCGTATATGTAACACAACGTAGGGTGAGCTCTAATACAACCAAGCATTATTAGCATGCCCAGGTCTTTTATGGAGTTAATGAGCTGTTGGGTAATTGATATGTTAGAAAATGATAAATGCCAATTGTATAATCCTGCATGCACTTTCAACAAAATTTCCAAAGTACATAAATCAACATAGTGTTATCTCTTACTTGACAGCATAACAGACAGCTACAAAAAAAAAAAAACTCAGTTACTTTCTTGACTGGTGAATAGACTGAATAATGCAAGAAAACCCTAATAATAATTGCAGTCATCAGTCAGACATGCATGTTTATGTCTGGATTTAATCACACTGGAGTCAACATGCTGTAAAGGTTCAGCTAATTATTATGGAGGGATTTGTAAAACAGTGTAAAATTTACTATTTACTACAAGCTCATCTTTAGCCATTTTGTCATTCGAACAATGTCCAGTGAATCCGGTCCGGACATTGTCCGGAGTTGCCTTTTCACACATGTAGCATATAACAAGAGATTTTCCATGTCAGACACATTATCATAATGGAAATACTCTGGTTCAGGCGAGGGTAGCTGAGTAGAGTGTGCAGGAGGCAGGACATTACGTTAAAAGTATGCAGCCGAAATTGCAGCATTTTGTTCACAGCACATCGAAGATGGCGGAGGAGACTACCGACTCATTCATAATGATGACTGTTTTTGCATTGATATCAATATTACATGTATTTAGACATATCTGCAATATCAATGAAAGAGAAAGCACCCTTGAATGTTTGTATTCTTACGGTTTTGCACCAGTCGCATGACATCAACAATGCTTGCTGTAAATTCTTTTTTTCTAGATAGGTTCAGGGTTGCAGTGCATGTTTGAAAGGGGCTTAAGACACTTGTTTGACATTAATAAGATGATTATGATGAAACCTAAATGATAGAGTCCTTTGTTCACGTAATGTCTCCTTAGTCTGTCTCAGAAACATGGGATGTTAAGGTGACAATTGTTTCTCAATCCTGGCCTGTTCATTGAAATTCTCCAAAAAAAGAGATCCATTAAGATCACACCGTAATAAAATGCAATCAAAGTTAAGTCTGAAACATCCATTAGAAAAATGTATGCCCAATTAGCCCATGGCATATGAATGAATCTAGGTGTTTCAGGGGATGACACTTACATAAGAAACACATTTATTCCGTCTAATGTACCTTTAAGATCTTCTGTCCCAATCCATCTGGCCCCGCGGATCTCTCCCCCTCTCCCCTCTGAAAGGCCAGTCGTGGCTTCCCCGCGAGGTGCTTCTTTTAATCAACACCTGTCCTATTAATCCCATCAAGGAACGCAAGGCGATTCTGCTTACGAGCGTGTCCTACTAATGGCTGGGGGTTGAAGCTAAAGTACTCAAACAAAAGGTTCGGGTGCCAGATAGGCTTGGTCCTATCAAGGTTTTCTTGAACATAAAATAACCCGGTAAGCTCGTTAAGACCTCAGCTACAATGAGGAACATGCGTACATTAAATTAGTTATTGCCATAGATACATGTTATAGACTTAACTCAAACAAAACCCATAAGTACTTTATCTTTCCAATAAGATAAAACAAACCTTCCTCTTCTTGGAGAATACACAGTATGTTACAAGAAATAAACTATCGCTGACTGTTTCGCAATCCCAGTTGCTGTATAACCTGGAGTGACTGTCCTGCTCCTTTTATGTACCAGGTCAATGGTAGTAGACTAAGCTAGTGAAGATAAGTCTACTACCCGTGCCCTGGTACATAAAAGGAGCAGATCCAAAATCTGTGTTACGAGCGACACCTGTGTTTGTCCTATGAGGACACCTCTGTGAAAGATGTCTATTCATAGACATATATACATAGACGCCGTATTGGCCTTTGGATCGTACAACGTTGATCAATAGTCAGCGCCACATTGGAGTGGAAAAGACTGGCCTGTAAACAAATAGTAAACGGGGGAACTGCGGTTTTTCTAGATAAAAATAACTATAATGATTACATTTCTAAGTCGTTGTTATTCAAAGGTTTATAACTCATGAGAAATCCTCCTGCACTTACACTAGGCTACGTAATTAAGCAACGGCGAATGTTATGGACGAATGTCTGCCGTGGTGAACCGACAATGTTCTGAAGATGGAGTACTATAGGCCGTAGGTTCTTATCGTGATGTTTCATGCAGGCTGTATAAACGTGGACAGCCTCACGAACATTTTTACTTCGTTACCAAGGTTGAAAAAAAAAAAAAAGTTGCCACTAAGATACTTCCGGGTCATTTCACTCAGTTAGGAACCTTCCTAGGCAAAAAACGCAATTAGACCGTAGCCTATACGGCTATGGGTCTTCCCCTTTGATTTATTCTCTTCACACACCTGTACTTAGTCCCATCTGATTGAGCCCTATGATTGGCTGGGGCCTTCTCCCCATCCTCAGTTGGTTGTAATATGCAACCTCACCACTAGATGCCACTAAATCTTACACACCACACTTTTTATACCCATAATGCATCGTAAAAGAAGTGTACAATTGATTAACACTTTTTCCCGCACTATATCCCATGATGTATAGCGGATTGCGCCAAACCTTGGTGAATCAAATCGATAGAAGAGAGGTTTTTGTGATCAGCGGATTTGTCCCAGTTTCACATCGGTGCGTCCTCAACGACATCGATCCTTAAGTGCCATAATGTAGATCAAAAGGTAAAAGGAAGCCAAGCAGCATGTTAAGAGTGGGCCCTGGTGTGCTTTCTGTACATGCTAACCGTGATGGATGAACCTCACCAAGTGAGCCCTTCTGTGGCTCTTTAAAACACAAAGGAAAAAACGACACACACACAAAAACGCTCACAAGGAAGGCCTTGTTCGTTACTTCTCCATTGCATCCCGAATGTTCCATAATCTTCATTACATCATCTCTTTTCCTTCCAACATCCATAGTTCCCCCTCCCTGTGTGTGCAGGGAGCCCTTCCAGGGACTTTCTGTTTTATCCGTCATACAGTTAGTGATGCGTGGAGAAAGCAAGGCAGGGAGGATAGGGCAGCAAAAGTTCATTAGTGATATGGTGAAGGTCTAGGAAGGTGGCTGCTTGGAGTCTACTCTTTGCTCTTTCTCTCTGTCACTGTCTTTCTGTCTTTCTCTCTTAACATTTAACCTCTCGCTTTCTCCCATATTTCTCAATTGCTGTAGCCGGTCCTCTGCTCTCCTGGTCTTAACAGCAAAGGAGAATAGGACTACATTTTGGGCCAATTGGTACAAATAAACGGATCAAAATTTGTGTGTGTGTGTGTGTGTAGCTTGTGCCCTATATATATATATTTATTATTGTCTATCTGACAGATGTAATTATTGTTGCCATTACTGGTAGAGATAGAACCATACAAATATCGCCTGATCATTTCCATAAATGGAAATAAAGTCCTTATCATCTGCATATCCCTTATTAGGGTGTCGAGGACGAAGTCCAAGACAACCTCTTGTTATTGCTGGTTTTATTATTAGTATGTCACGGAAAATCGACTTACACAGCCTAAACCGCTTGATAACTTTGGATAAAAACTTGCTACAGCTGTAGAGGAGGACTACAGAATATCTGTGTGAAAACATTGCACTGATTGGCCCAAAGGTGGCGCTATTGCAATCGTCCAAAATAGGCAAATCATATCTCCAGACAACTTTGACCTACAGTCATGAAACTTTGGTCATATATGCATCTTCTCATGCTGAACAAATATGCCTCAATAACCTATGACTTCCGCCATAATAGATTTTCCGCCATTTTGAATTTTGTGAAATACATGAAAAAATGTAAAAGTGCTAGGTTTTTTGAGATACACAGAAATCCTTGGGCAGACATACTCTTTGGACCAATATCTTTAATATGATCTTTGTAAAAGTCTGTGCAATAAAACATAAGGCCCCCAGGAGCCATTAACTTTGAAAGAAGGTGTGGCTTAACAACGCCAAACACAAAAATGCTTATATCGACATCAAGGTGGAGTCCTATGATCTTGGCTCCAATACAAACGTTGTTCAAGATTAAATTCTGAACAACATGGTACCCATGTTTTTTCAATTGGGGCGTGGCATAAAAAGGGCGTGGCTTGTGACTAAAATGACCACAGTTCCTAGAGGAAGTGTTGGATTTGAGCGGGATCAACTGTCCCACAATCAGGATTATAAACCTCAAATGCTTAAATAAGATATAAGTTCATTGACAAAACAACATGGCCGCCAGACGAAAAAAAACTGAAAATAGTGTTTAAATGCTTTTTTCGACATCAAGGAAGACTCCTATGATCTTAAGTAAAATTGATGAGTTGTTGGGCATGGAATTCTGAACAAGATGACGTTTTCACTTTTTCAATTTTCCTGAAACAACATGGCCGCAAGAGGCTAAGAACGGTCCAAATGGACGTAAAGGCGTTTTTCGACATCAGGATGGATTCTTATGATCTTGTGTCCAATATAAAAGTTGTTGGGCATAACATTCTGAACAAGATTACTTTTTGTGATTTTAATTTTGGTAAAACAACATGGCCGCCAGACGAAAAAAATTAAAAATGTATTAAAATGCTTTTCCCGATATCAGGATGGATTCCTATGATCTTAAGTCCAATACAAAAGTTGTTGGGCATGGAATTCTGAACAAGATGAGGTTTTCAAATCTTCAATTTGGACGAAACAACATGGCCGCCAGAGGCTAAAAACTGTCAGAATGGACGTAAATGCGTTGTTCGACATCAGGATGGATTCCTATGATCTTGTGTCCAATACAAAGGTTGTTGGGCATGGAATTCTGAACAAGAGTACATTTTCAGATTTTAATTTTGGTAAAAGAAAATGGCCGCCAGAGACAAAAAACCATCAGAATGGGCTTAGAATGCCTTTTCAAAAATCTATATGGACTCCTATCATCTTGAGTATAATAGAAACGTTGTTCAGCATGAAATTCTCAACAAGATAGATATCTCACTTTTCAAATTATGCCCAAAAACATGGCTGCCAGAGGTTCAAAACGGTGAGAATGCCTTGATTCCAATCCCATTGAACCACTCTAACTATCATGATCTTCATACTGTATGACAATATATAAAACTTTTCTCTCACTTTTCTAAACAGTGTTTGATCAAAGTAAACCTAAAGTGTGTGTGTGTCTGAAGCTGTCATTACATTAAAAACAATCCATTACAGTGTTTGATCAAAGTAAACCTAAAGTGTGTGCGTGTCTGAAGCTGTCATTACATTAAAAACAATCCATTTACTATCATTATCTTCATATTGTATGACAATATATAATACTTCCTTGATTCAAACCTAAAACAATACTTGTGTGTGTGTGTGTGTGTGTGTGTGTGTGTGTGTGTGTGTGTGTGTGTGTGTGTGTCTGAAGCTGTCACAACATTAAAAACAACCCATTTACTATCATTATCTTCATACTGTATGACAATATATAAAACTTTTCTCTCACTTTTCTAAACAGTGTTTAATCAAAGTAAACCTAAAGTGTGTGTGTGTCTGAAGCTGTCATTACATTAAAAACAATCCATTTACTATCATTATCTTCATACTGTATGACAATATATAATACTTCCTTGATTCAAACCTAAAACAATACTTGTGTGTGTGTGTGTGTGTGTGTGTGTGTGTGTGTCTGAAGCTGTCATTACATTAAAAACACCCCATTCAACTACTCTTACCATCATTATCTTCATACTGTATGACGATATATACTACTTCCTTCATTTAAACCAAAAACAATACAGTACTTTGTTAACTCCATAAGCACTGACCAAACTGTTTGCAATGTTGATGCAATGCACTTGTCACTACCGTGTGTGTCTGTCTAAATGCTATGCCAGTTATGATTCTATTTCAAAGCGTTAAACGAGCGTAACTGCTGAACCCTGACTTTGATACACTTTCATAAAACATTGAAGGCCAATCACCGCAATTGAGCTGAGGCCATTCCAACTTCATCAACTGTATAAAATCTGTCAAAGTCTCACTGGTCTGCCTTGTCTGCCTAAGCCTCGACACCCGTTAATCGCTGCTTGTTAATTTTGATGTCACATCAGTGATTTGCTTCATGTTGGGAGATGATAGCACTCTAGCAGATTATCCTGCCTGTACATATGTTCCCTAAACTTATTTAATTATGTTGCAGTCTGCACATTTAGTAAATTAGCTTGGTTGGCATCGTCAAAGAAATTAAATCATTAACTCTTATTTAATCTGTAGGCCTCTCTAAAGAAAATACATTTTTATGGTGTTATGCTGCACAAGCTGTTCGTATAGAATATTCACACTTGGATTTATTATTATATTATTATTATTATTTTGCAAAGACTAAATTGACATTTATTATGTTTGAAATTGTCAACTTGTACGGAATGACTTGTTCATCAAATACAGTATTTACTGTATTCAACTGTGTTTTACAGTGGAAAACCTCAATTAAAACAATCATATATCAAGTCTTGCATGTAGAAAGACTGACTCAAATTATTATTCACTGGCTTATTATTCAGGTTTGAGCACATTTATTTAGTGCACACAAGCCAACCATGACATTAATATACAACTTACAATGCATATCTGGTTGTATGTAATCACATTAAAACTTTTTAGTCAACAAAAGGCTCAAGGTAGCAATAAACACAAGCAACTTAGTTCTACGCTGTCATTGTTATTAAGATGATTGTATTGGAGTTGTTTAAAAAAAATTCTGTCAGAATCCTGAGCTTGCTTGTTACGAAAACCTTTATGGTCAAAGCAAAGATGTATATATTTAGTCATCTTTCTTGTATAATGGCCATGAGTATCTCTGTCTGCATAGAATTATCTGCAGGGGTAGGTAAGGACACTCGTGAAAGAAATTAAAGAGGCATTCACTGTGTTATTTGTACTTTTTTCATAAAAACAATAATTAAAATATAAATTTGTAGTAGGATCTTGAAATCGAATTAAAGAAATACTGTAAATAATTGTTCATTACTATAATTAGCCAGGCATGTTGGGTCAGAATATTTGCATTTACAAACATTTGTTATATAATAATAACATGCAATAGGGACACTTGGGTGTCCCCAGGTGTCACACAGCTTACATAGCTGAGCATTACATGAACGACATGAATTTAATCAGAATATTTCACACATCACCTACTGGGCTAGCTCAAACCCGTTTCAGCTTGTTAGCATTCCTGGTTAATTAGTACAAGAGACCCTTGCCGCACTGCTATCGATCATATTAATTCTTTTAACCCTTTTATAGGTACAGATTGATGCTGGAAACTATTGCCTTGGGACATTTATTGCAAGAGAAGAACATGCATACACCTGGGTTCTTAAAAAGACAGTGATAAATAAAGCTTCAGTTCCATGCCATTGGCCATTCAGTCCAATTCACTTGAGATGTTTGGGGCAACGGCAAATATCCAGCCCCATGCTGAGATCACAAAACACTTGATTGGACTGCTTCTCATTATTCCACTTTGAAATCATACATAGCAATACTAATGTTTGCCTGTACAAATGTATCACGTTGTGAGAAAATGTTTTAAATGTTTGCCCTTTGAAAAGGTTTTTTATGCATATACCCTTTCATTGAGAAGTATAGTATGGCAGTAATCATACCTAAATGTCAAAGCTACTGATGATAATTTAGGTAATTTCCTCTGCTTTAAAATGTGTTCTTTTGGCATTTCAATGCTTCCAGGTACATTGTTATTCCCTGCATGCAACAACCCTCCATAGTTAAGACCAAATTGATCTCATTGGTTAACTATTTTTATTCAAAACAAAACACAAAATCTGTCTGAAAGCAATGAGGATTAAAAGATTAATGGAGTACGCATGGATCAAGTCCCACAAACCTCTCCATTATACATATGGTATGAGGGAACACAAAACCTCCATAGGAAAGGAAATCACATATTAATTTCATCTATTTAACATGACTATGATAATGATAGGATACAAGGGCTAATATCTTTTTTTCAAACCACAATGTACTCCCTTGAATAACTGCTAACAATTTATGGAATCCAAAGATACATTCTCTCACAGCAAACTTTGAATTATTTATAAACTCTTACATATATCTCCATCCATTGTTCAAAACAAGAGCAGATAACCCTTGTTTAGCTGAAGCCGAGGTATAGTATAGCTATAGGACCATTTCTTACAGTCTTTGACGATTCACTCTCCTTTAAATATAACATCCAGAACACTCTCCCCTATGAGGAGTCATTGAGAGACTGAATCAGGATCAGTCACTTGATGCCATTCATCAGCAAGGTTAAACGGCTGTATGGTAGTGTGCTTCATCCTCTTGAATGCCACTACACATTGTCAACATTGTAACTGCCTCTCACTTTTGCAATGAAGCTTTTAGCTATTTATCACGTGACCACAATTATGTGTATGTGTATATATACATATTTGTATTAAGGATTAATTAACACATATAGTCCATCATAATTGGAATTTATATCAAAGGAAAAGATGTAAGAAAGTAATGCCAGTGATACTTCTATAACCATTAAAGATCCACTGTGATCTACATTATGCATGGATTACTTGCCTTAACAACCAAGTAGCAAGAAGGATTGGAATCTGTTCATAGCAAAATATAACTAATGTATGCAACATTGCAATATTGACATATACAATTCCAATGTTTATCCATCTAATATAATCCATAATTGACCTGGAATTGTACTTACTAGGACCATGGCCTATCAGGCAGGGACCTTGATGGTTTGGATAGAAAAAATGAAGTATACGAGATCAGAACACAACTAAATGTTCCTTTTGCAGTGCCTTCATAAGCTTTTATCTTGAATTCCAAACAAATTGCAAGACCCCCAGAAAGCCTATGAATACTTATATGGATGAAAGGAATACGTTCTTATATGCAGCTTTAATCCATTTGCAATCTCTAATTCACAAGTCCAAAGTACAAGAACGTCCAAAGTCCGTTTCATGCTGATGTATGTAGAGAGTCCCAGAAGAAATCCCTGTAAATTGTATGTAGTGGTTTTCATGCCAATTCTATATGTAATACTCATGTGGCGGATTTGTGTTCATTTCATCAAGATTATTCTGTGATAAAAGGACATTTTTACTCCGATATAAGACATTTAAATAAAGTTTAACTTTAGCTTCCCCTGTTTCAACAAAAAAATAAAATAAAAAAATAAGCTGAATATAAAGTCAAAATAAAAATCGATATCGGCACAAAGGTGCTGGCTGAATGTTGGTATAGTCTATTCAGATTCAGATTTCTAGACTTCCATGGCTTGCACCTGCACCTGCACTTCAAAAGGCAAAATAGTTTGCAGCAGAACTTATTGAAACCCTGTAATTGCGTTTTCTTGATGGCTTCCACCTGACAGATTCCATTTGTCTAGTAGCTACTTCAGTGACACTCGTTGAGTCCAATAAATACATGACCATAGTCAAAAGATGATCTGGAGAGTGTATCATACTGTGTATACCAAAGCTTTTGTAAAATATGTTGAAGACCCTCCTTTCTCCCAGCAAGGCCATATTTACAAAGTACTCTTTCCATTCCACTAATAGGCCATTGAGCTACATTTTCAAAATTGTGGGGTGGATGGAAAGGGTGGAGTACTGCAAACTCCTCTCGATTCCCTTTTTGGAACTTGTACCAAACCACCTAGTGCTTTAGGCATGAATCTGCAGGAATGGCTTTAAGAATAATGTACAGTGTAACAACTCAGTGTCACAGCTTATTTTGATAGGTATACGTTGTAAATGTTGTATGCATATTTTGATATATAAATTAGATATTGTATTTTATATACAACAACAAATTATGCCACCCTTGTATTGCTGGCAATTCAATGCACAGCATTACACAAAGTTGTGTAGTCTTCTATCTATTGCTCACCAAAGAAAGAGACTCAACACAATTTGTCCTTTAACACCCACAAAGCATTTCCAATACTTTTGCATGGGCAGCTCTATTATATTTCAAGTGCACCTGATGAATTTAAGTTTAGTCTGACTAATTCATATTGATTGAACCTCTGGAAATGGACCCAGACAGAGAAATTAGTACGATTTTGAATATCTCTCTGAACCTGGTAGTACATGTGGTGGAAATGGAAAATATGTGAAATTATTGCAGCTATGCGATAAATCCCCTCAATTTGGCAACAGAAATGACTTGGGTTAATCATTTCTACCTAACTTGCTGAACAATTGTTTTTATGTTGGGCTTAAGGAGAAAACACAACCTTTGCCACCACACTACCTTTCTGACTGCTATTTTAGCTTGTATCCTCATAAAGCGTGTTCATTTGATTTTAAATGTTGATGTGCTAAGTTTTATAAAATTTGATTATTTTGGTCGATCTGTATCAGTCGAACATATAATTTTACAGACTGTGCCGAATGAAAAGTCAGATAAAAAAAAGTAAAGGACAACATCATGAGTCACAAACAACTCTTTCTTCAGGCACAGCTGCTCTACAATAAGAAAAATCCATAATTTAACAGAACATCTCACAATCTTTGTTCATTACTGTTGCAGCCGTCACATCTAGTTGTGCTATCTGAGATAATCTGCTCTGTGATAATACCAATACATTTAAACAAGTGTCTGTCCTCAAGAGTGTTAAAGATTTCCTATTATGCTCTGGTTAGGGTAAGGGTCATGCACACATTATTAATATAATCCCCCACACAAACACTTATATTTAACTAACCCAATAACTCCATTTGCTGGGTTATGACCTATGACCTAAATTTAAAAACCTCTAACCAATGCTTATAATTAACCACCCTTAATATTATGCTTAAACTTAATCTTTTCAAACTTTACAACCAAATATTTAAATTTAAATTATGTCACAAAATGTATATGGCACTTTCTAAACTATCAGAGCTTTAAAAATAATTTGGTCCGTGCATCTTCATAATGTTAAATCATTTTATATATAATATGTAATCACCTGAGCTGAGGAAACTGTGCATGTTTGCTGCCAGCCATGTCCCTCTAAATCTCTTTCACATATTATAGCCATATAGTGCATATTATAACCATTTGCATAGGATGTAGGATCCTGCATGTATGGTGTTGATGACACATTTCATGAATGTAGCCCTACAGCTGTTCACAATATAAAACAATCACGGTGCTCACACTTTTCGGTTACAATCACATTTATAGTTTTCTCTAAATGGATAATCACTTCACATTTCAGCCTGTGCAATCTATCTAATCCTAGCATTAAGGTCTTAGTAACAGTGTTGCCCTCAATGAACGTACATAAGAGCCCTATCATTGCAACTGTGCTCTGTTCTCGTCTCTTGGAAAAAAGAAACCAATTCAAATTGCGACCATTTTTCTTTTCCAATCTGCCCAACACTAGCCTTTTAATGAATTAGGCAGCTAAGCAATCACGGGATAAGATTGATCTTTTTTTATCAGGTATATCATTTTTCAGAGACCTTAGGCACATATCCTTATGATCCAGTAGATTCACTCCAGCACAGGGCACTTTTATTGTGGCAGTCTGCTCATTACAAATGATCACCATTCAAGTCTTTTCAGCGGCTTGTCCTCATTTCTGCTACTTAATGTCCTTGACAATTAGGTCTCTGTTAAAATTTATTTTTTACAGCTTTAATGGAGGTGAATGTGACTGCCTTCTCCTCCACCATTTGTTTTAGGCGGAGTAAGTGGACCTTGGTAATGTTGTCATGAACTGACGTAAGGCAATTTTATTGCAGACGTAAACCTCCCATCGTTTTTGGGGGGGGTTTTCATTAGTTGGCCAATATTCATCCTTCAATAATTAAAAAATGATTTTAAAGCGAATCCATAAAGATACATGCCTTGTGCTTCCAGCATCCTAGTCGATGATGATGATGGATATTTTCTTCCTTTCTTTCAGACAGTACCAAAACACATTTGACATATATTTGCAGATTACTCATAACTCCAAGGTAGAGCTGGATAATTGCATTCAGAGAACGTTCAGTTCTTTATCTTTATGCTGGTTTATTTTACATTCAGTGTTGTTGATATTATTCTGGAAAGGATTTTTCTCAAATAATTGGCACATTTTCAAACAAATCATCATCATTGTCATAATATTATTTTTTTATTTGTAGTTATTAATGAAGCAAAGAGCATCACCCAGGTCTAAAGCTGTTTTACACCTGAGCAACATTTAGGATGACCAAAATAGACAAGCTCCCATGTAATGATAAATTCTGTTATGATAATATTTGACACTCTGAATAATGGCCTACAAACTTTCCTTTAAACAACACTAATGGGAAAAAAATATTCTGAATACCAACCATGCCAAACAAATAAATGGATATCTAAATATTCTGTTCTATCCCTAACTGTCCTGTAATGCCATGATGAAACTGAATTATCTGCTAAATCACCAAAAGTACCTATATGGCCCTAATGACAAAAGCGACACAGAAATAAAAATACAGTTCAGAGGTCCCCATAGACTCATTATGTGGGAAATTCAGTTAATAGGAATAGGAATATGAACATGGCGTGCTTGTAGTATTTGTTTACTACTGTAATTCTATGACTAATAGATGCTTCCTTGTGCAAGTGACCCTGCACAGTTTTCTGCTAAACTTGTATCATGGCCAGTTAAGTTCAGTAAGTGTGTTTTATCCCCAATTTACCCAGAGTCTGTCAGCCAAGCATGAGAAAATACCAGGGAAACAGAAAGAGAGGCCATGAGAGAGATGGAGAGCGACACTATGAAAGAAAGATATATACAGAGAGAGAGAGGGAGGGAGAGAGAGAGAGAGAGAGAGAGACTGGAGATACATAAAGAGAGGAAGACTGGTAAACAGACTGCAAGAGAAGACAATGGAGAGATGAAGAGTAAGACTATGAAAGAAAGATATACAGAGAGAGAGACTGGGTAAACAGACTGTGAGAGAAAGACAATGGAGAGATGGCAAGCGAGACTGTGAAGATATATACAGAGAGATAGAGAGAGAGAGAGAGACTGGGAAACAGACTGCGAGAGAAAGACAATGGAGAATTGGCCAGCGAGACTGAAGCTATATATGTCTAGAGAGAGAGAAAGACTGGGAAACAGACTGTGAGAGAAAGACAAGAGATGAGAGCGAGACTGTGAAGATATATACGGAGAGGGAGAGAGAGAGAGACTTGATATTGCTAATCCATGGAGAGTAGTACACCTTCCACCTCTGATTGCTGTGTTTTACGTCTGAAAGCCTCATCTTCAAAACCATTCAAGTTCAAGATCAGGTTCAAGAGATGAACTTCTATTGAGTTCCCATTCAGGGCAATATTAGATATCACTGTTTTGACTGGAGCTCATTTGCCAGGCATACACAGCAGGGTATCCTCTTAATCCTCCAGCTCCCTGCTGATAGTATTGAGCAGGAAAAGCGTTTAATCACTTTAAGAAAAATGAACCGGGTCCTCATCCACATTCACACTGTCCCGTAACAAATCAGCAGGAGAGTGGAGGAGGGGAGGGATCTGAGCACTTCATCCCAGAAATGGGGTAGTTGTCGCAGTTGATAACCAAAGCTATCTCCTTAGCCGGATAAGCATTGGAACCAAGCAATGGAAATGTATCTTTAAAGGTGCTGTATGTTCGATTTGAGAGCGTTTGTTGGAATGTCATTTGTTAGAAATAACATAGCCAAGTGTGCCATGACATAGCCAATGACAAGTGATATGCTCTGTGAGAATATCTCTTCTGGCTGACTGTGGCCTGCCTCTGTATGAGCTCATTTAGATTTTGGGCATCCCCAAACCTCATTGGTTTGGGGAATCCGTTTTACCTGTCAATCACAGGCACATGGATACAACATGTGGAGAAAATAGGGAGGGAGGAGCAAGCGGGACGTATAGTTTCAAAATATTGCTCTCTTCTGCGCTTTACAACTCTCAAATCTTACCTACAGCACCTTTAAGTGTGGATTAACCCCCTTATACATATATGTATATTTATATTTATATTTATTCATTAATTAATTTATATAAAGGCAGTCAACGTTAACGCATTAACACTCAAGATACAGCTGGAAACCTTAATGTGTTAATTTATTTGAATATGCAACACGCACAGCCAAGTCTTCAATGTGACCACATTCAGCAGCTTATTTTGTTTGCCTTTATTTATTCATTTATGTTTTCATTGTGGTGCTACTACTTTATGTTTTGTCTACCACCACTGTTGTCATGACAACACGGTGGCGATTATGGCCCTCTGATGGAATAATGGATTATTGGCTGTATCTTCTTGCCTCCTATTGCGCCAGCAGGATATCATTACATTCTTTTTAGACCCCTGTCTAAAGAGAGACGGAATATTTACACCAGACAAAAGCGACAACTGATTGTTATCATTCTTGTAAAAACAGAATCATTTTCACAGCTCACTTTTTAAGGATTATTCATGTGATGAAATTATTTGATCCGTTGCCCACACACCACAAACTTACTTTTGTGTGTTTGGCTATGAAAAGCAGAGTGTAGCATTTTTGACGTGGCAGACTTGTGCGTTGCTTTCAAACATTTAGTGGTCTCAACTGGGTCTGAACCATGGCTTTTTGCTTCTCAAGACTTTTCTTTAGTAAACGACTGGTGCAATATGGGTTTGGCGGCAATGACTAGAAATAGAGGAAGCAGGGCCGTAATTAGAATATATATGTAGCTGTTTTCCCTGCTACAGGCCAGCTATGTGGCTGCCACAGGCCACCTAGGTGGCTTTACTGGGCTCCTCCTATGACCAGGGCACAGGTTGAAGTTGAGTAAACTGGTTTATTGTAGAGTTTGAGCAATAATACATGCAGAAGTGTTCCATACTGCCATCGCAGAGATCTCCTTGAGTGTGTGTGGTGATGGCCAGTTTACCTTTGTGCATTGATTGTCCAATGCACCACAGGTGCGCAGCCTCACCTAGCCGCAGAATATAATCAGTGTTATGGAAATGATCATTTTATGAATGGTTATCCTCCTGCAATGTTATGCTAAATTCCTGTTAGAATGTTAGCTAGCTAGCATACATTTTGTGCATTAGTTAGCTTACATTCCACGCCAGGGGCGTGATCTTCCCTTGAACTAACTGTATATATGCTTTATATATCTTAATAAACTTTGAATCTCTCTGAGTGAAACTGCGTTCTGTCATATTGATTCCCAAGCTGAGACCATCCACAACCCAGATCCAAAAACTCAGCCAAATCAGACAACAGATAGAGAAAGTGTGGATAACAGGCCTTCTTCCATGGATGGCACTGTTCCAAATGGACCGCAATCCAAATGCCGTGTGGTTAAGAATACCTAATGTATAAGTGTCTGAGAAGCTTAACCCTGTCTCCATCCTCAACCGCTTCCTAGAAGGAGCGCCACACAACCACACACACACCTCCCTCGCCATGTCCCTTCGTTGCGCAGAGTAGACCATTCACAAAGTGGTTTGCGAAGACCAAATCATAGGACTTTACACCTGTTGTCTCTAAATTACGGTCTTATTTTTGTTACAGTGACAAATTGTTTCTAGCACGCACACGCCCAGTTGTTCAATTTGTTTTTGATCTGGATCAGAATGATCCGGATGTGTATCCGGAGTATCTCCGATATGTGTGAACACGTCTGATGCGGCTCATCTCCAGCTGTGTGTTGCAAGTGTGAAAGGGCAGCTCCGGATCACCTCCGGACACGATTCTCCAGAGATGATCCGGAGTTCATGTTTGAATGGCCTATGGGTAGGTTGATTACCTCCAGGTATTTCGCACACTGGGAGGGAGAGGGTGGCCATGGCAAGGTGTCGTAGCTTAGTCTATGACATACAATGAAACAAGAAAAAGTAAAAACGTTATGCAATATAATACATTATTAGACAATATTATAAAAATATATACATTAAAAGTTCCATGTGTTTTGGGGGATTTATTATATTTTTGTTTTCAAATATTGACATTTATTGTGAGGGGAACCCCCAAAGCCCTTGTCAGATTTGGTACCCTCCAATATTGACTCCATAGCAACGTCCTTAAGAGGATACAAATGTTGGATGGTGCGGTTTTCTATTAGTATCACCTCATTTGTGATGATCTAGTTTAGAACATAATCATACAAAAACGAAATACCAAAAACCTTTAATACTACACTAACGTTAATCTGGTTTCATTTGTAAGCTTCTTGTGATTGTTATTATTAGGTAGCATTTTAAATGAGCCAAACATCTACAATCTGATCATTCAAAAATACATCCATATATGTTTGAGTTCTGCAATAATTGGATCCATGCAAAATCATTATTCTTTATTACTTTTGATCACCTAATCATGGAGATAACGTCTGCATCACAAGAGATCAGCCTCCCGATTAAGCAGGATAGTAATGAAACTCATTCATCCTTGTCATCTATATATTTCCCATGAAAATCCTGTCCTTAACTAGCAGGTGGGTAAACAAAAGCAACCAGAATGAGGATGTTTTGTTGGTGAGGATCGCAGAGTGCAGTCAAGTCCCCACTGACATTTGTCATTCTCACTTCCCCACAGTTCTCGTAATAACACGAGTTGGAGGGAGTTTTCAGTCCATTGCATCATCCTTTTAACAATTCAGTTCCCTTTGTTCTGTCTTAATGATTCCTAGAGCTGGCGAACATTCAGATAGCTCTCTTAAGATGTAGATATGTATTTTTGAAGAACATTCCATTGCCCTCCAACGTAATCCAGAAAAAGGATTTGAGTTCCAGTCAAAATAGAATAAATGAGCTCACCCAACTTTTAATTAGTATATAGTTGGTGAACAGATGGTTAAATACTTTTTTATCGTGCAGAGTCAAGAAGTCAATAATTCACTTGTAATTTTTTCGGTACATTTGAGAAAAAAGCACTTCACTGTTGATGAGAATGAAAAATCATTGATTCAATTGGCTTTCATCATCAAAACACTGACAAATAGGAAATGAATAGGACCAACTAGCTGATGTTCTAAACCATGTAGCGAACAATTATATATAATCATACTGTTATATCAACACATCAGACATATCTTTCCCTTGAAAAAAGGTATCTACGCACAAAACAATGTTTTGTAGGTTAGATGTAAAAACTGCCACACTACCTCCAGATAGAATTATTAGGAATAATTTGTGCAGAGCAAGGGCTTGCCTTTTACCGCCGATTATAGTTATATACTGTAACTAAAAAATAGCAGGTGAAAACAAGCCTTTACTAGGACTTTTCCATACACCCTCCGTTATTGTGTATCTCAAAGTAAGACAAATTTGAGACTTGGCCTTCTATCCCTTTAGGCATGACCAGATAAGGCCATTTAAGTATAATAGTTAGCAAAGCATACAATGTGTAATGCACACCTTAAAGGCCACCTACAAGATGCCATAGCATCCTAATATAGTACAACATTTTCATGCTACACGCTATGACCACTTTGAAACCAAGGTCCTCGAGAGTAAGCAACTCATAGGTGTATGAATGTGTGTATGGCTCTCACATTATTACCAATATCCATTAACATTTACATTTCATCATTGAGCAGCACTTACAACTGAGGCTGAGAACAAGTGAAGCATACAATCAAAATGGGTGTAGCTTAAAAAAAGATATAGTGCTGCACAACTTAGTTTGAAAAATACAACAACCAGAGTGCATAGTTGCCATGGGAGCCATAATAATCAGAAATAGATTAGTGTGAACAGTTACATTAGATAGTACATGCCAAAGTACTTAATATAATATAACCCAAAAAATTCCATACTTGACAGAAATATGAAAATGTTCAATGCGTTATTACATTTTAAATATCACATCATTATCCAATCAACTGATTTGCGTTTGGTGGAGAGAAGAAATCCAGGAAGTAGATAGAACTTTGAAAGATGGTTTGTCATGCTTCAACTCGTCTCCTCGCTTGTGGGCCGCGCAGATTGGAGAATTAGCGGCTGATGACCCATATGGCGCCAGTGGTGTGAAGATGCGCCCGTGTCACTCACTGAAATGAGGAGCACAGGCATTCCCATGCATGTGTCGTAGCATGTCCATATGCTACTTGCTGCCTTCATTGCCTCAACCTTTTCAAGAAGATGTATACTGTTCGTGGTGGGGTTCCATGTTCTTGGCATTACCATTAACAAAAACAATGATTTATATTCGTATGACTTTCATGCCAACTAGACCTCTGGTGAAGACAATCCTTCTGGCTTAGCATTGGTCAGGATCTACCCAAAGGGGCCAACAAACATTCTCGCAAACAAACGTGACCCAGGTTCAGAATAAGCCCAGCGGATCAGTGAGAAAGATCCCGGTTCCTGGGGAGAGGTGGCTAGAGCAGCCCAGCGTACCACAACAAAATCTCCCTGTGCTTTGATCAGCGATGCGCCTCTAATTGGAGGGAGCTCTTAAGAGTCATTCACTGCACCGTGCAGAGGTCATTATTCTCCCATACTCCACAGCCTTTCCGCTCCACTCCACATGGAGTTGTTTACAATTGGTGTTTCCCTTTGTTTTGTGTTGACTTGCGGAAACTACCTCAAATCCTTTGTAAAGCTACAGAGGCTATAAGTAGCAGTCAGAAACACTCATCTATGTTTTGGCTTAAAGGAAAAGTGAGGCCTTCTTTCCAGGGGTGTATTAAAGGAAATTGCACGACTCAAGTGAGAACGCTAAAATGAAGGAATGAGGGGAGACAGGAAGATTATACGAAAGTAAATGTCTAAGGAATTGCATTTATCTTTGGGGAATAACAGCCATTGCAAAATAAAGAAACAGATATGGAAATAAATAAATAAATGAAAGAAAGAAAACGAAAACGAAAACGTCTGGGTTTACCAACTTTAGAACATTTATATAAATGTATTTCAATGCAGGTATTAAAGTAATGGACTACAGCTTTATATTTCACAGGGGTTGAAATCTTTTTTAGATTTTAGGTTGCTTTTGTTGATTATCGTCAGGCTGATGAATCAAATATTGGATTTATTGCAAACCTTTTTGCTGTATTTACTTATTTGCTGTAATATATTTATCTATTTATTTTATAAGCTGAATCGGGCTGACCATGCACCATTTACAATATGCGTACCAATTTGGCACCTAGGTAGTTGGAAAATAACACGATTATTTTAAGACTGGTTCAACTGATGTGAAGCTACACACCTTTCTCTCTCTACCATTGTAAAACACAATCACAAATGGCTATGTGTTCATCGTCATTAAAACAATGGGTTCATAATGTAGGGAACACTGCTCTGGGATAGCTGTACAGCTGCTCAGTTAGCATTTTGCGCTAATTGATCGCCTCCGGGATTTTCAATATGGGAAAATCTTCCCTTGAGATATTTTTAACACTTTATCCATGTATTTGTATGTTACCTTATGGGCGCTTATTATGTGTGTGTGTGTGTGTGTGTGTGTGTGTGTGTGTGTGTGTGTGTGTGCGCGATTGTGTATTGAATAAACATTCTGTGTATCTCAATAAAGAATTAAAGACGTTGCCATGCATGCTATAATTTATTTATGGAAGTTCTTGAAGTGGCGCTTTGTGGAGTTCTACAAAGATGGCAAGGTTCATGCGGAGGTTGAGTTGAATATAGCCTTAAGTGAAGGCCTTAATGAAAGCCAAGAGAAGGATTCATTCCCCGGAGAACAAAAGAGCACGGATCCCATTCTCCAAAAGAGTTGTCAGGAAGTAATAATCATGAAATGATTCACTTTGAGGATAGCATTTGGACAAATAGTCTTCCATGTCTGTCTTCCTTTTGTTTTTCCTCTCCTTGATGAAACGTGGAACACAGTCTACGTAGGCTAAGACAGATGCCCTGGCGTTGGAAACAGAACACAGATGGATGAAACAACAAAGAGCCAGAGAAAGTCGTTGGATCTCTCCTGTCTTTCAAGAATATCTCAAACTCAGAGCGACAGATCTACGGAAAGATCAATTGTGCAGGAAGAAGAGATGTAACTGTTCAGCTCTGCCCTCACAAGCAGACAGGCCGACAAAAAGAATACGTGCAGCAGATACAGACAATGCAATGAACACAGGGTTCTGGGAAGTGCGGATCGGCGATAATCGCCTCTCCCCCTCGAGCTGCGCCGTGAAATGGAAGCTCTGATCTTCCTCTGACCAGCACTCCCCCGATCCCCTCGCAGCTGGACAGGGTCAGGGGCTCCACCAACCCCTCCACCCAACCCCTCCCTCCCCGCTACGATGGAGGAAAATTGAAGAAAGAAAAAAGGGAAGGAAAAGAGAGGGTGAAAAAACAAAACACCTCACTTATCATTTCCTCAACATCTGCCGTCGCAGCAGGTCTTTGCACCCCGTCTGCCCCCATTCCTCGACCCCCCCCCCCCCCCCCCCCCCCCCCACCAACCCCCGCTGGCCAGGCAGCATGGCATCCAGCAAGGTGATTTAAACCAACAGAGTGATTGCTTCTGGCGCCAGACAGAGGCTGCGGATGTGCCCACGGCGTCCATTGTCCATCATCACGGCGGCCGCCATTACCGTCAAAGGACCGCAAGGCAAGAGCCTGCAAGAGCCTGCTGCCCTAAAGCGGGGAGCCGTGCAGCGAAACAGCAATTTGGCGAGAAGAAAGACATAGCCCGTACAACGGGAACGGTGAGCCCCCTTAACTACTGTTGGCATAGGGAGTGTTGTTTTTCGGTGTGTGTGAATGTGCATGGAAAAATTTGATTTTAGCTCTCAGACCTGCTGTAGCTGGCACACGGTGTATGCAGCGTACACGCACACACACATGCACGGTACACTGTATTGCTTTTGGGTGTGTGTAGTGTAGTGGTGCGTGGAGGTGGCCAGGACTGTGACTAATAGGTCAGATGTGTCCACTCCAGCTGCCGGGAACCCAGCCGTGCACGGTGTGTGGCATCAGACCGATCATGCATATCCAGCCCTATCAAAATTAAAAAATCAAAATGTGGCCTAACATTTTTTTTTAAAGCTTGAGTTCCGGTCCAGCTCTTTCATTTACCACAACCTCCAGGCTTGTGACTGCAGGTGCTGCAGCTGAAATGGAATGTTCTGGGCATTCTAACTGGACTCCCGCCTCCATGCTTATTCATCAGCTCGGCAAGAGCCTTTGAGGTGAGGTTGGGAGATAGAGATAGAGAGAGAGGGAGTGATACAGTGCAAGAGAGAGTGACACGGTGGGAGGATGAGAAAGAGAGAGCAGGCCAGTAAGTCAGTGTGTAGGTGCGATAGGGTTTGTGAGTGAGCAATAAAGACCCTTTGTACAACAATACACATATGTATATATATATATATAGTTGTACAAAGGGACTTGCCTATTATTTATATACCACTATATCCGTTGAAATAAGTGGTACACAATCCATACAGTGTTAAAACGACTTTGGACTAAGGGCTGCTAAGGACAGAGAATCCTCTTCATTTCTTTCCAACCCAGAGATGCATCGCTGTCTCATTTCATACCATGGTATTAAAAATCCAGTCCTGGTCTGCACCTTAATCCCGGTCATTAGTCAAGGTTTGGGGAGGACAAGGCAGTGTCTGACCGCCATGTAAACAAGGCAGTGCGTCATCATCACTCCATGGATAACCCACCCCCCTTTAAGCCCACAGCCTTTAGGAGACAGATGAATGGGAGCTGGGTAGTAAAGCATGGAGATGCATTTTACTGCTTCTTTCCTAGGACACAGCCTAGGCCTGGGCCTGCTGTGACGATGCCAGCGATAAAACAGATTCACGAAGCATGTCAGTGATATAATGTGCTACCCCTGGATTTCCAAAGCTTTACATTTTTCCTTATTCTTTTACAAGGTCAGCACATCGGCGCCAGGTGCACCGCACTTGTCGAGATTAAGCAGACGTACACACACACACACACACACACACACACACACACACACAAACACACACACGTGTGCGTGTATGAATGCACTACCATCATGAGTTGTGCGACCAGCCTTTTCTATCATGTTTGATAGCATTATTAGAAAAGACATGGTGCTAAATTAATGAATTCAAACCTCTATGCCATGCCATTTCCGGACAGATAATTTAAGGCCACAAAGCCAACATAATTACATTGTATAAATGAAATTGTTCAATGCCGCCAAGATAACTGTTATGTATTTTTCAGACGTAGAGTAGTGGTGGGTGAGTGTTAATTAACGTGGCCTAACTGTCAGTGGTACTTGTAATTTCTTTGTCGGACTGGAGTTGATCAAACTTTCAAAATATGAAGCAGCTTTTATCAATTTGCAGTACAATAGGAAAACTGTTGCCCCTGATTTTTCTCTTCTTTCATTCTTCATTCTTGGCCAAGCATAATGGGAAAGAATTATCAGCATTCAAAACATGAATTTGGATAAACTGGCAGTGCTTTTTTAAATATTAAACGTGTTTTTCTTTCACTATAATTAATTTAAGGACCTGTAAGCACCTTTTCAACAAAACTAAAGCCCAGCAAATTAAAAGCCACCTGGAGTGGAGTTAGGACTATTTTCTGCTCTGGCTGTGGTCGTTTCTATGCCGACAGCTCTCTATCTCTCTTTGTTGTTCTTCCTTCAAGGATCTCGTTCCCTTCCTACCTACTTGTTCTTTCGGTCGTGGAAGGGAGATGGTCGGCACGTGACCATACGCATGCCTGTGGCGCGTGCATGCAGGGCCTATTGTTTATAATGTGAATACAACTGCGGTTCTTATTGATTCTGTCTGGGAGATAAGTCCTCTGGGTTTTTCAGATGTTTATGTAGAAGTATGGTGACGCTCGCTGAGTGGAAAGGGACAACAAATCGATAGGCGAGGGGAGGAGAAGGGAGTGAAAGGCATTCGGCAAGTTCCAGACTTGTTTTCGAATGTGTTTTTCTGCTCTTTAGATGCACAATGGGGACCAGGCGAGAGGCACCTGCTAGTTTCCACAGCGGGTTCTTTTGATGGCCATGAGTTGCAGCTGAGCAGGGGCTTCCTCTTCAGATGGTATCGTTGTCGTATGGTGGCCCGGACACAAACACTGCAGCTCCAACCTACTCCCAACTGCTTGTGACAAAATGGCTATTTTCACTTGGATTGCGCAAGTATACCCTAGGGTCCTACGCTCCGTTGATGTAACAGTGGCCTTTGAGGATATTTTGGAATTCTCAAGGAATATATTGCTTAACATTTTACAATGCAGTACTGTTGAATGAAAGTAAATTGTATTTGCCTCACATTAGATTCTTCATAAAGTCAAGTAAAAACTCCCAAAAGTGTGATTAGGCATAAACTATCAATCATAGGATGAAACCCACCTTCCAGATATGATGTATGATGATGATGGGTGCTGATTAGGCAAATATAATGAGCACTCAACCAAGTTATTCACTGCTGCATTGGTATATTAGGTCATTCAATTATAGTACGTCAATATTTGGATATTTACACGCAGCTTGTTGCATTTTAAAAACACAAGTAGCGATGGAGGGAAAATGTATACAATGCAAGTCTTTGCTTCCGCAATACTTGCATTGTCAGATTGACCCGAGAGGCTGAAAATATCAATTAATTATCTTGGCAAATGAATGGTACCTTCCTACAGAGGGCCCAATATTGTTTTCGCAGATGGTTAATTCGCTGCAACTTAATTCTGTTCTATCCCAATTTACACGTTAGACAACACAAAAGATAAATCACACCATAAACATTTTTCATATCGCCATATTTACAGAATTGCTATAAGCTACATATTATATTGACACTCAAAATGTTGTGTAATATTGTACTGTGAGGGCCCTGCGGATTTCAGTGCCTAAACTTTAGATTATTGCTGAATGTTGCTATGGTTCATCCAGGATGGAAACTTTCATATTAAAATGTGGCTAAAGAAACATAGTTTATGCTTGCCAGGTCCATCACACAAGATGGGTAAATGAAAGCAAGCTTTGTGCTTTCAACTTTTGAATATAAATTGTAAGAGTGAAAGTTAAAGATAGTTTTAATGATCCATGTCTGGCCAGGCCTTCCTTATTATAGATGCCATATTGGATCCCAACACAAAAAAAAATGCAGCCAATGGAAATTAACAGGGTCACTGTTTTCTGAGACTTTGATATAGAATTTCAATGCAGCGACTCACAATAATTAATTATCACAAAAGGTTATTCATCTTGTGTGCAATTAAATTGACTGTTTACTGCAATCAGCAATCATTCACCCTGTGCATAAACGTATAATTAATTGCTAGCAATAAGTGTAGCCAGTTTTTAGGTTGTTATTTTGTTTATGCTTTGCTGTAGTTGGAATCAAGTGTTTTAATCATAATTGATAGCAACAGTTGTTGTTTTTTTTACAGTAAACAATCTACTAATCACGCGTTTCAGTCGAGTGCCTAACCCCACAGTGGTTTGAAGAGGCTGTGACTCAACTGCCAGATGCAATCATGTAGTAGCGGATCAAGACAATTAGGGTTAAAACACTTTTTGTGTGGATTGGTCAAGAGAATCGTCTTCTTTCGTCTAACGGTGCAATGCAAAAGCCTAGTTTTGTGAAGCCAGCAGAATCAGACCAAAGTAATACTTGTGCCACATGCAGTGATATGCCTGTGTGTTCAAATTACAGCCAATAAATTGATTTTAAATTCAGACATCTGAAGTCTCAATGTCAATATTTCAGAATGCAGTGTCTTCTAACAGGATGGCAGAGAGAATGCTGAGATCATGATTTGAGACTGTAAAGAATGAGGCCAAAAAGCACTGATTAAAATTCCTTCTGATTGGGTAGCAGCGCTCACAAATCGGAGCACAAAGGAGAGAGAGAGAGAGAGAGAGAGAGAGAGAGAGAATAATATAGTTAATAAGAGTGAGAGTAAGGGTAATGAGCAAGTGCCGTTGACTCCTCTGGTTGCCATGGTGAGGAAGCCACAGTATGTGTTAAAAGGGACAAAGCGGCCATTCACCGCCGCCTTCCCCGTTTATAAACCCCACAAGACGCCTGGCTGTGGTGATTGACTCACGAGCCCAGTGGCCACATTCCCACCGGAACATACATCAACCCAGCCAGTCGGCATCCCTGGTTAGCTATTAAGGCTCTCTGTAGGTCATCTCAAATGGATGAACCATGGCAAAATACTAAATGACATTCACACAGGACCTCTCACGACCACACACATCACAATGAGCTGTGATGTGTCACATCCAAGGTGTCTGGCGAACTGCCGTGGCAGTTTAAATTATTCCGAGAAATACCTCCAAAGTGGAAACAAGCCCCCTTTATTTGATATTGATTTACATTTTTTATATAAAAAATTACTTACATTTAATACATTTCTTCAAAATACAAGCAGCCAAACGACATACAAATCAAATACAAAATTATAAAATTTCTTATATCTATGATTTTCCTTTTCTTCTGAATGTAACAGATGTGCGTTGTGTATATAGCTCTCTAAATAATTATTTTGCCTGTAATTCTTTCTTCGTCAGCATCTGTAAGCCGTCCGTTGATAAACACGACATGAAAGATATGCTATGCAATATTGCCCCTTTTTCCGTTTACAGTACACGATACAGGACTCTGTTTCAGAACATTCAAGGTGGGCTTCAACCTGTTTATAAGAAGTTGAAGTTGCAAAGTGAACATGGGAAAAACAACAAAACTAAAATGGACACAATGAAACAAAATGATTTAGCTGTTATGTTGAATGGTCCGAAGTTTAAGTGGAAAAAGCAAGATTGACCGCTTCATTACTACAGATATCAATTTTAATATGATTACAACTTGAATATTGCCAATTTTTGGAAATACTTATATTTTCCAGGGTTTATACTACATACCAACAAGTATTTTTATTCCAATTATAAAGAAACTCTGTGAGGGGAATTCCAGGATGTACATTATCCAGTTATAAAAGACCACAGTTGTGACATCACTGCTGGCACTGATTGTGATTGGCTCATTTTAGTGGTGATCGTTTTTAAATGATTTCTCAATTAAATAACATCACATACAGAAAGACCCATATTGAAACAGTTTTTTTTAGATACCCCTTCCCCTTAAAAATAGTCTATAGTATATAATCCATCCATGGGACTACTCTTTACAAAAACGATCATCCACCTTGGTTCGTTACCCTCGGTCTGAATAGGCTCACTCCACTCAAACGAGAGACATACAGATATTGGTACAAATATAAGCACTTTTTTTCTTAAGGTTTCCAACTGTGCGCACGTGAATTCTGGTGTTAATAAATGTTGAGCAAGTCAGCAGCGTTTTACGTCACCACAATACTGTATAGTTGCGGTATATGCGGTGACATATATTTCGACACACATTAAAAAGCAAATGAGAAAATTAACAAAACCCCAAAAAACTGAATCAAACAAAACTGAAGTTTAAAACCTTTTAGCCCACAAATAAGACTATGCTGGATGCTAAAAAATAAGAGCTGCTAAATGCTTAAAATAAAGAGAAAGAGCCCGATAGGAAATAGAAAATTCTTGTTTTGTTTCCTCTCTTCATTTTATACATTTTGTACACAGCGGTAAAAAAGGAGTAGAAAGAGTAAAGTCAGGCTATGCGGCGGTTTCACGAATCGTCCCCTCTAGTTTCTTTGGGAGTAGCTCTCTCCTCTCGTCGATGTTGATTACTGGCTTCCTACAGTTCTGTCCGTCCAGGTATATCTTTGCATATACTGGGTTGGAGTAATTCATAGGCTGTAGAGACAGAAGGGGGGGGGGGGGGGGGGGGGGGGGGGGGAGATTATCTTTAGCATCTCTCAGGTTGCATAAAATGTCCTGCAATGAATTGTTGTCTTATTTGCCAAGTTGGTTTATAACCGTTTAGTGGTGAAACTGGAAAACAAATTAGTCAAAAAGAGTCAGACAGGGCAATTGCAGCAGTGCAGAGTAAGACAGAGTAAGACACGTGCATATTAGTGGAAGTGAAAACACTGTCCGCCGGTATCCCCTCTTTAGAACCTGTCTGTACAATAGAGTCCCTCCAGGATTTCAAACGTTTTTCTTGTGACTGTTGAAGCCAAAAATGCTGTGGTGAAATATGCAATGCTGCATGTGTATTTTTTTAGATAAAGTAGGTAATGAGGGAAAATGGCTAAACATTTGTGATTTAAAATATATATTGTACGTTAAACGCAATTAACCTGTTACATCTTTCTTTTGGGGTTAGTTTACTCTGAAATTGTGATAGTTACATATAAAGTCAATAGAAACCTGATTTTGATGCCAAACTTGTTATCTACCTATGGACACCTCATGAATTCAAACATGACAGATATAAAGATATTCATGATTTACTTGAGCATGTCATTTTAGGCGAGGATTACCCCAAAATGGGCTTGGGGCTGATCCGGTTTAATGGGAGAAGTTTGGGAACATGCCTGCTTGTTCATAACTGTAAAAAAGGACGTTTTGTTTATTGACGTTACATTTTGTAAGGGCAAGTGTGATGATTGGTCAATCCCGAGGGAAAGTGCGATGATGGTCATTTTATGCAGACATGTTGCTGTGATTGGACAAACATGGAAACTCGTGCAATTTCATAGGGTTAATTTTGCATGATTTGACACGATCGTGTAATCCTGGAGGCTTGCTTAATACTCAATATCGGTCTCACTAAGACATGATAACCACCCCCCTCCCCAATATTCAAACATTACTCCTTGTGGATACACAAATAATGTCAATAGTAGTTAGCAATTCACCTGTCCAGGAATAACCTCCTTGGGCACAGTGTGGATGCCCAACGCATGAGGTTCACTGGATTTTACACACCAGCCCTGCAACAGAACCAGAGTAGCATCGCTGATGACCACACCCCAGTACACTAACCCTATGAGACAAACCTGGGATGGATTACTGAATACTGGTAGGATGTACACAAGAATATGATCCATTATAAGTCAAGCTACTCAAGGTTTTGTGACCAACATGCTCAAACCTAGTTTAAAAATATAATCGGAATGAAGACCAGAATAAAAACCCGGACTACATCTGTCTTTAAGAAGACAAAAAAAAGTGGGGAAAAATAGGGGACTTGTTAGTATTCAAGTCAGCAGAAGAGTAGTGGGAAAAAAGATAGGGGAGAGATTGGAAGGACAATAGCACATGTCAAAGTTGGCCGGGCAAAAAGCAATAGTATTAGGGCTTGGGAACGCTAGGCGGCAAGATAACAACATCAGTGAGGGTGTTATGATTTGTATGATATGCTGAGTGTTAGCGCGCCCCTGAACTCCATGTACAGAATACATCAGCGGCGAGATAAAGGGTCCCTCAGCACAGAGTACCTGCATAGGAGTAATGGTTTGAACACACATACACACATATACACACACATACACACACATACACACACACACACACACACACACACACGAGTCTGGCCCGGTAGCTTATCATGGACCTGGACTATTACATCTGCGAGTGGTTCAGAGACTACAATAATCTAAACACACAAGAGCTGTGAGAACTTGTAGTTCCAAAAATCTCAGTAGGAATATAAAATGCTACTTTTTAAGGATTCGACCGCACGAGAGACCAAAAAGGCATGGATGTGCAAAAATATACATTTTACAGTTCCTCAGCATCCAAAATGGTGAACATATGGATTTTATCTCCCGTGGCTTATTAAGGGGACAATTCTGCTACCTAATGGTTTTATTGGTCAACTACACTAATGGACGCAAGAGGCAAGCGGACCTTGTGCGGGTCCAGTGTGAAGTTGGGTCTGAGCAGGCTGCCAGCGTCTGCGTGGTTGTCATGGTCCACTTCGTACATGTTGTAGGAGGGGTTGCCGATCTCCACGTTGATCCCACCGTTGGTCATGGGCTGCCGCTGCACACGCTTCCCCCTGCGGGAATGAGTGGGGGGGAGGGGGATTAAGGAAAGACCAGGCAGGACCCTTTGTGAAGACAAAGTTTAGAGGACACTGGATTTCTGAGATCTGTGTGGTGTGTGTAAAGGAGAGGCCATGTCTGTCGCTTGAAGTTACAGACTGAATCCACGCAAATTAATGACACGTTCATACTTCCTGTTTATGTAAGACTTTGGGTTCAAAATGCTGTCATCAGACTGGATTCTAAAGCAAATGGGTCATGGAAAGAAAGCTGAATTCCACGGAACTCAATGTATAATGCGGCTTTTATTATAGTGCTGGATTAGAGGAGGTCAAAAATGTTTCACCCAGGATTTCAGGTTTAATACAAAACAACAAGACATACCTCACAATACCTTGATGCACCCTTCAAGCTCGCTGTACAGTATCAGACTACAGTGTCAGTCAGCCCCAAGCCCCCCCCCCCCACCCCCCCCCCCCCCCCCCCTATAGACCACCAGCCAACCATAACTATTGCATCTGTTCTACCTGACAACTTCATCCTTCATTTAATAGAAATACTTTACAAATCAGCTGCTGTCTGTCTACACAGACACAACTTGCCAGCAGCAAATATATTATCGATGTGTGAGTGTTTTTTACCTCTGCCTGCGTTTGCAGATGAAAACTCCGACCACCACTGTCACAATCAGGATGACCAGCAGCACCAGTGGTACAATGATGGCTATGCTCCCTGAGGCCCACACACACACACGAGAGAGAGAGAGAGAGAGAGAGAGAGAGAGAGAGAGAGAGAGAGAGAGAGAGAGAGAGAGAGAGAGAGAGAGAGAGAGAGAGAGAGAGAGAGAGATGGGAGACAATCAAAATTAGGTTATATGCTATTCTAGGAACACCACCTGTGTAAATCCGACCAGCTTTTGTTATATAAAAATTATTTCACACAAGCCCGCAAGCTCACACATGCATGCGCAAGCAAACACACACACACACACACACAATACTTGTTTGTATGTTCACAAAGTCATTCTTGAACATAATCATTAACATATGCAAAATTCTGTCATGTCTAAGGATCATAGAAAGCGCACACGCACACATAAACACACACACACACACACACACACGCTCGCTCTAAAGCTCTGGATCTGCCCAAATCCATTATGGCTGGTCAATAATGTTCTCTCTCTGACACTCAGCAGTAGCAACAGCAGCATGGAGATCAATGTGTTGTTTAAAAAACAGCGCTGGCAGATCCATCACCTAATGATCGGACAAGGTGCTAATAGATAATAGGTAGATAATAGGCTGCACATGCAATGCTATTTCACTGGCTGTGGGGGCAGGCTGGGGGGCCAGAGTTGGGGGTACGCACCTCCGGCGGTGTTGTCTGATCTGCTGCTTTTGGGGGCGGGCCGCTCGCACTGGGTTCCTGCCCAGTTGACCGAGCACCTGCGAGAGGTTTGGAGAAGAAGGGTGAATAAAGGATTGTTAGCTCGCCACACGCAGCACCCCTCGCTTCAAACACAGAAACACTGCTGAGGAAACTGCAGATTATTCTCAACTACATAGTGACTGCGCCTTGTGAAACATACACACTAAATCGTGGGGGTTATGGGGTTATCATTATGCATTCTAACAAGCTGCTGGATACAACGCAAACAAATTATACATAGATGTGGCCCCTAAGATATGAGCATTAAAACTTAACGGTTTGAATATCGATCCATGAAAAGAGAAAGACACAAGAAGGCAGAGGAAGATGGCGACGCAATATGCCATCGTCTCATTTACATTGTGGATGGGATCCAATGGGAGGAAATGCATGGCCGTCGTTAACGGGGAGGTGATATCCAATTTGGCATGATTGACGCAGATGGCTCCGCGAAGCATGAGTGATCCGACGTGGCGCGGGCTAGGCAATGATAGAATGAAATTACGCCAAATGACATGCACTGCGAGAGTCAGAACATCAAGTTATCATAAATAAGAAGGTGTCCCCCCATACGTGCCTCAAATGAATCTCCCCCTCGTAGAGCTGAAATGTCACAGTGAGAGCCCGGCATGAATTTTGATGAGCAGGGGCGGGGGGGGGGGGGGGGGAACTAAACAGAAAAACACTGCAGGCTTGAGGAAGGTGTTCAGTCCCTCCTTCGGGGTGGCATAAAACCATCCCGACAGTCAATCCTTACCAGGAAAATAACAAATAACATTTCCCCCCCTCTATTGATTGAAGGAAAAGGGTTCCATTAGCCTGCCGTGAGCAAAGACATATGATTACTGAACCAAGTACTGTATTTAACCCGCCTTCATACAAAAGATGCAGTCGTGTCTCAGTGCCTGCAAGTAATAGTAGTTCATACAAATACACACACACACACACACCCAGTGTGACTGAATGGCTGTGGTGGGTGGGTGAGTGAGTGAGGGGAGCGGGGAGCAGCCAGTGTGGATGTGCCACAGAAGGGACTGCACTTTACACTGGATTGGGTGGAGTGGGAAGAGGCGAGTGTGTGTGGGGGGGAGGGGGGGGTGGCGAGGAGTCGAGATGGCGAAAGAGTAGGTGGGTGGTGGGTTTGGTGGCGTGGTCTGGAGGGATGCGGTCGGAGCGGTGAGAGGGAGGACCTACTTGCAGCGTGGTTTGTTAGGGGCTGTTATTGTGCATATCCCCTCATTCTGACAGAAGTAATCGCACGGGTTGGCCAGCTCATCGCAACGTTGGTTCTTGAACCCTGATGTGCAGCTGCAAAAACATTGTGTGTAGTGTGATCAGGAATGCAGCAGGAATTGAACACAAATGCAGAACACAGAATGCGGTCGTTCGGCAGTACGCCGGCGAATGCAAGAAGGTTCTTCACCGCAGGACCGCCGCTAATAACGTTGGCAACATGCACACCTTGAGGCGCAGCAATTACGTTAGAACGCAGACCACATGGATTTGTCTTTGCCTTATGAAAAATGCACGCCTACAAAAAGCAACAGTTAGGAAAACATAGCATCCCCAATCAATTCCCATCGATCTTGTGGATCTGCCAAGCTCTAGATATATCTGTGGGAGGAAAATAAGTCATTAGTAGTCTTAGTTCAGGATGACCTTTTATATATCAGGAGTTTAAATGAGGAATGCAATTGTAAAATGAGCAATGTTAATGATTTTTTGTATTATACAAACTAAAGAACCCTGGAGACGATTGTGCAGATAAAAAAAGTAAAACTTAAAAACCATGGTTACATTCATTCGAGCCTAGGCAGGAGTCAATTGCTGTATTGGTGCTAAGGAACTAAGCTGTGGCAAATGCTATGAAGATATGGAACATGCTGTTTTGCATCCTTTTAGAATAATGTCTGATAAGCCCTGTAGTCAGCTTATCCAAGTTTAGTCTTAGGTTAGGTTCTGTACTCGTGCATACCGAGAAGTTGAGCTTGTTCCTTGTTGTCTTCCAAACAAGGATAGCTAATGACCAATGTCTTAAAATATGCTATGTTCATATATGTTCAAACGTAATATATATATATATATATACAGTATATATACGTATATATATCTTCTTCTTTTTTAAGGCACTAGCTTGCATGCATGTGCTGGATTGGAAGAAAATGCAAGCATTTACTTCATGATGACAATCATGGGTTTTGAAAATATTTGACCTTTTATGCGTTTATCAAAGAAATTATCATTACAATTGGAATACCTCAATCCTGGGAGGATTTCTCTTTTTGCCTTGATGAAATACCCAAATACTCCCAGTATAAGGTCAAACATTTATGATTTCTTGACAGACATATCAATCATTTCACCTAATCTCGGGTCCTTGGAGTCAATGAATAAACCACATTATGGACGTCCGTTAAGCTCATGAAATAGGAGATGGGGAACATTTGCATAGAAATTGATTCCATTCCTTAGAATGTTGAATGATGACCACACATCTTGCTTTAACTATAGTGGATGATGGGTAGTTAGAAAAAAATGACAAAAAAGAACAACAGGGCTCCCTTTCTGAAATTGATTTTTGTACATAGAGGGGCTCCCTAACAGCCGTCACGTTCTCGATTATCGTGGAAATGTTGTCAATCCGTGGGCAACCACCTGGCGTTGTACATTAACCTTCCATATCTGCCAGTCAAGCCCTTTGTCCTCCACCAGTTAGCTGCCAACGGCCTTGACGCCACAGACAGGCCGCTGGGGCGATACACGTCGCCCTCTGCACTCAGAGCACACTTCTAAGACCCATCGCTGCCTAAACCCTGCGAGGCCGCCTGACATTAGGGCTGAGCGGTTTGTGATGACGAGCATTGTTAAAATTTCCCAGCACGATAAGCTTTGAAGGGATTCAAATCCCCTTGGTTAGCTCCAAGTGTACGCGCTAATAGCCTGCACCATGTGGAGAGGGTTGTGTTTTTTTTTTTCTTAGAACGTGGCAGAGAAGACCCATGCAACCAAGTGGCCCCTTCCGGCGCAAAGGTAGCGTTAAACATGGGAACTTTGTGGCATATTTTTAACATCAAGGTGCCGTAAACCCTCGGCAGCACATGAAACGCGGAGTGTCACCGGCGTCGTGACTGTGTGAGCTCGTACTTAGCCTCCTGCTGTGACTCGCGCCGCTCGTGTCAAACGTTCCTCCAACTTAAGGATAATTTCCGGGAGGACGACGTCTTAAAGCCCTGTACCTCCGGGTGGCACCATGAAGACATCCCTGCTCTGCTCTCCAGTAGCCCTGTCTGCCAGGGTGCTGTCGAGCCAGCGTTTGAGACAGCGATGGTACGAACGAGAAAGCAGGCAGAACAGCGGTGAACACTATGTGCCCCCGTTCCCTCGCCTCCCCTTCTCCTTCGACGTACGCCCATGCATACACACCACCACACACAAACAAACACACACACTTCCCGGAGCCCATTAAGCGGTGACTTACTGACAGAAGGGTAGGTTGGTGTCGGGGTCCAGGTGACAGGTGCCCCCGTTGTAACAGTAGCCATCACACAGCTGACAGCTCGCTGCTATCCTGCCATTGGTGCAACTGCAAGGAATACAGACATAGTGGATGCTAGTGACACAGAGTGTAATTATCCTCATATGCACAAAGTCCACAATTATATTTTCTTTTATGTTAAAATTGGTACTTGTGTAGAAAATGTTGATGTTTAACGCCTTAATTAGTTGATTTTCTAAAAGCGATATTTGATATTTTGAGAAGCACCTTAAGTGTGCGTCAAAAGACCATACTAAAATAATTGCTTGAGAATATGTAGCCTGCGGGTTCCTAACACACTAGGAGGGAACTGTGTGGCAGTTATTGACAATTTCGAGAAAAGTAGCTTGCCTCATTATTGTGTTTTAATGTTTGAATCAGCGGATCTTTCAGGGAAAAAGCAAGCAAACAAACAACCCATGGTCGTCATTTTTATTGTCGTTTTTCTTTTTGTCGTCTTTTTTTTTCTTCAGTTTTCTTTCAAAGATTTGCAAAATATAACCAATTTCTCGCTAATTAACATTACATGTACCGTACATTAATAAGTAATCTACAGCGAGTCCTGTCCTACATCACCCTATCTGGGTTTATTTTAGGGTAATACGCTCACTGTACATTATCCTGCTCATTACACAGCTGCTTACTAGAGAAATCAACATTTTGACACAAAATATAACAACAAAATATTATTGTATTGATTTAAAAATGATTTGATTACTTCGGCTAATAAAAATTTTCCGATTATATTAGTTAGAATCGACGGTTGGAAATAGCATCCAAGGCAACTCAACTCAAGTCTGTTGTTCATAACTGTCTGTCGATCTGATAATCCGAAATAACAGACAGCCGAATAGCCGTGATTGACCAATCGTAATCAAGTATTCATCAAAGCCGGGTATTAAACATTGTGTGCTTCACAAATGGATAAATCCTGTGTGCGCGGTGTTAACGGTGGGGTGTGGCGACGGTGCAGCAGCAGCAACAGGCTAACTTACTTGCAAACCACTTCCCCCGTGTCTTCGGTGATGAGACACGGCGCCCCGTGGCATCGCAGACATTTGTCCACCTCACACTTGTTGCCCTCAAACCTGGCGGGACAGACGCACTCCACATAGCCACTGCTCGACAACGTGCACGCCTTGGAGTTCACGCAGTAGTGATGGCAGATGTCTTTTGGAAGAGTGCACGCAAACACACACACACACACACACACACACACACACACACACACACACACACACACACACACACACACACACACATATAAATACACACACAGCCCCCACCGAACAGAAGGGAGATGCAACAGACTGCTCTGTATAATGAGGCACTGGGAGCGGAGTTGAGGCTGTGTTGTGATAAGAATTTTACAGGGCTTTAATGGGACTTAATTATCCGAATCAAATGACATCTCGGCCACAGATGAAAACATATCTCCCCTTGGGCCTGCAGTGGCGGAGAACTACCAACGTCATCGTGAGAGATTAATTGGTTCTCCCATAGCCTAACATAGAAAACACCATTGGAACCAAAAAAGGGAAAATATTCCATCCATCCGTCACAGAAACCCTCAAGTTCCTTAATCAACGAATGGTTTGCTTTCTTTAATCATACATTTGAGGTAAATACAGTGTTTGTGTAAAGAAATTGGATTGGATTTTCTATTTCTATTTCTATAGCTTCTTAAACAACTAGCAGGACAGAATTCCGTCTTGCAGCCATTTCTTTTTGTATTTAACGCAGCACAGAAGTACTCGTCTTAGTAGAAGTAATGGATGCTGGTAACTCACGGTAAAGACATCTGTCTCCGGTGTATTCCGCCATGCACCGGCACACTGGCTGGTTACCCTGGCTAACGTCGCAGGTGCCCCCATTCAAACAGTAATTGTCGCACACCCTTCTCTCGCAGAATGGCCCTGAGAACCCGGTAGGGCAGCGACACGTCGGCTTGCCTGGAGATAGAACAGAGAGAGAACGGCAGTTAGTTGGTCAATTCATAAGGTCATGGACCTTATTCTCCCAGCAGCCATTTTGTTTACTTGGGTGAGTGAACCTTCTTGCTTCTTTGGAGGAAACCATGGAAACATCTAGGTTATTAAAATCACCATGGTTCCCTGAAAAGGGACCACATTAGATGATTGGCGATTATGTCCCCAAATCCAAATATTTCGACCAAGTATGTTTTTTGTCAAACCAGTGTTATGTTGTTGAAAAGTTTACCAAATATTCAGTGATGGAGTAGCACAGAGGGTGATGGTTTATCATCTATTAATATGTTTGCTTAGGTTTGCATTGAATTACTACAAAGGTGTTCAAGAAGCTATAGATAAAATGTATGTCAACATGCAAAATACTATAAAAGTACTTTGCGTGTTAACATAAGTAATGTTAAGAGCCCTAGGAAAAGGAACAGAACAAAATCTAACGCACTTCATATGAAGGATGGTTCATACGGATACATCTCTTATCCTTAAGACCCAACATTCAGGAACGATCTGTTTGAAGTGGAATAGTGGGAATAGAACGGGGCCTTTTAGCTCCTGGACGAGTAAATCCTTGTGCCTTAAAAGCACTCCAGAGGATTGCTGAGAGCCAGATAAGCAGCAAACAGTGGAACCCATGATCTAAAGCAGGTCCTGCTTTCTTAACAGGGGTCTAACCTTGAGTTACAAGCACGATTAAACAAGCCCCATGTGGCCCCTCGCGGTCCCTCGAGCGATCATAGAAAAGGTTGATGAGGGTTTTTAAATGAGACGGACAAAAACAAAGCATGCATTTTGTTTTTCTTTTTGCCATTCGAACTGTCCCCTCAAGGCCGGTTTTGAGGTATGATTTCGGACATTTCTTTGGTGGTAGGCCACAGGGGGAACCATTCCCAAAGTGGCTCGATGGTTAAAAAAAGGCACTGGATTAGGTCAGAATTCAGTGAGTAGGACCTTGCTTGCTTTTATATTTCAGATGGCAATGGACAATAGGGTTACTGACATGGACAAGGTTTTTCATTTGTAATACTTACTGGGGCAATGTATCATTTGTTTAATAACAACAAAAGGGAATAAAGCGGTTAAAATAATATATATATATAAAATAAATTACATGATCAATCAAAAGTGTGTGTGTATAGTTTGCCAATATTACTGTGATACCACTAAAAAGTCTTGCAAACAGAGTTTTTATGCTTCAAGTTTCCTGGTCAAATTCAGGCAAAATAAACAAATGCCCAACATATATTTGACTGCGAGGTGCTGGCGGTTTGTTCTGATGGCAAAGGCATTCCCTTGAATGGAGCTTGACTTGAATCAGCCCACATCCTCCTCTGCTGGTTATTTACACCAATATGCTCTTGCCCAGGAGACGTGTGCTCAATACAGCGAAGCCTCTCCCTTTATGAAAAACCAGTCAATCGCAGAGCATGAATGAACTGTGCTGGGGCCCGGCAGCGAAAAACAAATATTCCCTAATCTCGCCGGTTGTGCTTTTCCTGCAGTGTGTTGCCCACACATAAATAGACACACACTTCATCCCGTAATGTTGGGCGACATTGGCAATAAAACGGCGACTACGAGATGCGACTCCTCAATATCAATGCATGAATTTGATTTCATTTTGATTTTTATCTACAGGGTACATACGATGCCAAAGTCATCGAGTAAACCAGTGACGAGGCTAACAATGTTTTGGGCCAAGGCTGGTATCCTGATAATAAGAGCATTAATGTGTTATAAGATGATTGCGTTATATTGTGCTAAAATGCCATTCAGTAAGGTCCGACATAGATCCTGGTAGAATTGTGAGGAGACATATTTGATTTTGCTGTGCAAAAAGAAAACAAGAAATAAAATGTAAGACACTTGGTGTGAGTGTGACTACTTTTCAAGAGATAAACATTTCATCTACACTTTTCAAATTACATTTCAAAGCCAATGTGAGTTTCCCTGCCTAACCCCCCCAAAAAAATAAAATAAAAAATAAACATGCCCGTTCTCAGTTTTCATAGGCTGGGTTCAACCCAAACACTGAGCGAGTATAAAATCTATGTGGACACCTCAGGATTTCAATTAGTGTTCAAAAAGCTGCAGCAGTCCAAATATTTGTCCAAGGATCATTGCAGTGGTGAAGCCACACAGTTTATCATTGTAAACGAACTGAGAGATGTTTTGGATAATTACTATCTTAAGCACTAAGCGCCAGTAGAATCTAATTCTAAACCCAATGAAGATATCGAGTGACGTATTTGCAATGTAACACTTATGGGACATTTTATATTCCATTTTCTTTTTTGTTTCTGTTCTGATGAGCACTTGTGTCCAACCATAACTTTTACAGAGTAAAACATCCAAAGAACATTTGTGTAGGACAGATGGATGGGACATTTTGACATTGGGTTGCAATGTGTCATTTTATTCGTAATTTCTTTTTAAATCGCGGGAATTTGCTGACAGCAGTTTTTTTTGGTTCCAGAGCCAAAGCAGCTGTAATCTGCTGTTGCCTCATGCTGCTCACATCAAAAGTAGAAGATCATTAGCTACATCCCACAATACTGCTGCACACTAACACAGCACCACTAAGTGTCATCCAAAGTAAGAAATAAACGCCAACAAAATCCTCCATAAACTCAACATTTTGGATAGTAAAAAACACTTAACTTATGGCTACCACCTTCCCTGTTCCAAACGACCTGAGTTACATGGGAGAGAAAACCTCAAACATCCTTGGTGTGTTTGCTTACTCTCCCTCCCCGCACACTACTTAACATGACATTAGTGCAGTTGCCTCACCCAGTGGGGAGCCCATGCAGGTGCCTCCGTTTAGGCAGTAGTCTGTGCAATGGTTAACCTCGCAGCGCTCCCCTGAGAACTCAGGCCAGCAGTAACACCGCCAGTCTCCCTTCTCGTTGGCCAGGCAACGTCCTCCATTCTCGCACGGAGGCCGGCACAGCTCCCCTACAATAACAAACAAAATGGCCGACATCATGAGTAACTGTTTTAACCAGCAATTGTTACAGTATCCGAGTTTTTATATCACCATTTCATCATTGCATTTTCTCTTTTGAATTACAGTTCAGCCCTTTCAGTTTACATTTTCACTTTTACATTTTATTGTGACACGGCCATCACTAGAAGTACAGTAAAATATAAACCATCATTAAGCATGTTCCATTTTTTTATGAAGAAAAATATCCTCCATACAATCGAATAATGCATTTTGAATATTAAACGACACATAGAACGCTTGAGTTCAAAACATTTCCAGAAACATGTCACGTATGTCGTTTATATTTGTAGTATATTACCAGTATTTATATATATTTTGTACTGCTTTTTTAAAGGCACAACAATAACACGCTGCACACGACAACAGCATCACTGTGTGCTGCATCTTCAGGGTAACCTCTTTGCAATGCATCAGGACAGGAGTGGGCCTACCTGACATGTTGACATCACTGCAGGTGCCATTAACCAGTACCTTCCCCTCTGGGCAGGTACATTTGGCTCCTGACGGGTTCAGCAGACACATGAAATCACAAGTCATTCGTAGACATGGATTGGTCGCTGTAGAGAAGAAGAAAGAATAAAAAAAGTGTAAATAAAAGCACACACAAATCAAAAGTACAGCTAAAGAAAGTACATTTCCGAGCAAACCCCAATAAAAGTATTCACATGGAGATAGATTGTGGGTTCTTTTTTCTGAGGGGCGATGTGTTTTTTCTTTGTGCCAATAATTTGTGTGTACATTTCAGGTGGTTCTAACCGAAGAGGATATTTTCTGGAAGAATTTCCAAGGCGAAGGTATGGCATGATTTAGTCCACACATTCCAGGCAGAATCATTAGGAATGTTTGGCATGAACGACCCATATATCCCATATGGTCTGCTTCATCGCACACATCACAAATCAAAAAGCTTGAAAAAAATGGACTGAAACGGTTGTTAGGGAGTATTTCTGAACATTGCACGCCTCGCCTAATGAGTCACTGGAGAACGGCCCAGCTGCCCTTTAGATAAGAAGAAGAAAGAAATTGAAGAGTGATCTTTTCTTATATCCTCTGGCGTCATTAAGACCACTGACGTAACAAATAACCGGGACAGATGTGCAGCATTGGAAAGCAGTGGATGGGAAGGACGGATCGATCGCTTCCATCTCGGGGGGGGCGGGGGCGGGCGCACACTGACTTTATGCAGCACATGTGAAGACCAGATAACAGATTGTCCTGCCCAGAGGATTTCATTTTCACCTTGAATTGGATTAACCTGTACCATTTCTCTATTGACAGTATACACAACGCGCGCTGGGGAGGGGGGGGGGGGGGGGCATCTAAGCGGCTGAATACCAATGTACACTTGGTCCTGCATTTTAGCGGATGAGGGACGAGGGCGTACCATCTTGTTGTTTGTAGCGGTGGGAGACCAGCACGTTGGTGGGCTTCTCCACGCCCAGGTGGAGGAATTCCACTGGCTGGTGGCCGAACTTGTGGATCCTGAACGTGTCGTGTTTCAGCCCTGTGCCGTAGATGTAGTCCTCAAATATATTGATCCGGTAGGGCTGGGAGACTCCTGTCAAGTCAAGCAGACAAACGGCGAGTAGGAAACATGAATGACAAAATTCGATAGGGGGCAGGGGAATGCGGCGTAGAAAAAGCAGAGAATATCCTGCGCTGTGTTGTATAGTGTAGGTTTGTATTTCAACCTAATAAATGGTAAAGAAATGTGATGGCCAATGAGTGCATGGATAGATGGATGGACACAAAGAAATATTGATCTAGTAAAAAAGGAATATATTTAAGGATATTAACGGCACACATCAATAGGCGTGTGGTTAGAGTGAGATCAAGAGTGAGAGAGAAAGAGAGCGAGAGAGAGAGACAGAGAAGGACAGACATAGGGATGGGACAGAAGGTGGGAGAGATGGGAGAGAGAGAGAGAGAGAGAGAGAGAGAGAGATGCATGGCTCTTTTCGTTGCGGCTGCGACATTACCGTGTCTCTCGCTGATTGTCACCAGAGGGTCAGAGCCATCCAATCGAATACTGCCGATCTGCGAGAGCTCGGGGTCAGCCCAATACAAACGCTGATTGAAATAATCAATAGCCAGTCCTGAAGAAAGGAAGAGATTTATTTGACTTATGATCAGTGTAAGGGCGATCAATAGGAATTTCTTCATTCCAGTTGGACCCGCCCCTCTTGGGTTTTAATGGCTTTCCCTGAAATACTTAAACACAATTACAAAGCGAATGTGTCGGGGGGGGGGGGGGGGGGGGGGTTCATTTACTATTTGTGCTCCATCGTGTGTGTGATGCAATGAATAAATCATGATTGTGTGTGTGTGTGTGTGTGTGTGGAAAAAAACATTGTTCCACCAGGTGGAGGTTTTTCACCGATTTGACAACGATTTAGCCTTCAGTGCTGTGCCCTGCATCATCATTTAACAAAAAAAACAAACCATTGAGTCTGGGGCTGTGGTTTTCCCATCGGTTTCCACACTCCCAACCCTGACCAGGTAAACATGAACACCTGGCTTCGGCGACTAAATAGGTTTGTGGTTTTCTATGGGTGATTAATTCAGCCTACTGTAGCCAAGACAAAGTATGGGTCCCTCTGAATTAAAAGGAGGCCAAAGGAGCTCTTCAGAACCAGATCAGCACTAAGCTTCTCCCTCAAGACGCCCCCACAACAGGCACTACAACGTCTCAGAGATTATCTATTTTCCCCTCCATGGTAACATATCGTCTCGTATCGCATGATAACATTGTCCTTCTGAGCCCCATGAGACAGAATGTTTGTCCAGGGTACTGTATGTTCTCTGTAAGGAAGTCATGTGTGTAAATGTAAAGTATATTTATTAACAAGATATTGTAACTGCTTCGTGCTATGCATCCGTGCATTTTTCTTCTCTCATTTTCTGGCTCTATTTTCTCATCAAAAGATAACTGTTATTGTATTGTGTATATTATACCCGGCTATTTTCCAATATAAGTGAGTACTGCCTCACACGTGTGTTGTGAAAAAAAGCATAATTTGTTTCTGCTTTCTGCAGATAAATTGTGGAAAAGTTGGACCATTGAGATCATTGGTCTAGGAATTGCGTCCTTCGCTAGTCGACTGTAAAAATGACCTCAATGGTCCAACTTTGGTCTGTGTATGAAGCAGTACTCTCTCATATTAGAGGAAAGTAGAGGTATCCCCTTGAAGCAGTTCTACACAATTCCTCCTATACGGTTGGCATGGCTATTCTAAAATATTGTTAATACTGTAAATATTTCAAATGCATCTACTGAGTTTAACTTCATAAGAAGGAAAAATGAGATCCAGGTGGTCTTAAAATTAAATAGAATAATGTTACCGGTCGGTCTCCGCAGGTTCTTCTCTAGTAGAATTCGACGCAAAGAACCGTCCATGGCGGACTCTTCTATATGGGAGTGGTCTCCTATCACGCTCCAGTACATCATCCTGCAAAGTGGCTTGTTGTCAACATTGTAGAAGGAGACACACATCCCACTTTTCTGCATATGCCGAACAAGGGGAGTAACAATACATTTGAAAGAGGAGAGCCTGAACACTGTATATATGGTCCCCAAGGTATAACAAAAAAAAACATTATCAACATTTTGATCGCATTCGATCAAGATCCAAATTTGATCTAAACATGGTTGTTACCATCGCCCTCTAAAACGTGCACTCATCAGACATTCAGTTTACATTGATACATTTTTACGCAGACTTCCTCTGATGATACCATGTTGCTTCCCCTGGAAGTAACACACCTCTTTAAATGCCACGCATCATCAGATAAAAATCCATCCCATTTAGAGACACTGCATATTCAAGTATGTTTAGCACACCGGGAATATCACTAAAGATTTAAAAAGCACAGATTTAAAGAGTCTGCGTATTTGGATCTCGACTTCAAGTCTTTTACAAGTGTGCATTGATAGGAAGTCACAGTATTTTTTTTTCTCATGTTATAATCTCCCTTGATCTTCCCATCTTCCCAAAAATGGCTGCTAAGCGCCTGCATTCTGAAACGTCTGTGCACGAGTATGTGCACACGGGGGTGTGCGAGTGGGGCGGGGGTAGGAGGGAAGTGACACACCTACTAGTACCAGCAGTCGGCCGAGATTAGCTTCCCTGAGGAGCACATCTTACCCTCGCGCCGGGTTGACTGCGATGGCATAGGGCTCTCCAGCGATGTCGGTCACCAAGCGGGTGCAATTGGGTCCCTTGAGCTGCCCCACGTTTATGGAGTACCGCAGCTTGGTCCAGTGGGCCGTGTAATAGCTGAACCAGTGCATTCGCGAGTGATCCGTCCAATAGATATTGCCTGTGATCCAGTCGGCAGACACATCCCTGGGCCGGCGAAAGTCTGAACACTGGTGGAATCAATGGGTAGCAAAACGTTAGGCGCTGCATTAGAGGCTCTTTGCGCATTGATTCAATGCGCTAAATTGTATTCAATTGGCTTCAACAAAAGACAGGAAGATTTAGAATGGGTTAGTTTACCTTATGAGACATGGAACAAAGCTATCAGATTGATACCATAGTTCCAGCACTGATTATAATATACCTATGAGTTATGTTATAACGTTTAATCTAAGTATTACATATTGCCATTTCACAACAATATGCCGGTAAATAAATTGAATATCTATAAAAATATATTACCCTAATGGTTTTACTTAACAAAACAAAAATAATCATCATCATTTCTTCAACAAGAAATATATTAAATTAAGTCATAACTACTTAATGTAACTAGATTGGAATCATTCCAAGTCAATTAAGGCACCAAAAATTGTTTCAGGACAATCTAGGCCTATACTTTGATTACAAATTAAAAGTGTTTGCTAAGAAAAAAAGTCATTCATCCACACCTTTGGATATACTTACAATGTTTTTGACATTAGATTTAGTTTGACTTCTGTCTAGGGTTTCTTTGTAAAAAAGTCCACCAGGGTTAAACTGGGTAGCCCAGATAAACTTTTGGTGGTGAACCAGTGCATCCATCCCAATAATGCGTGCATTGTCCTCGATGCGAGTGAGTACTTTGTGTCCATGGCTCTGATTAAATGGATACACAAAACTTCGGATTTCAGTGTCATTAGCAATGTAGAGCACCCGATCTCTGGTCCTGCCGATGGTTTATTTATATGCAAAGAAAATGAAGAGTGGCTAAATTCCATTGAGGGTATTGAACAGTTTGATCACAGCACAAAAACAAACAATCAAATTTGACTATGCTACATAATTAACAATATAAAATTCAATTATGAGAACAAATTTGTTAATATCAATGTTGATTATCTTAGCTTAATTTAACACTATTAATGAATTTATGTTTGAAAAGCAAAGTTTGGGTCCTTACCTTTTGCTATACAGTTGCCATTGATCTCTTTATAGTTCCGATCACATGTGCATTTAAAAGATCCTTTAGTATTAGTGCAATACTGAGCACACGCATCAAACTGGAGACACTCATTGATTTCTGGAAAGACAGGAAAAGAAAGCAAAGATGAAGACAGAACCTTGGCAGTTATTCTTAGACACATCATCTAATAACTCCTGCCTGCTACAAAGTTCAGCTCTCAGTGCTGCTTTTATCATTCTTCAATCATCTTTCATTTCCCAACCTGATAAACTGTGATCTTGACCTGTTATGAAAGAGAAAATGACATTGCCACTCTGTAAATGGCATTTCTTCTGCATTTCCTAGCACAAACCTATTAAGTGGGAATCAGACACCAGGGTTTGGATTGCTTGATTGAATAATTGAATAATATCATCACTTAAAATGAAACTGTAAAAGTAGTATGATCATAGTTTCAAGTAACTTCCGTTACTAGTGGTTAGTGGAAGAAACCCTGTGTCCTATTCTCTGAGATACTGTATAATAAATTCACAAATACACACTCCAGAAAAAATGGGGAGGAATTAGCCATTTAAAACTTAAATATTTCCGGCTACCGTTGAACAAAGCAAACCCTTGGCGCTACCTAATGCAGTTCTATGTATCACTACTAACAACACTGTTTGGGTTCAACTTATTTGAATGGCTGAACAAGGCGGACACCGATGTGAGCATACACTACCTTGGCACTGGCTGGTTGTTTGGTCCCTCTTGAAGCCCCCTTTACAATGGCATACGCCATTAGCATTTGTTTGATTACAGATTGCATCCTCCCCGCATGGGTTTGTTTTCTTCCCACATATGTCCCCGTTGGAAACTATGTGTTAAAAGAACAGGACTTTGATTAGACTCTATCACTCCTGGCAGTATGCTAGATACCTGCTGTGCACTCATGTTTGATCTGCTATGAAGCCAAGAGGCTTCATAGCAGATCTTTGCAGTAGCCCTTTCATATAGCTCAGAACACACCTCAAGTCGCAGGGCGATACATAAATTACCATAAATAAGCAAACAACAGATCAAACCAAAAGAAAGTGCCAATTTCACTGAGGGTCCTGATAGGCGCCGTTGTGCCACTCAATCCCTTTTCATCTTGGCCCTGCACGTGTGATTTCCTTGAAGTGCGCGCCCATGCCAGCAGGGGGAGCCGGTACGTACGGGCTTTGCAGTCCTGCTCGTCCGAGCTCTTGTCTCCTCCGCAGTCGTTGAAGAGGTCGCACTGCAGCTGTGCGGGGATGCAGCGCTGGTTGCTGCACGTGAACTCCGTCTTGCCGCATGGCCGCGGTCTGCCGGCCACAGCCTCTGCTTCAGAACACAGTGCATTCGGTTTCATGCCACTGTCCACAACGCAGGTGAACCCATATAGCATTGTTTAACACCTCTTTGACAACCGCCCCCCAAGAAAATCTATCTCCACATTCAATTTACAACCCTCATGGGATAAGAATACCAAATAAAGGCTAGAATGTTAAAGCGGTCGCATTTTGTCTCGTAAGTGATTCTGGATTCTCTTTAGTATCTCTGTGTCTCGACGGCGGAGGAGATAAACCATGTGCTGGATGCTCACCACACTCCTCCTCGTCTGAGTTGTCTCCGCAGTCGTCCACCTTGTTGCACGCCTGATCCGTGCGCAGGCACACGCGGTCATTCCGGCAACGGAACGGCCTCGTGGGAGGGCACGTGTGTTTGGCTGGGGAGAGAAAGCTGTGTCTTAATTTCAACCACCATCTTTCCCCAGAATAAATCCATTATGGAGGGACCCACGAGTGTATTTGAGGACGCAATACCGTGAAAATTCATTATGTTCTTTCTGAGGAAATAAAGAATCATTCAAAAGTCTGATCCTAAGCCTTTGAAGGCGGACCCACCACACATGTCTTGGTCCTCATCCGAGTTATCTCCACAGTCGTCCTTGCCGTCGCACACCCATGCGTGCAGTTTGCATAAGGTGTTGTTGCAGACAAATTCATCAGTGCGGCAGAAGAAGGCACCTGGTAATAACAGAGATGGCTGCTGTTAGTTCCTCTAAAAATGTGAGGTTATTAACCTGCAGGGACTTTGGCAATAATGCTTTCCATGCACAGGTGTTATTGCCTTGCCAAGACCACAAACACCTACCCAACTCACACAAAGTAAAAGTCTACTTCCAGTGTTATCAAAACCCTTTCAAGGACTTCTATGTATTTGTGAACCCCACTATTTCCAGCCTAGTAACAGCTTACTTGCCGCTGCCTCGTCTCCATAGCTACGCGTTTCTACATGACTAGAACGCTTCAATCGCCAGATGGACTTCAACGTAGGACGCAGAAGTGTGCAGAGAGAGAATACTCTGGGTGAGGTTTCACCCGTGAACCGACGTGTCATGTTATACTTCAGACGTCCCACCATGCAACAGGCCCACGTGTTGCGCAACGGGATGGGGGTGGGTGGACCTCGGCCCACACGCCCTACCCTGACTGCAGTTCTCCTCATCGCTGTGGTCCACGCAGTCGAACACGTCGTCGCAGTGCCAGCGTCGCGGGATGCAGTGGGCGCGGTTCAGACACAGAAACTCATCCTCTCTGCACTCCTTCACGCAGCCAATCTGTGGAGAGCATAGACAAGTTCGCCAAAAATATTAAAACCTGCCGCTATTCTCAAGGTTTGTCAAAAATTATGAGTCAGTACTTGACTAATGGAGGGATATTAACCACTGCCAGATGCAGACAGAGAGAGCTGTCTGTGATCTTAATGTTCTGCCTGACTCATGCGCAGGTAAAATAATAATAGTAATACGTGCATCGTGGAAAAAATGACGTGCCTTTCATTTGCTTTGTCTATGGCATATGTATGTGAGAACAATATGTATCAACACGTTTTAGGTGCTGTATGCAACCTCTTTACCCTTATAACTACAACAATGAAGAACACATATAAAGTTATGATGGCAATATTGCATTTGAACATAGCATTGTTAGAATTACACGTTAGAATTGTAAATGCAAGTTCTACACCACATCTAGCCATCTATAGTTTCTGTATGCGCCTTTTACAGACTTTTTTGCATTTTGAATGTTGTTTGTGGCATCAGAAAGCGTAATATTGATAAAGAAAAAATTAACTATAGTTGAAAAGATTAATAAAAAAGCGCGCAGAGCACAACAAACTGACCTCATCTGAGCCGTCTAGACAGTTGTCATGTCCATCACAGCGCAGGCTGGCCGACACACACCCCCCACTGGCACACACATACTCATTGAGAGAGCAGGATGGGACCACTGTAGACCACAGATAACATCAAGATCGACCAAAAACATACCCGAATACCCACACATCTGCAAAGAAAATGTGGAAAATAAAGTGTTTGGAGTTGTTAAAAGTTGGGTGGTGCTGATGCAGAGACTTGTTAGCTTCTTAGCTTCTTATATAAATATGACGTGTTCCCTGTGGCCGGATGAAGCACACGGCTCACTACCTGCTGCTGAATGAAGTGCTTTAGCAGTCGGTGCTGAAGCACTTTGCTAACGCTCATGTCCAATCATCACTGCAGGAACTCTGCAGAGTAGATGAAACAAGCAGCCTTGCAAAGCCAACTCAGCTTCACAAAACCATATGAACACTAGCATCTGCTCGAGAAGCCCGGACGGGGCTGTACATTACTGTTGTGCTTATTTTACACCGTACTTTACAGAAGAGAATTCTTTAATTGTCAGTCGAAGGTTGTTGAAAAACATCTTTCAACAAATGGATGTATATACAAAAAAAGCTTCCACTGGACCATTGTTATTTTTCTTGGATTTTTTGTGTAATCCCTGGAATATTATACAAATTAGACTGCTTGATTGTTTTTCTTTTTCTTTTACAGAGCTTTCATATTTCGTTTGAACGATTGTTTCAGATGTTCCATATTTCTTTCCCATCTAATTTTTCCTTTTTGAAATACTTTTATTTGGAAAACCTGTTTCCTGGCAGTTCCTCTCGTCTTCCCCAGTCTTGCAGTCTTCCTGTCCGTCACAGAGCCACTTGAGTGAGATGCACAGGTTGTTGTGGCAGCGGAATTGATCATCCGCACAGCGTGCTTCGCAGTCCTTCTGTAAACCAAGAGGAGCACAAAGCACACTTCAGAAAGGGACCTCTCCATGAAGCCTCAAAACATTAGGTAACACTCCATTAGACACCAGGGGCCTTGGTTACAATACACGACTGACAGCGGTAATCATTTACTATTGAAAATATGCTGCAAAGGGCAATATATATTTTATATTCAAGTGCCATATAAAAATAATAATACTGATATATGTATTTCACCTTTGATGTAACTTCTCGGGTGCTCAAGTACAAGAACCATCAAGAAACCCACATATTGAAAGAGAATAAATGCACCAACAAACACAATTTCTCTGTTCATGACAACACAAGACAAATACAATCACTTGATGAAGACGATCCACGGTGACCACTTCTAATCAGAAACCATTGAAGACTGTTCACTTTCTATCCAATCACTGACCCAGAAAGCAACGATTGGCAGGGGATGCATATTCAATTGTAAATGAGCAGTGCATTGTTATGCATAGAAGGGGATTTCATATAAAATTGGTTTGGAAATGCTTAGCAGAGCAATAAATTAGCCCTGATAATGAATGGTAATAACGAGTCTTTGTCCTTGAATTATGCATCTTACAGTGAATCATTTCCACGGACTGGCCTGATTTTCATTATTTTGTTCATCCCTTAGCAATTTGGTGAGAAGAAAAACCACATGTTCTCATGCATTGCATGATGAAAGCATATTTACATTTCGTTTCACTTCAAAACATTCAATTTGTTTCTAAAGCACTGGTTTACAGCACATTTTAACATTGTCATGCCAAATTATGACACATTTAAACATGTAGGAATATTTTGTAAAAATATCTTTATAATATTGTTTTTGTGTTCTTTGAACAGCATATTCATTGTAAAACGCCAAGAGGAAAGAATAGATTTTCTGACATGATCCTATCAAATCAACAACGCTGCACATCAAAAGTAATTTCAGAATATTACCACGGGAATCCTTAATCTGCTTGTCTCTTCTACCTTTTTGATGGAACGTCCTTTGTTATATTAAAAAACATTAGTTTGCCTCTGACCTGCAAGTAAAGATATACATTTTTGTGGTTTATTCCACTTCAGTCTCCTGAGTGTTTCTGAGCCTCATCCTCGGCAGCCTTCCAGACAGTCGACCAAGGTTTTCAAAGCCACATTGAGTCTTTGTCAAGAAAATGCAATATATTCAGTGAGCGCGATGAAAAAAGCAGAAAAGTAGCTCTATCAGGTAGCCCAAGACTGGGCCTTACCTGAGGCCAAAATGAATGTAGTATTTACTTTGTTATAAAGATCAGAGATATTAGACAATTTTATATTTTCAGCCTAAAATGTGATTGACAGAATATTTGTGTTACCGCTGAATACGACAAACAATAACGTTTTTACCTCATACATCGTAAATCGTTATTCATTTCATACGCGTAACAGGTTTGTATGGGAAATTAGACTTTAACTGCAGTAAATTGAAATTGGTCCACACATAGACTTGAGTGACGCACACAGAATTGGCAGAACAGTAAATTGACAAGCCAATGAGCTGTGCAATTGCCCAATAATGGTTGGCATTCAATGTGATTGAAGAACATAACTATTCAGGGTGCAATTGTAAAACTCCATGGAGGTTACTATTAGAGGTTGGGAAATAGGCTGGTTTAAATACTTTTTCTTTCAGAATATTCAGTCCACATTATAGGTGGAAAAGGAATTAAAATGGAATAGTTTAGTGTGAATTACATTACATTTTTATAATTGTAGACATTACCGGTTTCACATGAGGCAATACTCCATAGCAATCTGATTCCATGACATGTCAAATAACACAGCATGATACAGTGGCAGCACTTGTTCTATCAAGCTAACATAAACATAAAATGAGATAATTAGTAAATTGGCTCATTGGAAGAAAAGGAACACACGATCATTATCATTTAATTAATACATTAGAAAATCAATAAATTAAGTGTGTATGTATTAAGTATATAACTGCAAAGTTAACAGATGGGAATATTTAATTGTGTTCAACAGCAGTTACAAAATCTGTACTGGCAGAATTGTAATTATATGTGCAAGTCATTAACGACATAGTTGACCTGTGCAGTTGTGCTGTGTGTGTAAGTATATATATATATATATATATATATCTTTGTTGCAATGCACTGTTCTCGAAGGCACTTGGCTACACATTTGTTACTTTGAAAAGCTAACCATTGTTTCTGATTCTTGTAGCTACTCTGTACACTTCCCAGCTGTTGTTTTTGTTCCTTGGCTGCCCAGCAAAGATTTCAGACTCTCCAATATCGATTGTATGCTTAGATGGTTCTCAGCCTCATCTGTTTATGAAAAGAGTCTGGTTAATGCAAATTCAATCCGTTTCATGAGATCCAAGATCTTCATGACATTTCCACAGCGCTACTACATGTTTGTATGAATGAATTGAAGTGGATGTTCAAGATAGCCTATGGATTACAAGACACCATATGCATGTCAATACTGTTCATAACAATATTTTAATGGTGAATTGGCTGTAGATAGGCACACAAAGCATGAACCCTATATCATGTGTGTGTGCATCATTATGTGAACAAAGCACAATACACATAGATGAAGTATCTGTTAACAGCGTGGACATGATATTTGTTTACACACTTAGCAATTGTAATATGGTCGCTAGATATATGGACAACTTAGATCAGCAAAGAACCACGCAGTAATACGTTGGTTGAAGCACTATATCAGTCATTTGCAGGTCATTGAGTACATTATGTGCTAGTCACCCCTTTGGCATATTGTAATAATTACACAGTATTTCTGTAGACCTATTAGGCGGGTTTTTTTAGCAATGGAAGGACAATGAGTCATTCCCAAACCAACCACGTAAAGTGAGGCGGTTCCCTTTCCGAATGCTGCATAGTATCACAATAGCTCTTTATAACGATGCCAGCTTATTAAAGCAACACATCCGTGTGGAAAAATGGCTGGAAGACTTTAGTGCTTAGTAATACTGTAGTCATTTCTCGCGGTTACCTCATCCGAGTTATCCGCACAGTCGTAGTCTCCGTCACATCGGAAGCGGGAGGAGATGCAGTCTCCATTGGAACACGGAAAGTCTTTGTGATTACAAGTGACTGGCTCTGAGTTAGAAAAACACAATGAAAACAACAACCATGAAGATACAGCACTATGACAGCCATTCCTTAAACTGTAAAATGTCAACTGTATTATTTGACTGCAAAAAAGCCCAAAGAAATGTATTTTGCATCATCGCTGTACATCATTTTCCCCGGAAAAACCTCCCCCCTCCCCCCAAGAATCGGCTCAGAATCCACTAACAATTTGTAGGCTAATTAGAGACGTTTCTGCATTGGAATGGAGTTAACTGGCGATGCTGCTCAGCATGCAAATACATGCACAGCCAGTCTTGCACTGGAGGGGCCCGCGTGGTCCCCAAAGCCAAAAATCTGGCAAGTGCCATTGCACCCATTTAGAGCGAGCCTGCGTCCCAAAGGACGGCATTAAGACGTATTTAAACAGCTGCATCCGATGGTGCGGGCCTGGGCCCTCCTCTTGTTATCATGGGTTGTTAGCCAACGCAGGATGTGTGTTATGAGCTGTGCTTCAAAGGAAGGCTCCCAGCAGGCTTTGCAGCACAATCTGATTTGCAACTTCCTTTTCTGTCTGCCGGGCTCCACCTGCTTAATTCTTTGTCCAACACTTGACTGGCCTTTATTTGCATTTTACTGACATTAACAGGTATTGGGAATAAGCACCTAATAAATCACACGGCCGATGCACACTCAGCATATCCGTGTGGAGTAGCCTATAACTGGCATGCTCGTGCACATGGCCTGAGAAAGATGAACAATTCTTTTTTTCTTCTGAGGTTCGATGCATGGATGATTCACTTAAGTGTTATCGATGAAGTCATGCGAGATGATCGCTACAGAAATGGGAGAAAATGTTATGTGACAACAACAACAAACAAACACACACCAGGATGATGCTATCACATTCTCAGTTAAAATGTCCTCATTACCAGAGAGCCAGAGCATAGGCAACAACATTATCTCTCTTGTATAGAAATGGGAGCGCTGGCTGGCTCACACACCACGCATCGACAGTGAGAAAGATCAGCCATGCGTTACAGAACCATGAAGGGGTGCAGGGGGTGCAACGGAAAAGGGGCGGAGGATGACATCTCCCCATCGCTTGCTAACGTAGGAATATGTAGATACGGTTGGTGTATCAAACGGAACCAACAGCGGTGGCGGTGCAAGCGAAAGGCGAGTCAATGCAGAAGGGGCTACTCACTGCAGTTCTGCTCATCTGAGTTGTCTCCACAGTCGTTCTGGCTGTCACAGCGCCAGTGGTCCGGAATGCAGTTGTTGTTCTCGCAGCGGAACTCGTGAGGTCCACAGGTCTTCTCATCTTCATCAGGAGGCAAGCAAACAACAACCACAACAGCACACACACACACACACACACACAAATACATGAAAATGAAAACGTCTTCAAAGAGCATGAATATTAATGGCGTGTGCTGTCCTTTTCTTCATGAGTAGTCAACATTTCTGCAGGGTTTCCCCAGGCAAGTCTGACACGATTTCCGAAAACGCCGTATGCTCCCGAGGCTAAAACGCTGCAAGATGAAACACCTGACTTAGATGCGTCGACAGAACACAACGGTTTCATCCTAAGCAGGTGATGGGCTTTCCTTAAAATAGTGGAGATAAGCTTAGTGTAGAAGAAGGAAGACAAAACAAATCATATCATTTGAACATCAATTATATTTGAAAGTGCCACCACTAGATCTGATAGCGTATTACAACTGATTAAATGTTTGGAATCCAACACGTCTGTATATGCTTTAATCCAAGAGAGTCAAGAACTCAGTATGACTTATTAAACATCTTTGCACATCTGCTAGAGTTCACAATGCCAAATAAATTAAGTTAGCAGAATTATTTACACTATTTGCATAGAGCATCATACATACATATAGCACTACATAAAAATTTAATTAACGCTTCCTTCAAGCTGACTTCACAGAAAAATTCCCCCTGAAGAAATGTAATAAACCCTACTTCAATAATTCTCAAATCTCAACATTCTGAAAACAAACAAAAAAGAAAAGAAACAGTAACATTGCAATGAACGGCTGAGTCAGGCACCATGTCGGGACCTAAAGCGGTTATCAGTGAGAGGGGAAGGCTCCAGACTCCCAGACCCAAGCAGTTCTGTGACAGCTTCTCGCTGGATTCCATTCCCTGCCATGACAGCAGGAGGAAGAAAGAGTGAGCGGGGCGGAGCGCCGCTTGGCTGGAGCAACAGGAACATTGAAGAGGGGTGGGTGGGGGAGGGGGGAGGGAGTGAGACGGCAATTCATTACCGACTGCTCAGTCGGTTGGAGCGCAGGAGAGACGTGACACAGCGCAAAGCAGTGCCGCCGAGCGCGCGCACACACACGCACGCACGCACGCACGCACGCACGCACGCACGCACGCACGCACGCACGCACACACGCACACACACACACACACACACACACACACACACACACACACACACACACACACACACCATCTGGCCTCATTACCATGCTATCCTCACAAGCTAAAGTTCCTTTACGGGCTCCGGTAATTGAAAGTGAAAAGTACGATGACGCGACATTAGCATTATTTTCCTGTGTCGTGCAATGTGTTGACAGAGGTGTTTGGCTGATGAATATTTTATGTACTGTAGAGATGTTTAGAAGCATTGCTGATACATTCGCTGTAGCACTTAATAAATAACAAAACATAAAACGCAGGTATAACAAGGCTCAACCAAGGTGTCAAATGTCAAAAGGATTCAAACCCAACTAATAAAATAATAACTTTTTATCAAGATTTTATAAATTTTTCTCCCAAACACAAAGAAATATGAAAAGAATGTGTTGCTGTTGAAAGAAAAAACAAAATGGAATTAATAATCTAATCGAAGTTGTCCCGAGTTACAAATTTAGATGTAGATCAAGAGAAGTAATTTGGTCATATATCATACCATCATTTCTGTTTTATTGAGAGAAAATCTAAAGGTACCCGGGCAATTACCACTGAATTGAAATGTTAGGAAGACCAGGCAGAATCGCTATCAAAGATGGCTACAAACGTATACATAATATTTACTCCTTTTGCCATTTGTGCCATTTTCTAGGTCCAAGAGGATGTTCACATTCAGTTGATTCACTTGTTTGTGTCTGCCTGCTAGGTGAGTGAATGTGCCATCTTCACTCAAAGGATACTTTTACCTAACGGTGCATACCTGCTGGCTTCAATTCAATGTATATAAAATATGGACCGATTATTTTGTCTGGCACAATACATTCTCCAGGTATGTTTATCTGGGAAGCTTGAAAGAGAATTAGAGGGGCTGTTTGTATGACCAATTTGAAGGTTTATTGTTCGCTCTCACTGACTACAGATGGAAGTCCTTCATGGTAGTTTTCTCAAGGCGAGAGAGAGAGAAGTTGGGGAGGCAAATAAACCGAAGAGAACCCAAAATTGGTCTCTCTCTCTCTCTCTCTCTCTCTCTCTCTCTCTCTCTCTCTCTCTCTCTCTCTCTCTCTCTCTCTCTCTCTCTCTCTCTCTCTCTCTCTCTCTCTCTCTCTCTCTCTCTCTCTCTCTCTCTCTCTCTCTCTCTCTCTCTCTCTCTCGAGTGTTCAAGTGGTGGTTTTTTCACAACTCACCGCAATTAGCCTCGTCGGAGCCGTCGGCGCAGTCGGGGTCCTCGTCGCACACCCATAGCCTGGAGATGCAGTGCATGGACGCCTTGCACTGGAACTGATCTGGGGAACAGGTGCTCTCCGCTGGGAACAGAGACATGGGAAGGCAGGGTGGAGATGGGGGTGGAGATAACGGTGGGGCCATGAGGGTGGAAATGAGAGTGGAGCCATGTGGGCGGAGCCATAAGGATGGAGCCATGAGGGTGGATCCATGAAGGTGTAGATGATGGTAGAGATGAGGGTGTCGCCATGAAGGTGTAGATGATGGTAGAGATGAGGGTGGAGCCATGGAATAACGTGAAGTTATTAAGTCACGACATAAAAACGTAAATACCTAAAACGGATACCCCGGGGATGCTACTGTTACTGCTGCCTTTTATTTATTTTTATCTAGATAATATTTCAACGTATTATTATTCAAAAAGCAGGATGGCCATTTATAACATTATAATGTGACCTGACATAATTCTGGATGGTATCATTACAATGGTGTATCAATTAGACCTATTGATGTGGTGGCTTCGGTTAAGTAATTAGCCTTCACCTTAATTAAAGCTTAGCAACACCCCGAACCCCCCACCCACCCATCACCTCTTCTACTGGAATCAAACGCAAGATGTATGTGGCAGTCTGAAACACTTGACTGAGGTGCGATGTTCTGATAGCTGGAATTACATCACTGCTGTGTAGTTCCGTTCTCATTTATCCCTGCTATTCACAGAGCTTTAATACCCAGACACCACTGTTAGAATACCAAACCCCAGACCGCATTGTGTTATAACGGTGCACTGTCAATTTATTGCTCTGAAATGGAGTGAATTTATAATAAAAAATCTGTGTCGAATGAAGACAATTAACTCCAACCTCTCTTTTCAAGCCAATCGAGTCTGAATAAAGTGCCAAGTATAAAAAAAGGCTGAAAAAGCTGTCTGCATGTTTGCAAATCTGCAAAACACTACATACTACAAAGTACAGACTACTAGTTTGATGTTTCACCACATATCAACACGATGGTACTGCTACTCACGACAGTCAGTCTCGTCCTCCGCATCGCCGCAGTCGTCCTGACCGTTGCAGCGCAGGTTCAGGGGAATGCACTTCTGCTTCCTGTTGCACTTGAACTGGCCCGAGAGGCAGATGTACGTCTCTGGAGGAGAGGAAACAGTATGTATTAAGGTATTGGAGTCATTAATCATGAGCATCTGACCAAACCTTGGTTTTGTATACATTAAGATTAAGATTTGAACATCACCGGCTATCCAATCTCGATTTTAACGGGATTTAACAGAAACACATCACAATTGTCTCTTTGTATTCCTTTTCATGCGTGTACAAAAGTACTCACCTACTTAATTTTGTTTTGGGTTTTAATAACTATTATTACATGATTCACTCCATCTTCCATCAGTTCCCCACTGGCAACAGTTTAAAAAGGTCTCCTCCTGTCCTTACCACAGTTTGCTTCATCCGAGTTGTCTCCGCAGTCGTTCTCTCCATCGCAGATGAAGGGAGGGAGCGCACAGAGACCGGTGCCGCACTGAAAACGCCCCGGTTGACATTTGAATTCCGCTTTATGGAGGAAGGAAAAGAAAGAAGAAAAAAGTAAAAAATCTAAATCAATCATAGCATATCTTCTTACCACAGGATTCCATTTGCACATGATCCCAAGCTTAGTTGACACCATTCACGACAAAAGGATGTGTTGATTAAATATGTATACAATTACAACGAGAGCCATGTGAAGGTTTGTGTTTGCGTCGTTCTGCAGCAGCAGCAAACGCACAAAGGCTGGTTTTCAATCACATGAAATGTCCTTGACAAATGGGTAACAGCAATATCACGGTCATTAACATCCCAATTAGATTATTAATAATATGACTTTATTTGCTGTAGTTGTGGGACTTCATCATGCGTCAACTCTTTCCTTGGGAACAGACGTGGTCATGTTTAAAAACACTGGATGAAACCTTTCCAGGTCATCTTTGGCTGTTCTTGGAAAGAAGTGGATTCAGTCGTAAGTAGAGTGATTCACTGAAAACACATTATTCCTTGCTCCTGGTGGAAGGATCTGATGTAAAAGTAAAGGCGAGGAAAGATAACGGTGACTCACTTAACTCATTTTCACAGAGTTCGAAATTTGTGATTTACTTTAACACCCAGTCTTTTCCTGGGAGAGTTTCAACCCCGGTCACAGGAGTCCTGAAGGACAATTCTATTATCTGGTGTCCAGATGAGAAAATTATCTCCAAAAACTGGTAATGGACTTGGTTCCTTTTTGTTTTCATGTTATCTACTTTATCCAATGTGTAGAAATACATTTGAAAAGGAAATTTTGAAGTTTGTTTATTCCACTAACCGTAAGTAATTTGCTGAGCAGTATTATATTAGAAATTATACAGTGACCACCAGTTAACATATATCATATTTTTTAACCCGATGTGTTTTATGATTGGCTAACATTTAGTAACTCGAAACGCATATAGTATACAAATTCAAAGTACATCCAAATAAGTTAAAAAGCTGTTTGAAAAAAGTAATTGACAGATTTGATTGTTTTTCTCTAACTGTAATGTTAGCAAGATCATGCTTTAGTTAAAGCAACCAATTGTTGTCATGACAACACTGGGTAGCGTCTGGCACACTCACGGCAATCAGCTGGTTCATCCGACCCGTCGCCGCAGTCATCCACGGTATCACACTTCCACCAGAACGGGATGCACTCGTCAGTCCCACAGCGAAACTGTTGGGACACACACACATCAACACACACAGACACACAAGATAATACAACAGTTAGTCAACACATGCACATGCATGCACACACACAGGCATGTGGGCGTGCACACACACACACACACACACACACAGACAAGGCCACAAGAGGCCATACGCACACAAATAACACACACCATCTAATTCTGAGTGAACATGGACATAAGATGAAGGCACTTCAAAGCCTGAGCATAAATCAATACGCCACCACATAGAGGGTAGCTATGCCACAGGAGCAAGTTAACAGCCAGCAGGAACATAGAGAGTACGCCGTATAGGGAAGCCAGAAAAAAAAAAAAACACAACAACAACAACCACTCATTTGCCTTTAGGGAGGGATGTAGCAACAGCAACAACAAAGCGGCAACGCTCATCTGAAAAAGTGAGAGCGAGCTAGACTTGAACTAACCTGACTGGAGGTGCAGTTGGACAGGCAGGTCTTATTGTCCGCCGCCAGGTAGAAATTAGTGGGACAGGCACACTTGTGTTCCCCGCCGGGGGAGAGGAGACACAGGTGGCTGCACCCTCCATTGGCAACCTGACACTGATGCTTGGGGACTGTGGAAGGAAAGGACACATAAATGGGAATCACATTAGAGGTGGCGGTTCGCCCGTGTGAACGTGGCGTAATGAGGAGAGCGGTGAGCACCGCACACGCTCAGGGAGGTGCTCCCGGGGAAGGCACCCCCTCGCCGCTACTTGCGTGTGTGTGTTTTTTGTGTGGCGCAACATCAAGCCTCGCTGCTGCTATAATTCGATTTTGTGGTCGCCATACATACTATTTGGAAAAGCCCTTCAGCATGTTGACGCTCATTCTAAAGCAGTGGCTAGCAGTAATGGCTCCATGGGGAAAAAACGAAGGACAATGCTTATCTGAGGTACTTTGTGCGACTTCTTCCACCTCTGTAACAAGCAGGAGTGTGTGGGTGAGCGATATATAATGGCAAGTTTCTACAATTCTACACCCATCTCACATGAAGAAGATATTCTGCCAGTCTCAAAGGTTGTCTTCTTTCAACCATCGTTTCTTATTATAGTCATCCTTGAATTATCCAATTTTCTCTTTGAAGGCCAAAACTAAATTAGGAAAGCAAAGCAAAATGAAGAGAGTAAAAGTAGAAATGGCTGCTAGATCTAGAGTAGCGCTTTTACAATCTTACAATTAGGTAAGCTAAGCCGCTTAATGTCGGGATCAGACTACACAAGTTCAGCCCGATGCAACACAATTTTGGCGTCTCAATTTTACCGTTCAACGTTGTGGCCGATTATGAACGTGGGGACGTCCGATCAGGCTGTCATACCCATTGCAGCATGACACGTCTGGGTCAGGCTACGAGACCTCAATGTAAAGACTAGTGTGTTCGCTTTTTTTTTTTTTACGTAGATTTGAAATCGCCTGTTGCATGATTGCAATTGCAGTTTATGGATGTACTGTAATGTTAGAAATGACATTAACATATAGGTACATGCCTCTATACAAACATATTATAGTAATATATAAACGTTTCAAGCAGACATGAGCCTGCCCCAGCAGCAGGAACATTACATATACACATTACACAAAATCAATTAAACAGAGGCCAAAGGAGGACTGGAGTGCTGTCTCTCAGCCTTCTCCTACCTTCGGGTTGACGCAGGGAATGGTAGACTTTGATGGATTTGATCGCTTGCCATGAGTTGAGGAGTTCAATGGCTTGAGCACCACTTGTCTTGTGTGCCCGTCGCAGGGACTTGGATTTCCCATCCGTCCAGTACACGAAATCCTCAAACAGGGTCAGGGCCATCACCCCTTGGATGTGATCGTACGACACTAAAGGCAGGGAAATAAAGGGCAGTGGGTATCCCGGGGAGACAGTGATCCAAAGGAATAAATCACATTTGATACCTAGCATCCACACCCTCCCCCATCCTAACTGTGCATGAGCGCCAGTCCCTGTATCAACTTCTAATGAGCCACTGTGTGAAACTTTGGATGATCAAATTAAAAACAATTTCATTTTGTAATTTGATATATTATAGAATCCCATGACTTGAGCACCCATGTGATGAAGTCCTTGGGACGGTGCTCATGATAACCTTTATTTTCCCACTGAAACATGAACAATTTATGTTATGCAAAGCCATGGCGACAGAGGTTTAAATTACTTCATAAATCATGTCAATCCCTCAATATTCTGTTATTAATCTGAGCACGCTGATGGATCCCATGCGATGCCGATTAGATATGAATAGTTTAGGAATAATTTATGCTCCGGATTGAATGGCTACTTCAGCGTATGGCTGGCTTTTTGAGTTCCACATTGAATAAGTACTCATCACCATCCAAGATTTACACAACTAAATGGCCAATTATTGTCAGTCGGCATTGCCAAGATATGTGCCTCACCTTTGCGCCTCTGGGTGCCGTCCATGTTGGCAAACAGGATATGATTGTCATCGGCCCAGTAGAGCCGCTTAGTGGTGTAATCAATGGTGAGAGCCATGGGGCTATAGATCTCCGTGTCAATGATGACTGCCTGGCCACTGCCGTCCATGCCAATACGCCCGATGTGAGGCGACTCACAGCAGTCCACCCAGAACACATACCTGGCGGTGGATGTGTTCCAACAAGTCAGAACCCCGGCGGTAAATAATGACCTGGAACCTGATTAACATGGCTCTTAACATTATAGACATGATAAGTGTGCAAACGCCAAGGCCCCACCGGCCATGTTGCCGGCAAACTTGTGAATTATTCATCAGCAGGTTCATTGCGAGTAAGAACGACTATCAATCTTCAGGAAATATTGCTTCTGTTGTATGTGTGGACGCTGTAAAGCAACAGGTGTGTGTCCTTGCTAGTGTTGCATGCTTTGGGATATGAAATGACAGGATGCATACCCGGTCTGAGGGTCGAGGACCAGGTCGGTGGGGTTCTTGAGTCCGGAGCTGATTAGAATGGTTGGGTAGAGGCCATTGGCCTTGGAAACCTCCATGGTCTTCCTCTCCACATCACACCAGTACAGGTTCTTCCCTATCCAGTCCACCGCCAAGGCACTGGGAACCGCCGTTTTATGGACGATCTGAGGATGTGGAACATTGGATTAGCGAGTTCATGTTTAACTTTGTTGTGTGTGCCAATTAGCCAATTATCAACTACAATACACGACCTGTAGTCCAAATAGTTTTCACTATTATAATTTATCCTCTACAGCAAGGTATGGGTAAAGGTCGGTATAGGTCTATCTATTTGTTTGGTATTCTGCACTGCCACAAATCGTTCAGTTGAATAGCTTATTCAACCAGTGAGAGCCAGCACATCTCTCAATGGTTATGCTGTTGAAGATGTGCTACTAAGACTTCTACTATTTAATGCAGGAGACGTAATGGGAATTAGCATTTTAAACAAGTTATGGGTTGAAAAGCAGTCAATCTATCCTTTAAAGAAGAAGTGAGCGGACCAGTGGCAGTGGGGAAATCATTGATATGCAGGAAGAAAATGAGCGAGTAAGTGAAACAACGAAGAGTGATGTAGGGGACAACTTATTAAACAATGCCTGACTGAGAGCAGTTCCATGATGAAAGAAAAAAAAATCATTCTGGAACATTTCATCAACATCCCAGCGTTCCATCATTGAGATAGCCTCGCCTTTGAATTTGAAGGGGAAAAAAAACAGTTGCCTGGAATAAACAATGTTGGCGCCAGCTGGCAGATAAAACCAATGGCTTAAAAAACACTGTTTCAAACTCTCGTCACACGTGCAATCTGCCATTAAGGGACACAATATGCTTTGAGGTCTTCTCTGTCATCATTTGCAAGAAAAGATATAGCATTGCCAATAGAATAGACCCCCTCTTATACAGCAATTCCATCTCAATGTAGCTTCAAGGAGTCGGCTTCAAATGTCACAGATCGAGAGGTTTCCATCATAGCAGTCCCCCACCCCTCCCCAGGGGGAAAAAAGGAGAGATCGCATTCAACATTCAAGGCTTTCACTCCCCTAGCGCTAGCATCTCTCTGAATGGATTCACATCATCGCTTGGTGTGGAAATTAAAGTTAAGCTGTGGGAAATGTCAACATTTTAAAATGTAGCTCATCAAACACATAAACAAACGGATAAATTCACCAAAGTACGCGGCCCATGGTGTTCCAAACAACCCCGAACAAAAACGAATCACCTTGGGGCTGACAAGAGTTCTTATGTTAAGTAAAGCACAACAGGTGTCTTGAAAAGTGCCCTTGGTGGTTGTTTAGTGATCAATCATGCACGCTAAAGATGAGCAATATTTAAAAAGAATTAAGAAAAAAAAGTCATTAGTTTTTACTGTCACAACAGTAGTGGGTTTTTCTTTTAAATAATAAATCATTGCTACTGACAGTTTCGCCACATCATCTGTTTGTATGATCGTGGGTAATATGTGAGCCATGGCTGATGCTGTTATATGTGGGCAAAAATAGTCCATAATAATGGATCTATTTAATTAGTTTTAATGGCCAACCCTCCTCTTACTCATCGTAGGGTGGGCGTATAGGATTGGCATGGGGTTTCCATGGCTACGCTAATTAGCCGCAGTGGGTAAGTGCTGATTTGTATCTTAAACAGTTTGTACTCACACAGAGCTGCGACATGGGCTCGAACGAAGAATGTGGGAGTTCATTGAGCCAAATTAGCATTTTGTCTCCCCCCCAACCCACCCACCAAACCACCAACTAGCGCATCAATGCTAAAATCTACTGAAAGTCCCAATGCCTGGGCTGTGATCCTGTGACCTGGGCAGACCTTGGTGATTGCACAGAGTTTGCGTGGAGTGGCTTGAAGCTGGGTTAGCTTCATCTTAAGGCCACCCGTGTTATTACTGCCATTCATTTACATTAATTACAAAGCAGGCAGGCTGTTGGCTGCAGGCACTTAAATGCCATTATAACATCTATAAAATAAATAAAAGAAGAGAGGGGGAAGACACAAGTCTTCAGCTAGACACTAATGGTGAGATCCGGGGAATTAACGCTGGAAAGAGCATAATCGTTAATGACTTGTATATCCCTAATTAGATGGCACGAGATAAAAAATAAAATAAATAAATAAAAGGAGGAATACACAGCCATCAAAAAGAGCAGTGCATATTGATGCTGAGGAGGACATGACAAGGGCCATGTGTGCAGGCTAGAGTGGGTGCACAAGCGGTGCACTCAGTGACACCGGACACCATATGGTGGGGTCCACGTGGTGAATAAACCCCCTGGGTACCTTGAGGTCGCTCCCGTTGAGACGCATTCTGTTGATCTTTCGTCCGCTAGGCCGCGTCGAGTCCACCCAGTAGATGAACTCCTTCCTGTAGTCGAAGTCTATGTGGATGATGTTGTTCAGACCCTGGGGATTGCAGACGGAGAGAGACACAGCGAGAAAGTCATGTTAAAGGAAAAAGCATGGTTATTCGATGTGATACACTTTTTATTCAGGGTAAGGAGCGGTGAAGGGTTTCTGGAGAATACTATGGCGTGCGTTGTGGAATTGTAGTTGTGACTATAGCCGGATAACAGATGATACGATCTCTACACACAGTCCCACAAAACTCTTTGAATGAAGATTATATACAAGATATAAGTACACACACGTGCGCGCACACAGACAAAAAGGTGCAGATGACAATGAATAATGGGGGATAATGACTGACAGATAGTGAGTTCATGCATCATACTATTTTGATTTAATTTAAGCCCAAACTTTTGACATACACTAATTTTCCCTAATGAGCAGGGTCTACTGTTGTACAATGTGCTGTAGCCAGATGCTGGCAGCAGCTGTTGAGACAAACAGCAGAGGAGCTGTCCGTTTAATTGAAAGCTTTTCCTGCTTTCTGCATGGCAACCACCACAGCAACAAAACACGCTAACAGACGGGGTTAATAAGGATGCTTAACTTCCAGCTTTTCTCCATTCAAGTTTACCATCAAAATATATTTTTATTTTCCCGGACACAACCACAACCCAGTTAGCTACAGCGCAATGTGAACAGAGGACGGAGATCAAAGCAGTATCGTCGAATGGGATGAGGAAGCTACTGTCGCTTCCTTGTCATGCTAGCACGACTCAACATCAGTCACACAGGTGCCCCCCAAACATCTCCCGTTGCGCGTGTCAAGGGAAGGTAAAGGTTTCGGGGGGGAATTCTGACAGGCTATATCGGATGGCTTCATGCGACCGACAACGCCGCCGCGTGCAGGTGGAGTCCTATTCCTGTCGACGACACTCCACAAGACTCTCGCTGTGGCGGCAGCAGCTACAGCGAGAGCCCGCGGCGTTGCAACGTCTGCATACGTTATTCACGCCTGACGCAAACTCGCGCTGAAAGCGACTGAGGGTGGTAAGTCATTAAACGCAATCGTCCCATTAGGAGATCTACATAAAGTGGTGCGAAGCCATCTTCTGAACAGGGTAGGTAAGTAACGGCGTGGTAAAGTGAGGTGAGGTCAACGGAGTATCCTGCCAGGACCACTTAGCGGAAACATATGCATATCCCCCACTCTGGCTTCCATTAAAGCGAAGCAAGCGGCGATTAAAGTGAATTGTGGCTGGCGAGAACACTCCGACGGAGGAGCGTTGGGGAGCTAAACGAGAGCATAACGGGGCTCCGAGAGGAGACAATGGGGACGGCTAGGGCTTGATTTAAATCCCAGATGGTGATTTGTGATAATTAACAGACAGACTCAAAGCTCCGACCGGGACGGCCTTACTGTGACCCATCGATGATGGAAATAGCTTTTCCATGGGTGGAGAGGGAGGGAATCATGGGAAATCATAATGCAGGAATCAGCAGACACATATTGCCATTGCAAAACCCCTTTGACGTCAGAGGACATTATGGCACCGTACCATTACGCACCTATGATGGGGTTATGTAATCGTTATTTGGGATATTACCAGAGTAGGATACCAAGAATGTACTCTACTTATTTAATGACACACTCCCATGCACATGCACGTTTTGAGATGACATTAAGAATACGTAAAAGGTTTCACATGCAAAACAGGCTTACTAGTTTTAACTCCCTGATATAACAGCATTGGAAAGTAATTCCTAGCTGAATTCCCCGTTGGTGGATTAACAAAGTGTGAAAGTGTAGTTAGCCCTAAAGTACTCATCTCAAAAGAATCAGAAAGTTTGTTATAAGCGTACCCCCATCAAAAAACTGAAAAGTAACCTAATAAATGAAACTGAAAACTGAAAAATAAAAGCCAGGATAAAATGAAAGCATGAAAATCAATTTTTAGATCAGGAGCCGTTATACAGATACTCTTAAACGAACACATAAAACCGAGCGCATAAAATGGCTCACTTCTCAGCATCATTGACCCACTGAAATGAGCAGAAAATTTGAGTGTTCTCAAAGTGTCCCTGACCGGCACCCTGGTTATCTGATCCACGACACAACACATCTTAATTGTTGTTGCATAACCTGACTGCACTAAGTGGTACGAGAGCACAACTCCGTCAGTCTCATTAGAACGCCTTGACGTGGAGCGCATTGTAGTCATAGAACTCTGCGGCTTAACCGTGTTTTTGACTCTGCAGTCACAATCAACCATGGTGCAGGGTGATTAACAAAGAAATGCTCTGTCAATAAAAATACATCAACACAACATCAACAATGTTTACCAAAAGGTGTAAATGAATCACACCTTTATTCCTTCCTCCCTGCAATAATTTTGTTTTTAATTGGCCAGATTGTAAACAGGCTGAAAATTATACAGTTCCATGTGTTGGCGGAAGGCTTATTTAAATAACCAAAACCCTCAAGATGGGTTTATATTGCTAAAACAAAAGGTGATACATTCGCACTGTACTTGGTACATTGGTACCAAGAACATTGGTACAACAGTAGTTTGAAATATTCGCTAAATCGTGAATCTTCTATCTTTTGCTAGCAATGTTATAGTGCTGAGGTGTGCTTTTGAGGTGTGCCTCACAACGCTTTTCAAAAACACTTTCAGTGAAGCAGACATCTCTCACCTGTTTTAAAATGGTGTAATTGGAGCCATCTACACTCAGCTTCCTGATCTCGTGGTGGTCTGCCATGATGAGGAAAGGCTCTTCGGCTGAAAGAGAGGGAAAGAGAGTGCATGGCTTCCTGTTACCAACATAGGATTTAACAAACATAGGTACACCACTGACCACCAAGTTGTCGAAATGGTTTTCATTGGCTTCTTTTTTTTCACTCCCTTGACGCCTTGAGGCACTCTCTGACACACTGAAATGTTTGACTAGTTCCAGCTTACATTTATCATTAAAATGAACAACGGCAGTGGACTAGTTTGGAAAAATGTACTACACTGTACCGCTATGGTACCATGACAACCAGTGATAAAACAAGATTGACAGATACATAGCATTAGATAGATTGCATTCTCGTTCTCCGGAAATCTAATTTGATACCTCAATGCTTGATGACACATCATGGAACATTTGCGGAAGGTGAAATAAGTACTATAGAACACGTTTTTTCGGTAGAACAAAAAACGAAGACATCATGTGCACTAAAGGAACAGGAGGTAGACCGAAACTAACAATGAGGTTTGAACCGTAAACCTTTCGTCTGGGACTCAAACTCCTATCCCTAGGACACGTTACCAACGGCAATCCCCAATACGAGGCTCACCTGACAGAGCCTTGCAAGCATTGGGGCTGCGTTCCAAAGCTTCGTAGCCGTCCACACACAGGCACTTGTAGGAGCCGTAGGTGTTGATGCAGCGCTGGCTGCAGGGCAGGCTGGAGGAGCACTCGTCCACGTCCACGCACATCTTCCCGTCGTCCTTCAGCCGAAAGCCCGGCCAACACTTGCACTGAGGACGGGCGGACAGAAGTGACACAGTCGAATGGTTTGTAGTGGACGTTGAAATGCTGCGTCCTTTTGTCCACACACAAACATACGTTTTGTTTTTTTACATCAAATATGATGACATGATTGTCGTAGTATAGATAACCTGCGGACTGATAACGGTGCAACTAAATAGCATATTATATATAGCACAGTATATATATACACTGTGCTTTAGCCAGCCAACACCGAAGCGAAAATAAAAAGTGCTTCTATCAGCTGGACTGGAGCCAGTTCAAATCCCTTCCTTATCCAAAGTTATAGCCTTCAAGTCTTGCTGGTGCTGATCTCTATGTCCAGGCCAGGGAGGGATAACGCCCCCCCCCCCACCCAACAAACAACACTGTGTGTGTGTGTGTGTGTGTGTGTGTGTGTGTGTGTGTGTGAGTGAGTGTCGCTGGGGATAATGTCATCACTGCCATTATTTTTTAAGCCATGAGCTGCATGGCATGGGGAAGGGGTGTGGGGGGTGTGGGGTGTATGGGGGGGGGGGGGGGGGGGGGGGGTCGGTGGCAGACAGACACTGTACGGTGACAACGGTGATGACCGCTAGATCGCGGCAGTGCGATGTGGACCTTGACCCAGATTTACACACACACACACACACACACACACACACACACACACACACACACACACACACAGGTCGCTCCCCCCACCCCCCACTGCGCTAACTCGCCTGTCAGATCCGTGTATTTAAAACATGCCAGCTCTGGCAGCCTCCACCGTGCCATTCAGAACCACATTACAGCCATCAAGGTCACTGTTTTAACATCGAAATAATGTATGGCTGTGTGTGTGGCACATGCACGTGTGTGTGTGTGTGTGTGTGTGTTCTGCTTGCACGAACGTGTGTGTATGTGTGTGTGTGTGTGTGTGTTCTGCTTGCATGAACGTGTGTGTATGTGTGTGTGAGTGTGCGCTTGTGTGTGTGTTCTATCATGTAGACAGCGGGGCTTTATTTATTATCTCTCATTAATCATTCATGGCCACACCACAGACGATCCCTCTAGATGGATTAAAGATGGAGGAACAAGCGCTCCAACTTCTGACGTAATTCTTTGAGGGAACTAATGTCGAAAAAATGAAAGAAAAATGAAAAGTTGGTTTATGGGCATAGCTAAAATTTGTTAGCGTTTAGATAAAAATGTGAGACAATAGAATCGCAAAGACGCGTTATTCATATGTCCATAATGTTTTACATTGATGATATGTTTTAAGTATGTATCTGATGGAAGAAGCCCATGTGGCGCCGCTCGGCCTTCAGCTGAAGCCGTCGGCCTCATGGACTACAAAACGAATCCGAGAGTCGGGGCGTGTCCGAGCGCTACCTTGTACCCCACGGGCAGGTCCTGGCAGTCCTGCGTACACCCGCTGACGCGGCGGTTCAGGCACTCGTTGACATTGCAGTTCCTTTCGTCGGAGCCGTCGCCGCAGTCGTCGCGGCCGTCACACAGGCTGCCCCGAGAGATGCAGCGGCCGTTGGAGCACATGAAGAAGGAGCCGTTGCACAAACTCCCTGAGGGGAAGGAAGGAAGATAGGAAGGGAGGAGACCACGATGGAGACAGAGAAGGAAAATATGGACATGTAGATCACCGCAGGCTGCCAAAGGAACACACGATTATCCTGGGATGGTGAGCACCAGGGTACGAAATGTAGTTTTTTTTCAAGGTTTCATTTTTTTCTCCGTGTTTATACATTTACGGTGCATTTTGGAAATTGTCCAGGGCAATTTTGGCAAATGTTGGATTTTATTTTATATTTTTATGACAGATCAATATTGAATGGCTCAAAAAACGCCATGGTAGAGTGCTTTCTGAAAACCGCTCGGAGCTCCTGGCAGAATTGCGAGCGCAATTGTGCCATGTCAACCGTTTAAACGATAAAGATGGACTTGACAAGTCTAATCGTTGCCTTTCTTTTGGAACAAATTCCAAATCCTTCACAAGGAAACTCTCGCCACCATACTTTTTACTCGTTTTGTTCCAGCCATATGTTGCCGCCATTTTCTCCCGGGCCGGTTGGCAGATTGACACTGACGAAGAGCCCCCCCTGCGGAGCGCAGACAGCAGCGGACAGCGGCGAACAGCGGTGGCGGCAGTCTTACCTGCGGCCAGACACTTGAGGTTCAGCGGCAGCTCGTCGGAGCGGTCGGGACAGTCGGCGTGGCCGTCACACTCCCACTGAGAGCTGAGGAGGCAGCGGCCGTCCCTGCAGCGAAACTCCTCCGATCCACAGGAGCGATAGACTGCAAAGAGACAGAGGCAGAGAGGCAGAGGGGGAGGGAGAGGGAAAGAGAAGAGGAGGGCGTGGGTAGGCCCCATGTCAGAACTGACAGTACCCAACTCGGCGACAGATGAACTTGGTAGCTTGACTTGACTTCTGAGGGCTGCCTGTCATGATGCTGAGCAGGGAAAAAGGGTGTAAAGAAGGAAGGGAGTGAGAGAAATCGACTCACCACATTCGACCGACTCGTCGGACCCGTCTCCACAGTCGTCGTCGTGATCGCAGACAAACCTCTGGGGGATGCAGGCTTTGTTGCGGCAGCCGAACGAGCTGTCGTCGCACGTGTTGTTGGGCGCTGGCGCACGGGAGACACAAACTCTTTGTTTGTTACCGTGTTCAGTGGTGACTCGTTGAAAGTAGCACAGTACAAATGGAAGCAGACATTTTCCAGAAAGGAAGAGAAGTAAAAAAGAAAAGAAAAAAAACATTTTCATGTTTCCGTTTGACTCATGCACGGAGAAAGTTGAGTTCCCTGATTGGTTGTAACTTTTGAGGTGATTAGTATACAGAAAGATCCAGATGGTGGGGAAACAGATCAGATTCAAAGATCGGATGCTGAGCGTGTCACACGTCAGAAAGAACGCTGGATGAATTGGGAACGAGGCATGTTTTATGGTTGTAAAAAAACGGATTACATGTCAATGTTGTAATTACACTACATACGAGTGACTCAAAAAGCGGCACTATTTATAATCCCCATCAGCCAATCATCCCTATTTAATACTATCACTGTATACAGTCATGTAGTCATTGCCATACTCGATCGACGCTTATATCCTAAAGGACTTAGAGTGAAAACAGACACATGTCATTTAGGAGCAGGCACGAACAGAGGCTTGTTCATGGATTCTTACATGGGCACGTGGAGATGAGGATCAAACTCAGTACCATCTGGCAGGGATTCAAAGAGCCCAACGCTGCACTAGCCTGCCCCAGTGAAGGGCGGTTCATCAGGTCAGTTACATAGCAGTAAGTGACTTACCGCAGCCGGCTGCAGACAGCTCATCGCTGCCATCGGGGCAGTCCCTCTCGCCATCACAGAGCCAGCGCTTGGGCACGCAGGCGAAAGACCCTGGGCAGCTGAACAGCCCCGGGGCGCACGTCACGGAGCCTAACCCACCAGAACATATTCATTATTTACCGTATTCTTTTTATAATTTATACAACTAAAAAGCCAGACACAAAACTCTGCAGTCCGAATTCGACAATGGAGGAGACTGGATTCATAAACATTGAGGAGATGAAGAAAATGGTGAAAATGCCATCCAAGAGAAAATGTTACGGAGAAGAGAAAGGCATGGAGGGAGCCAGACATGGAGAGTCAGGAGAATATAACATCACATGTAAAAGCACCATTGGAATATATTTTTCTTTTGTGTTACGATACAGTTATTATACTTGGACTAGATTTGGATGGTTTCTTTACATTACATTACATTATGCATCAGGGGATTTCCGACGATGGCGTGGAGGGGACATGCTTGCATTGTTAAGCTGAAACCAAAGAATCCTCCCCCCGAGCTTTGATATAAAAGTAAACACAACGGTGAATTAAGCCAACCAAGTTTAAAAGCATTTCTTGGGTTTTTTGTTTGTTTGAATTGTGCACATGAAAAAAGAAGCCCTCTGGGCTATTTCATTAATATGTCTTCGACATTTCATTACAATCCAATTATTTAACATAGTAACACAATGGTCACAGTAACAGTTCTCTTTTTCTGTGGTTGGAGGATCTCTCTGTTTTCCTACACTTCCCATCAAGGTTATTCATTACATGTACATCGCATTCACACCATTGCAAAAGTCTTTGCCTCCTGGCCCACCTCAATGAAAAAACATATTTGCAAGGTTTGCCGCCTGTTCCCGGATAATCAGAAATGCCCACGCTTGTCTCATTAACGTTCTTCCTTTCTCCCCCTCCACCCTCTGTTCTCGAGCACACAGTAGTCCGTGGAAACACCTTCAGTGTCAACCCTGGTACTTCCGGTGACAGGTGAGTGGGAGACGGGGAGGGGGGAGGGAAGGAGGTGGTGGTGGGGGGGGGGGGGGGGGGGGGGGAGGAGGAGGTGTCGACCGACTTACCGCAGATCTGCAGGCTCTCGTCGAGGCCATCCTCGCAGTCGTTCTCGCCGTCACACAGCCACTGCTTGGCGATGCACTTGTTCTTAGAGCAGGCGAACTGGTTCCACAGGCAGGACGAGTCTACGGGGAGGAGAGGGGGTATGGTTCAATACCAAGGAGAAAATCAACCATTGATGGATGATGGAGTGACTACGAATGTGAGCAGCATGCCATGCGATACAGACATTCTGTTTCTATTTTGGGTTTTCTAGCAACAACTTTGCAGGGGTTATTGGTCGTGTTTTGTAGTTTGTTTTCCAGCAGTTTGTTGTTGTGGCACAATGCAGCCCGTGCCGCGGTATATAGTATATATTTACTCTTGTTTTGGTTGCAGATAGTTACTGGGCTGCATGGGCATCATTCAAAATCAAACTTTTTGTTTATCCCTGGACAAGAGATGATATCGAATATCGATCCAAGAAAACGATTATCCTCTTGTCCCCTTCTGGGTGTTGGAATGTGTTGATAGCCTAATCAAAAATGTTAGCTTGTGTTTGGGCTAATTCTGTCACCTAAAGGGGCATTGGTTCCTGCATTGGTTCTCCCTTTCCTGAGGCATTCCTTTAACGTCGCTTGTTTTGAAATGCGGATAGAAGGTCATGATGAGATAAATGTGCCATACCGGCGTCTGTGCATCCTGATTATTTAGATTTCCTGCGTGACATATCAGATTTGCATTTCAAATGCCAACAGCTGCTTCGAATATATGAGCAAAATAGAAGTTCTACGTTGGAGTGAAATGTATCAAAGACAGCCTTTCATATTTCAGTTTTTCTCAGTGTAGTTTTTTTCATTTTGTCTTTCTCTGTGGAAAAGCATATTACACTTCGTTCTCTGACAGATATTCCCTGTTATCAGATGAGAAACTTTGAATTTCAAAGATGTAATGACATTTTCCCCAAACCACATTCCCTTTTCCGTTATATCATCAATGGCTAAGGCTTTTTATATGATAATTAACTCGGAAAAATGGGAATATTGTCTATTTGTTCTGAAAAAAGCAATTCCAAAGTTCTAAAGGCATTTGTGGCGCAATTCATAGCAGTCCTGAAATAAGCTATTGAAGCTCTGAGATGTTATCTTCTCACACTGGTGCCAATGAGGCTTCCAGATAAAGGAATGGAAGTGTGTCATGCACTAATCTAGCGGCATTCACAGCCAATTTGAAGAAAGAAAAGTAATTTTATAAGATGAATAACATTGACAACGATAAATTAATTTCCAAAAACTGCCTTTCTACCCATTATGGCAGACGCGATTGCTGTAAGGAGAACCAATGTTTTGCCCTTTTATACAGGAAGGGGAAAGGGGATGTGCGTGTGTGCGTGTGTGTGTCTCCACTGTTTGAATGGCGCGTACAGCGTTCATATGTACAGTGTATACAGAGTACATGCATAATACAATCTATAGTCGTGGATCGGCCGAAGCATTTCTGTGGACACCCGGTTCGTGCCCTCTGCTTGTGGAGCTTCAGCATTTAAGAGGTGCGCGACGCGTGACAAATCGCCTTATGAACCCCGCGAGAGACGGGATCACGTCACTTCACACGTCTTGGCGCCCGCTTGCGCAATTCAGGCACGCAGACTATAAAAGTATTCTTAAGCATTAACTCAGAAGTCAGTTTGCTCAATTTGTCCATGCCTGCCATTTGAAGGTCAACCTGTCCTGACCTTACAGCCCATACGGAGGTTCAAGATAAGCTTTTTAATAATGATAAATAGTAATTGTAACAATACTAAAATTTATAGATATGCCTGGTTGCAAAGTTGCCAGTTCTTTTCCACTTTTTCAATGCTGCTCAAAGTTAAAAATAATTAGTTGACAGCATGCGTATGTGTACGTGCATGTGTGTGTGTGTGTGTGTGTGTGTGTGTCACGCACAGACACAAACAAACATCTAAAGCACCCTCTTGTTTTTGTCATCCTCCCCTCGTGCGTTAATGGCAGAAGCGGTGACACAGCAAAGACTCAGATAATTAACCGATTCCAGGATTCGATTGCACGCGCCGCCCATGGCTCATTTACCGATGCCTGTCTTAATTGGAGGGACCTTTTACTTTGTCATGCTAAGTTATGCATTCATTAAGCAGCATCAAAAGCATGGGCAAAGAGGGCTCTCCCAGCCCAGCCTCTGGTGGTCCTCTGGTGGTCCTCTGATGTCACCACTCACCCACATGCCACCCACCCACATACCACCCACCCACACACCACCCACCCCACCCCACCCCCCACCACGTTCAGCCACTGCTAATGGCTCATTAGTTACTCTGTTGTTTTTATTTTTTTTTTATTCCACTGTGATATGTAGCTGTTCACCAAACAGGCTGGGGATAATCAACAGTAGTAAACCGCCAGCCTTCCCTGAGATCCAGGCCGTTGAAATACGGGAGGCGAGGTGAGTCGATGAGGGTATATCTGGAAATAACACCATGCACCACGAAGGTTTACTCTGCACCAGAAAGCCAGACTGTGCTAGTGGCAATGTTTGATGTGAGATAAATTGCTTTATTCCGGTCCCGATACCCATGTCCTGGTTTGGAGATAAGGGGCTGTCAACTGTACTTTACAGTAGACAGCGTAGTACAGGTAATATACCTCACCTATGTTTATCTTCTAATCTATGGGCAATAGAGGGACATACAAAAATGAAAATAAAAATGAATTACGAATGGTCAAAGACCACATGAAAGCATGAGAGAAGGCTCTTTGTATACATCATGCTCATTTCAATATACTGCAGCATTTGAATGTTTATAATTTAGTGATTAGGATCTTTACTGTCAAGTTCACCTAAGATGACTAAGGACACATGCACACGCAGTGTAATGGAATGATGAAGTTAATTAAATGCAAGAATACACATTGCAAAGAGTAAGGCAACTACACGAGGGCAGATTGCAGAAGAATCAATTATATGCAAATATTTCACCCCCACCCAAACACACTTTGAATATGTGCAGTTAAGATACACACTGTTATTGCTATGATGACATTCTTATTCAGCGGGAAGTAATCCTCAATTCAAGCTCAGTACTTAGTTAATTTGCTTCCCCCAGGACATGTATCAAATGTATCAAGCTTATACAGAATGTCCACTCACAACAAAGCAAGGTTAGGCTGCATCATTGGCCCGAAGGCAAATGCTGTTGTCATAAACACGTAAAATAAAATGCAGTTAAACAAATTCAAACTCAACACATAGTGAATCCCCACCCATTTGAATCTGTTGTGTCATTGCTTTACTTTGCCATTTCAGACCCTTTTTCTGTCACGGTAAATAGATTTCCCTGGAAATCCAATTGAGGGTTGCATCATTAAGATTACCACTGCTTCATACCACAAATGGGATAAAATCGTATAAGCTGCTGAAATATTTGCCTTTCAAACCAGGCGGTGCCGTGTGTGTCTCTCTTAGCCCACCCTAACGAGAGTGGCATTAAGCATTGAGGCCTCCTTGTCAGTGGTTTCTTAACCGTGTTTTGGGAGGCAGAGTGAATGGGGAGGCAGAGATCTGAGCAGCGTGCTGCGAAACTTTGCCTGAGTTGTTTATACTTCTTTTGATCGTGTTCATTCGTGTTCCTCTTGATCGCCATTGAACCCCATTCCATGTTTTAGAAAACACCTGACACTGTTATGCGTTTGCACTTATGCAATCCCATTATGAATCCACTATGAACCAAATGTGTGTGTGTGTGTGTGTGTGTGTGTGTGTGTGTGTGTGTGTGTGTTTCCGCTCGGCGCAGACACGACGTCTTACCGCACTGGAACTCGTCGGCCCCGTCCTCGCAGTCCTTCTGGCCGTCACACAGCCACACGCTGGAGATGCAGTTCCCGCTGGGACACGCAAAGTGACCTTCTTCACACTGCTGCGCGTGGGACACTGCTGGGGCGCATGCCCGGGCACAGAGACACCAGAGAAACCAGAGAAGCCAGGCCTCATGTTTAGAGAATTAACATGATTGATCGTCATGATCCCATCCACACCCCTTGCTCTCACTCCCTCTGTCTCTCTCTAATTTCTAGCTTTCAGGTTCTTCTTAATAACATTTGCAGATTAAATATAACAAATCCAATGGGTTCATAGCCTTACGAAATGTGATCAGTTTCATAACGATTCAATTTGATTATTTTTGATGCAATTTTCCTCAGCGGTACGAAGATGACACACTGCCATCTCCTCCCCTTTCCTTTCCTTTCCTCCCCTCCCCTCCCCTCCCATGTGCCGGAGGGGGGTCAAACAGGGGTCAGGGAGGGGACGGGGGTCGGTGGGTGAGAAACACAAAAAGAAGACCATCACCCTGACAGTTGGACTCATCTGCGTAATCTCCACAGTCGTTGGCGCCGTCACAGATCCACGACGGGTGGATGCACAGCGAGGTAGAGTTGCAGCTGATGAAGCCCCTCTCTTTCACGCCCAGCTTGTAGAAGTGAGAGCAGTCTGTGTGGTCTGAATACCGAAAAATGGCAAAACACACACATAAACGCACGCACGCACACACACACCGAATAGGATCACTGTCTGACATGATATATACAGTGTGGAGGAAGGCTGGCTTTGTGGTGTTTTTTTTTTTGAAGGAGTGGCAGACATGGGTTTAAGTCAGTGGATCCAATTGATCTGTCTAGAGAATGAGACAGTGTGCTGCCTTCTGTTTTAACCAGTGGAGGGGGATGTGGAGGGGGGGGATGGGACTTTATTGCTATGCAAAGCACGGTGTACATACACAAAAAAAGGACTTACTGCAGCTCTTTTCGTCGGAGGCGTCAGCACAGTCGATGACCTGGTTACACCAGGCTGAGCTGGCTACGCAGCTACCGTCGTGGCAGGCCCACTCCGATGAGCTGCACGTGACATCTGGGAGGCAGAATTAACATTTCAAAACGGGGTCGGCTGCTTGGCGGATTGAGCAGATCATGCAGAGACGGATACAGGTAAAGCTCCCTCTCTGATGTTTAGCACCTCACCGTCTGGGTGGGAAATGGATTCTTTTTTTTCTCTTTTTTTATAGGTTTAAATCTATAAAGCCCACCAGAAGAAATAAGCAGGGGGGATCGTGATGAGTTACCGTGGTTGTGTTCTGTGGACTTGTACCTGGCCACCACTGAAATCCATGAGATCCATATTTTACAATGTTGTTGGCGTTGGGAGGGCAGCATAGTTATGAGAGGTGGCCTGATTCAGCCGTTAGTGTCGCTTGACTCTGTGATTAGATCCAACATTTGAACTTGCTCCTCTGAGACGCTTTCCGTTGTCATCTCCGTGGTGATTACAATGAGGACATCCTTTATTCCTCATTAATAGACAGACGCATGCCGGCAGAACCCCAACCAGTTGTTCTCGGAAGGGCTTCCTTGGAAATGTTTTCCATTAATTATGAGAAATACCTCTGCCAGCTGGTGCTTTTAATGAGATATAAAATGAGCTATGGTACACAATAAACGTCTTGATCTTTTCCATTTAATGGCCAACTACATCATCGACATCATTGCACAAAAGAAAGGAGGCTTGGCAATACTGGACTGATGGGTTGTCTGTGTGCTATCGCAGACTGATCAATGCAGGCCTTTGAGTCTCTCGTCCACTCTTAAGGCCACTGTATGCATCAGTTTTGAATTATTGAAAAAGTTTTGCTAACGTGCATGGCGGTTAATATTATGGTTCAATAATATTTTGTTCTCGGGTTGAAAAACATATGAAAATAAAGGTTGGGGTGAATTTCGTTCGGGTATCGTTCCCGTGCCTTGAGTATCAGCGAGAGATTTAGCACAGCAAGTAGCCTAGCATGGACTAAGCACAGTAACAGTAGCCTAGCATAGAGCGGTGACCTTCACTGGGTTGGCCCGGTGGGGACAGAACCTTTCACGACCAGGAGGAAGGAGGAGGAGGAGGAGGAGGAAGAGGAGGAGAAGAGGGGGAGGAGGAGGAGGAGGAGAGAGGTCACTCACTAATACAGAAGGCCTCGTCCGAGTTATCTCCGCAGTCATCCGTCCCATCACAGAAGCGGCTGTTGGCTACGCAGCGCTGGTTGTAGCAGGGTCTGAACCCCTTCCTGCAGCTCCGGTTGTCTGGTGGTGATGGGTGGGGCAATGAATGGGGCAATGAATATAAGGTTTCAGTCAAAGTAGTTTAAAGTGCTCTTATTGAGCATGCACTCTGTAATTATTTTTTTTAAGTGCTATATAAACAACGTTTATTGATATTCTTATTAAAGAAACAGGTTTATTCTACTGTCAATGGAAAGGTATTTCTTGTACAAAAGAGTTTAGAAGCATTTTTCCCCACAATGCACCTCCTTCAGCCTTTCCTTCTATCAAGGTTCTATCAAGGTCTTCAAGGTTTTGTTCATTTGGGATTCCACTCTGACATGCAGATGGTTTAATTCGGGCACGCTTGCACACCATGTAGTTGGGTGTTTTCCCTTACCACAGTATTGCATCTTTTCGTCCGACTTGTCTTTGCAGTGGGAGACTCCATCGCAGGTTTGCTGGTAGTTAATGCACTGGCCGTTTCCGCACTCAAACTCTGTGTGTATGTTGCAGGACGAATTCTCTGCTGCAAAAGGTGAACATGAACGGGAGGCGGGGGTTAGACCCTTCTGTCAATTAAAACAGGATCACACTGTTATTATCGAGCGGGATCAAATAGTTTGAAGCCTTTCTTGAAATGTTGATATGAATATGGGGATGTTCATTGATTTGCAACGATGCAGTCTACACAGGCGCATGGTTACTTCCCTTATGCCATTCTGACTATTTACTTTCAACTATCTTAGAGTGCAGTCTAATTCACCCTCGCCAGATTTTAGGATTTCATGAGGTCATTGTGAAGTCTCTTTGTAAGGCATTGCATTTACAAGAAGAAGTAATTTTGTTTAAGAAACCAGAAACACTTTTTGAATAGAGAGCAAATACTTTCCATAATAAGCATTAGATTCAACATATACCATCTTCTGCAGTCAATCATGAGAGGGGACAACCTCAAACAGACAATTTGGGACGTGTGTAATTCAATGTTCCGGGTCCTGTGACTTACACACGCATCTGTTGTTGTCCAGTAACACACGCTCGCCCCGGCATGTACAATTAACCCGGCCATCCGGGTTCAGCAGACAGAGGTCACCGCAGTTTCCATTCTGGTGTCGGCATGGCGACAACTCGCCTGCAGGACCACACACACATACACACACACCAAGTGATGTCAGGGCGGCACGAAAACACAACCCGCGGTGAATAAATAGGTAGGGGGGAGTTTGAAATCAGGTGCTAAGCCCGTAGAGAGTGAGCCAAAACAATTACTGGTTCACAAGGATGCACCCGGACTTAGCCTCAAGAGCTCTATTTGTGGAACCGCAAACAACACTATTTCCCTGGCTTGCTCCCCTCACCAGGTGGAGGGAGGCGATGAAGTGTGATGCGGCCTATTGACTTTGGAGGATGTTAACAATAGCAGCTCCTCTATTGTAAGGCACAGACAATGAGGAAGGAGATGGGGGGGAAATGCCAACAGGAGACCAGTATGCAGAGGCAAAATAAATACAAAAATGTGGAGTTTAAGGGATAAAAGATACAGCACGAAAGAGCCGGTATTCACCGGGGGGGACACATAGCCATGATAAAAGCCTGTGTTATTGTGGACCCTGTGGTTTGTGTGGTTTATTTATGAGAAGTGGGGGGGGGGGGGAGAGAGAGAACCACCTCTTGGTCCAATTGTCCAAAAAAACACGATGAGGGCATGCAGGTGGGGCAATAGAACATAAAGGCGCCTATACTAGGTCCCCGATATACAAAGTCGACTTGCCGAAAGGCACACTAAAAGTGTGCCTTTTAGAAAATGCAAGGCGAGGTGAGTCATGTATATAATGTTTTGTGCCAACCAGATAAAAAATGAGCCAAAGGCTCTCTTGGCACTGGAGATGAACCACTGGGAACCACCTAAAGCCCATGACTCTGTCCTAGTTGCAGCTAAAATGGTATACTACACTTTAGAGAATATACCTTAGTTAGGGGGATGCTGTTTTATTAATTGCATCGCAAATACAATATTTAGCAAAATGCTTACCGGGATAACCATATTTCACATGTTTACTACATCAGCATTCCAGTTTTTAAGCTCACATGCTCTAAATTATTGTTCTTAGAAACACTTGCCTTTACTCTAGAAAAGTTAAGGCAAGGTAGGACAACCGTGCATGAAAGAAATACAAAGAAATACAAATGCATTGCCAGTCAAGTAACAACACAGTACATCAGACGTCTTGTAGCAGCAGTACATTGATGTTAAAATGCATACGTGAACAGGGGGTTGTACACTGCCCCCATGCTTGGCCACACACTTAGCACATTCACTTTCACAACCAAATACAATCGCAGCTGTCCATCAGAAGGGTAAGAGTGAAGCTCAAAGTGCCACACCACGGAGAACACTCACAGTTGTTAGTGTCGCTGGCCACGGCGATGATTCCCATGGGTTGGTGTGGTATGTCAGCACGCAGGACCTTGGTGTCCCCTCCCGTGAACTTGTTGGAGCGCAGCACCGCCCGACGGGCCCAGTCCGACCAGAAGATGAAGTCTCCGTAGATGGCCAGACCAAAGAAGGTCCCGGGCCCTGACTTGACGATGACCTAAAGTCGTAGAGCACAGATGAATCCGAGAGGTTCCCCTGTTCTTGGTTTGCTGTGTTTGTGTGAGTGCGTGTTTGCAGAACCTTTACAGGCTGTGGTAAGGCTGGAATTAATCTGGGATCCAGCAATCCTACTATTTTATAGCAGAACTTCTGGGGGGTGACAGCACAGAGCCTGGGCAGGAAACCAAATACTTAAAGGGGTTGGAATTATGCCTTGTTTCCTGGGTCATTTTGGAGATATTCTACCAATGAGAAACTCATGAAGCGAGTAGATGAAGCTTTCGGAAGGGGATTTTGTGTATTTCTAGTGGCCAGTTGTTGATTTCAAACCTTTACAGACATTTTTCTATAGTTCACTAGTGCTGGCAAAGTTTGTAATTGCTGGCCTAGTTTGTACACTAATCACATGCTTGCAGAGCTCCGCCTCCAGCAACATGATTGGTTTAATCAAATATGAAGCGAAAGAAAGTGAAACGCCCCATTCACCAAGATGTGCAATCCTCTGCTGTCAGACTATAGATTAGATTAGTAAAACTAGGCTGGAATTGAAAGCTGCTATCGTGGTCCTTGGTTTCAAACAGCCATGTCATAATAGTGGTCTGATTTAAAAAATAGGAAGTGTGGTAGTGGTGGGGGTGGGCCTCATGATGAGGACGAGAGTGTGGCTAAAGGTTAGGGGGAATGTGGGGTTCCAGCTGATTTTTCAAGAGGCGCCCGCAGGAATAAACGGGCAGGCGTAATAGCGTCTCGAGTCATTAATCAAAAGCTAACCCAACCCCGCCCCTGTGACTGCTTAACCCAGATGTTGGGGGAGTAAATGACAGTGTCATTGGCAGGGAGGCAGGAATCCATCAGATGGCTTCTTTAGGGACCCCCCACCCGCCCACAGTCACCATAGGAAGGAAGGAATGGGGTGGGTGGGGAGGGAGTGTGGTCTCCATCCGCTGCTGTAACTCTCAGCCATTAGTAGGACACGCTTGTAAGCAGAATCATATTAGCACTGCGCCATGATGGGATTAGTAGGACAGGTGTTGATTAAAAGGAGCACTGCATGAGGAAGCCACAACCGGCCTTTCAGTGGGGAGATAGGGAGAGACAGAGGGAGGGATGGAGGGGGAGAGAGAGGGAGCCAGAGCCAGAGCAAGAGAGGGAGAGAGAGGGAGAAAAACTAAGTTACAGAAGAGAGTAAGCGATAAGACGCCAGATGGGTAAGGACGGAGGCCATTGATAGGAAATTAGATTTAGGAGACCGTTTTATGCCCAGGCCAGCCACTAATTACTATTGCACTAAATATTGAGCTGGCTGTACTGCATTGAGTCAATTTCTTTGAACTTCAGATCACAACCAAAATGGTGACTTTACTGTTATATAAGAAAAGGATAAAAGGCACATTTTCAGCCAAAAAATACATGGTTTGGAAATTATCCCGATTATTGTACACCTTTATTTTGACCAGTTTAAATGTTAGGTTGAGAAGGAATTAATAACGTTTTGGTGTCAGATAACAACTTTTCAAAGAGAATTTCTCATAAAATGTGCAAAAATACAATTTTGGTGTCTTCAGATTAATTAAATGACATATCAGACTGCGATGCCCATGCCAACACCCGGCGAAACCTGTTATCTATAAGACCGCCGTTAACAACCCAAACTAAATAAACGCTTCTTTCATTTGACATGCGTGCCATCAATTACCATTCCCAGAGCATGTCAAATCATGGACATCCGACGACGCCATCCAACAAAGCTCCTAATTAACATTCTCTTTCTCTCATTGCCTTGAAAAGGTCGTCTTTCCACTGCTTGAATATGTTTGACGACCCCCGAGCCCGACTCCACAAGACACAAGACTCTCTTTTGCGCTATCTCCGGAACAGACACCACAGCTCCACTGAGAATGGCACTGGGGTGGTACCCCCTCCCCTACAACCCCCCCCCCCCCAACCCACCAGGACATGCTTCCATCCCTGCAATCACCCTAACCCCAACACCCCCACCACCACCACTTCCCTGATGCTCTTTTAGGGCCGCGCCCCTGCTCGAGGGCGACTTATCGCCGCTTCATTTTCCTGTTTTTAATTGGCACAGTGACGGACTCCACTGTGCACCTACGGAAAGGGGGAAGTGTGTGCGGAAGTCAAAAGTGTGTGTGTGTGTGTGTGTGTGTGTGTGTGTGTGTGCACGTGAAGGGGGTCAATGATAAAGCATTCATTAAAGGAGCCAGACCGAGCCGAGGGCACGCGCGGCGACTCTCGGAGCACCTCTCGCGACCCCACTTGTGCAAATGTATGGGTAACTAAATTGGACGGGGGGCACGGCGCAGGCCTCGCCGAGGTCACGTCAAGCGCAAGTTGAAAACCCACAGCCAAAGGAAGAGCGGATGGGGGGGGGGGGGGAAGGGGTGTTATGATCCCATAATACTACCGCCGTGTTACAGAGGGGAACGTACCCCATTTCAGATTTCCCCCCTCCCCCCCCCCCCGATAAAATACATTATGCATGTGACCTCTCAGGGATGAAAATGAGTCTGTGCCACCACCACCAGCCCACACTGCCCCGCTGTGCTTTTTGGGACTTTTATTTTATCAGGAAAATGACTTCTATAATTAAGTAAACCATTGGCACGCCGGCAGAATTTGAGCAGAGAGTGCTGAGAGGTATTTCATGGCCGATCCGTTGTATGGAGGCTAAAGTCCCTGTGGAGCTCAATAGGGGATGAGCAATGATGTGGCAGAAAGAAAATTGGTTCATCTCATCCGAAAGAAGCAGGAGGTGGGGGCAAGGGTGGATCTATTTGATGTCCTCTCGCTGAATGTGTGTCCTTGTGTCTCAGATGTTTCTGAAACATTTCCATCATTGAGAGAGAAGGCTTTCAAATTTCTTGCATTCAAGGCAGATGGTAGGACATTATGACAGAAGAAGTGCACTGCTGAAGACGAACTTCGAATTTTGCATCCATTTTATTTCTACCAGCCAGATCAAGCTAGATATTGAAAGTATTCAACCGAAAAAATCTCAACCCTCCCTTTTGGACTCCAACCAAATCCACTCCTCAAAACACACGTCTAGCTCGCTAGAATTAAAACAAATAATAGTAAAAGAGCCATTCAAATAGATTTTTTTAAATCTAGTCATTCCTACATTGTGGTAAAATAGGAGCTCTTTTGGTAAAACACATTGTGTTGGAAACAGCTGTTCCAATACAAAACATTTGAAAGCATTTTACCGTCAAGAGCAGCTTTCATAAAAACAAATAATACATAGATATATAGAAAGTAGTCCATCACACTCACATATCTGTTGGAGCCATCGTATTCACATCTCTCGATGCGGCCCAGGCTTCCGTCTGAGAAGTACAGCTTCTCTGCTTTGTGGTCAATGGTAAGGCCATTGGGGGTCAGGATATCAGTAATCGCGATGACCCTCAAGTTGTTGCCAGCCAGCGTCGACCTCATGATGCTGGGCCTCTGCTCGTTCCAGTTGGTCCAAAACATCAGGCTGCAGCGTTTCAGAAACAAGAAAACACCAAAAGGATAGCGGTTAGAGGTTACAGGTTACAGGCAGGCGTATTCTCATTTGAGTTGTTGGGAGTTGTTTGTTGTGGTCATATCAAATTTTAATGCAAATTTGAGGGAAGCTGTTAAAGACTTAACAGGGAGATCATATGAATAAAGTTCGCATGGCTGGCACAATCGTGATAAATGCTGAGATTTGCTGAGAGCACTTACGAATCTACACAACTCATTTTGTAGCAACTTGCATTGTGGTGACATGCAGATGTCATCAAATTGTGCCGTTCGCTGAGAACAGCGAGTGTCTTTGTGTCCCAAATGACTTCAGAACACCTCAGCAAAGAGCGCAAAAACAAATATGTGTTCAATGAAATTGAATCTTGGAGTGGGCATGACAGCTTTTAAAAAGAGCTGCAAGAGGAACATGTCAGGTGTGCTTCCTCGGAGGGAAACAAACAGTTACGGCAGATGAGGGGGAGAATCTATTCACTGCTGCTCTAAAGTGCCGGAGGGTCGACGGCGAGGCAGCGTTCAGATACCAAACTTAAGCCCACTGCCAACGCGGCTCGCTCTGACCTTTCATCAGCTCTGCTGCGTCGAGTCTTTATGAGATCCTTCCACGGTAGGATGAAAACGCTCTCGCCTTCCCCTTTCAGTTTCATAAATGTAGAAGAGTGGTCGGGTCCCCAAGGCAGTTAACCAAAGTAGGTAGTAATAAGAAGACCATGGAGAAAGAGGATAATCAAATGGGGTGAGAGTTACAAACGCAGGGGGGTTTTGCGAGATAAAAACAGGGGGATACCGTAGATGCTCTGCTATTACAGGTGGATTTGGACACCTGGCCTTTTCAGCTTGTAACTAGCGCCCACTCCCAATACCCCTGAAGAAGGAATGGAATAAATTGAGTGCTAAAGGCTGTGTGGTATTTGACTAGGAATGACGAATGTGGTCGGTGTAAGTCACTTTGGATAAAATCATCTGCTAAGTAACATAATGTCATTCTCCTTAAGTTACTGTGCAAAGGTCCAGTGTGCAGTGCAAATGTGCTAGATAATCACAGACAAAAGCAAAGGGGATGAATATAAAAATGTTTAATGGCTAAATGATACATTGAGGTCTTCTGCAGAGGTGATCGAGGTGAGGTGCCCATTTTCTCCACTGATTCGGACTCCACATCATTATAAAGTTGGGGAAAACTACTCTCCAGTATTAATAAGGAACTCAGTCAGGAACCGCCGGCCAGTGGCTGCTAATTAATCATTTACTTTAAATTCTAATTATCAGTCAGTATTTCTGGAGAGGATGGATATGGTGCCAAATTGCCAACCAAGGATACAGTCTGAGGTCAAGAAATTAATTTGGCCGGGCCAACAGAGAGGGATACTTGGATATGTGGTCTGTCCAGGGTGTAGGTTGTAATATCATCTTAATATATGAATGTTGATGATGCATTGTGTAGTTAGATGCAGCGAGAGCAGTGCTGTGTTAAGTAGAAACGAAACAAACTGAAGAGGAGCCTTTTGTCTTCTCACTTCTATAAAAATGTCTAAGATGTGCAATCTTCTAACAAATATCATGGAAGACCTCAGTTACCACAGCTACTGAAGTTGTGGTTTATTAGGTAACGGGGTGTGCTTTAATAGTATCTAATCTAATTTAGTTTCTAAGTAACATGTCATGTTTAAATCAATTTAGATCCCATTTGGTTCTGTGTAAAAAAGGCTATGACCTAAAATTACTATTCTGTTTGTGACAACTCATACATTGACAATAATCTGCCATTGAAACAAAAAAGTCAGCATCACGCCATATCTCTGACTTGAAGACTTAAAGAATGCTGATGCATCGTCGTGATTCAACATCTGATAGAGGAGTATAAACAGGAAAAACATCAACCAGACTGACATAAAAAAAAACATGAATCACTGACTTTTGACACTCGTCCAGGGCGAGGACGTGTGGGTGGTCTTCCTCGGACAGAGTGACCACTGCCTGTCGACTGAAGGCTCTTGCCCGGTTGGGGTCCACCGTTTTCCTGCTGATGGTGGAGGAGGTGGAGCTGGTCCAGTACAGCGTGTCCCAGGCCCGGTGGTATGCCAAGCCCTCCACAGAACCCACATCTACAACAAACAAACAAATGAACATACAAACAAACAGACAGATGAAACAGTGAAACACCACTGATGAAAACATGCCAATTTTTTCAGTCAAAGGGTGTCATCCTGAGGCTATTGTGTGTGACACGGACATTGTCTTGTTGCATAATCCTGATCAATCCACAACGCTTTACATTATTTTATTTCATACATAGTTATCATTTCCTTTACGCCATCTAGTTTTTAACCCTACTTCCTATAAATTGAAAAACCATTGATTTTAAACTGCCAACCGCAACCTCTTTGTTTGCAGGCCAACCAGGTGGACAGGTCTGTTTTAATTGAAGTTGTTACGCACGAATGCATAATTTGGTAATTTTTGGACGGAGTGGTTTAGCAGCAGTTTCTTTACAATATTATTTTGAAGTGTACTCTACCCTCTAGTTGTCAGAAATGAACTAATGCAGCTTTAACTAAAGACAATTTAGGATTGGGAAATGAATGACACATAAAAGCAACATATACTTTGAGTATGTAAAATAAAGTACTGTATTTCTCCTCCCCAAGCTACAACCCCTCTCCATTCTCCTCCCTGGTCAGTCAAATACTACAGCTCCATGTACTGAGAGGGGAGGTATAACATTGGCTAAGATGAAAACATCTCTAAGCTGTCAGGGATAGGAAGCCCAGAACGATAGATATTTCAGAAAATCAGAAATTAACAGCTAGGTCACATTGAGCTGAAGCTTTCTGGGGCAAGAGCAGAAGAGCTCCTACGTTCAGGAATTTACAGGATTTTTTATGGAATAAACATGGGTAACTTTTTTTCCTTGCATTATTGATTGTCTGAAAATATAGTATCTCTTAAAACTATGTTTTAGAACAAAATAGTGTCAAGAGTACCAATTTACCAATTTGGTGTTTTCAATGTAATAAAATAAAGGGTAAAGTGTATCCCAATGCAAAATCCATGACAAAATTAGACAAACTAGTTTTCTTTAATACTTTTAAAATATGACATGGCTTCATAACAGGAGGCATACAACTGGTATTTCCTTTTCCTTGTCTTAACAAAACGACAAAAACCCACAGTGACTGCTGTTTGTCAGGACAATATTACTCAATGTGTATTTGATTTTATACAACATTGTGCAACTGTTATAGCCTTACAGTGTTGTGTAACTGATGTATTGACAGGCTGTAAACAAATGGGAAGAGAGCGCATGAGAAGGGGAGGGAGAGAAAGACAGCAATAGAGACAGAATGAGAAAGAGCGAGAGAGAGAGCGAGAGAGAGCAAGAGAGAGTCACTGCGTGTGTCCTAATGGTCAATTATTTACTTGAGAATAGTTTTTTGGCAACAGATCAATAAGTGATCCATCAATAATGACCTTCACTGTTTGAATGCTGTGCTAGCCCTTGGTCTAGCTTGATTTATTTTGTATTTTTGTATATACATATATAAAGAATAACACATTATGTAACAGCTATTTCTATTTAAAATGAAGTACTGCTTTGACAGAAAATAAAAATCCTATACTCTCCGTATACTCTTCATTGTGGTTTTGGATTCAACATTTTGCTGTGGCAAAACATGGCAATTCTGAAATGGCCTGTGGAAAGGGAAAAGCTGTCCTACCCTCAACAGAACATCTGTCTGCCATTTGGGGAGCTCCTCAGCTGCTACTTCATCAAGCTAACTCTACCCAAGATCTCCAGAAGTCTCTAATGATGTACGCCCAGTCTGCCATGAATGGAATCCCTAATTGGTTGTCATGGTGAGTATGTGGTCAGTCAAAGAGATATGTGCTGAATCTGGTCCTCTACAAAGCCATAAAGCATGGACTACAATACTTCAGGTTCTACCTGACTCAGCTGATTGCTAATTAAAGGTTTGCCATAAAATGTGTGTGACAGCTTGGAGTAAGCCACAAATCGTTGTCTAGACCGGGGAGTAATTAACAGGGGATGCAGAGTTTAATTAGGGAAATATGGATGATTAACATCTTCACCCTTATTCAATGACAGGGCGCAGACAGAAACTTTGTAGGAAGCGGATACAAGAAAAGGATGTGGAGTTCTTCAGAACCTGGTCTGTTTACTGTGTAGCTGCGCTGCAATACAAATCAGATTAATGGAGACCGGGACTTTGGGTTTGCACCAACGGCGTAGGAAACAGAATATTTAGTTGAGCATTACAGGAGATATAATGGAAATACCATTGCATTCTGAAATTAACTCCACTGACTAAGCTGTTCTGCCCAGTTCTATGTTTTTGCGTTTGGCAAGCAGGCAGCCGCTTAAGTATTAAGGGATGTAACCAGTGCTAAGAAATTCCCACAGATGTTCCTGTGTATTATTATGGCTGTCCATTCCTAATAATTATAGTTCTTGGAGAAATTTCACAGTAGGACAAAGTCTTACCGTGCATTAGATTCATTTCTACGGGGGTGGGGTGGGGTTGAAGACCAGGGGAATAGGTGAGTAGAAACCCTTGTGCCAGGAATAACCCCCATCCCAATCTTTCATTGGGATGGGTGTTGTGAGAGCTTGGATTTAGGGGGACATGCAGGGTGGCAGAAGGTTCCAGTCAAGCAGAACAAGGGCTTTCTGCTGTGTATCTGGCTTCACTCATGCCCATCAAGGCTAGGACTAAGGGAGATTAAGATCCAGCACCGCCATCTGTGCCAATCAGGAGGCAGTGTATTCTCTGGCCTATTACGGTTTTAGGAAGTTTAGATGTAGAGGTTTGATAGTGTCAAAATGGGAAATTTGCCATAGACACGTTATGGGTATTTCGGGCTTAAAATATGTGACAGTTACACCAAAGAAATCCAGTTAATCAATAGCTACGACTAGCTCTTCCCATTAAATCTGACAGCTTAATTGGCTTCTTTGACATAATAATACAAGCGCCTTTCAGACTGTTGATGTAGGAACCCAGCTATGCATCATACTCACAGAAATATATATAATTGAAGGTTTATGCACTTAACACTTCAAACGCGAATGTACTCAATCAGATTTACTAAAAGGTTTAAAGAGTTTTTGAACAAGAACATTGTTATCATTATATCAACATAAAGTGCCCCACATAGGGCTGTCAACTGTCCCTTCAAATACGGAATTGTCATGCATTGCATAACAAAAATAACGCGCTCCTTGCTGAATCAATACAGGGTATAATTTGTTACGTGTTTTCCAAACACGTCATACAAACACACAACTGCATCTGTTATAATGTGAAATCACAATCATGATTTCATTATTGAGTAGAAACATCTTTTGTGGGGTCTGCGGTCAGGTGAGCCGCTAACAGAGGCTGTATTAAAGCCACTGTCTGGTGGTCTTTTCAGCCGGCATAAGTGCAGTAAACGGCTTGCATAGACTGATTAAATCTTTACAATTCTCTTCTGCTTGATATTATTCCATATCTAATTAAAAAAAAAACATGCATATATTAGCCTGTCTGCTTTCTGAGAAAGGAATTAAAAGTCTCTCCCAAATAGAAGCCTGTCCCAAATACTGGCTGGGTGTTGATCTTAATCGAAGAAATAGAAACACGGGATTATAATTGACGTTTTATGGTAAAATACATGTCCAAACACAAAGTGTTTGACTAAACAAAATCGAAACATCTAAACAAAATCTCTTACTTTCTGCTATGATCACTCTTCCCGTCCAGTCGTCGTTTATCATCTGGATGTTTCCAAAATGGATGTCGCTGTAGAAGATGCGGTTGCTCCCCGCCGTCGTCTGGCTGTAGTCGAACGCCAGTGCAATGACGTTCTTGAAGAAGGCGGGCTTCTCGAACGGCTGAACGGGGGAGTTCAGGTCGCTCTCGTCCGAGAGGTGGATGCTCTTGAGGATGGTCCTCTCGGAGTAGAGCAGGTAGCCGTCGTAGCGCTCGCAGGCGAAACCGTCCGCGGCGAGGTGGCCGTGTGCGCAGGAGCACGTCCTGCGCCCACTGCCCAGGTGGAAACACAGCTGCTGGCAATTGCCGTTGCTCCGGGCACAGGGGTTGGTTCCTGTGTTGGGGAGGAAAAAACACCGTCATTCAAACATCGACCAGCAAAGAACATGGAAAGCACACCCTGAGTTGTTTGTTACTTTGTATGTTGCTGTAGAGTTGTAATCAACAGTTCTGGAGATATGAAACTTGGAACGAGACAAATTCCATGGCTCTGTGTACGACCAAAGCGAAAACCCTTTTGACTATTCTCAAACCAAAATGTTCCACCAGACCCAGTCTTCGCAGCATAGAACCTAGACTCAAAGCTAAGCCACACAGTGCTTGCAGCTAGCAACAAGGGTGTGTGTGTGTGTGTGTGTGTGTGTGTTTGTCTATGTGTCGGACGCGATTCAATAAAATCATTAAGTTGAAACCTCAACCTTTCTCCCGGCCTCGATTAAAGACGGTCACGTCCTTCAGGTTGACACCCAGGCCACTCCTCATGGTCACCGCGTCCGTGGCGTCGTTTTTGAAGCCTCTCCGGATGGAACCGTTGGAGTGGGCTCTGAGAGACACCAAACAGAGAGAACTATTAAGGGCACTAACAACCAAGTTACAATGCAAATGGCCGGGGCAGTGTTGGACTCACTCTAAACATCAGAGTCTTGGGCTTCAGTGAAAATGAATTGGGTTTCTATCCTCGCCCGTCCTCGGTCTAGCTGTGAGCATCTTGGAGTAAGATGCCTAACCCCTACATGCTCTTTAATACCTTCATCTCTGCTCACTGTTATTTCCTTTGGATTCAAATGTCTGCTAAAGGGCCTTGTTGTAATTGTATGAGTCATGCCATAAAAAAAAGGTAGTTTTCCAAGTGCAAATTGAAACAGCAATTTAATTTAGACTTTTTCCCTGAGAATTTAGTCAACTGAAAGACATTTAAATTCAGACATTGACTGATCTATTTTATTTTTGATGAGTTTTTGAAGTTCTAAGCCAATCAGAGATAGCCTTCGTAGCAAATGTAATTCATTTTTGTCCTTGGGGAGGATTGCATACACCTAGCAATTAACGGTTAGGCTGGTGAAAACACATGCTTACGGCTACAAAAGCATACAATGGATACACCTACAAGTCAATTGGCATCAGCATGGTCTGTTTAACATTGTGACAGGGAAAACAAGGTTATATTAACGTGGAGCAAGCATAGAGCTTGACAGAAGCCTTAAGATGTGCCCTTGGCAGTGACATTGAGGCCTGCCTGTGGTATTTACATAAAAAGGTGGCATCACCCCTCCCTTAAGATTTCCATGGGGGACCTGTTCAAGGCAAGGGTTAACGCCAGGTTTGTCCTGCAGACTTTGCAAGGCCAGTGCATGCATGCTGCATTTAAGGAAGTAATAAATTACCTGTCAGACCAGTAGATGTAAGGGCCAAACACAGCCACGGAGAAGAGGTCCACGTTGGCCGCTGACAGCACAATCTCCCGGCTCTCGCCGGTCTCCAGGTTGATCCTCTCGATCTTGTCTGTGCGGGCGTCGCACCAGTATAATATGTTTTCCTGGAAGTCATTTGCAAATAAATGTCACTGGCGCAGCCTTTGCGCCAGATGAGACACTGCGAAATGAGCAGACACGCTGAGCGCCTCAGCTAATTTGGCACGCTTGGTGGGACAACCGTTTAAAACGACTGAAGACAATGAGGTGATTGACATCTCTATGGACCAATGTTTGTTTTTTCTTGTAGCATAAAACCGTTGCAATGAGTCGATTTGTATATTAACAATACATTTGATAATTGTTGGAGACAAACGGTCAAATATTCATCATCCACAAAATGTTTGTCCTTTGTGCCAATTCAGTTCTGTTTCATCACAAATTATCAATTATGCATTGAAAAAGGTGCCCTAAAGAAACGCAAAGTATTTCTAAAGATGGACTCATGAGCGCTTTTCTTAGCATAACACATTTGGACTGGTCAGTTCCAGTAAGTTGTCCATAAATAATCATCCAAACGTGTAGTCTTGATTGAAATGAGTGATTTTAGATTGTGTAATGCACTCGGGGGACATCCGTAAGGAAGGTGGTGTGACAGACGTGTACCTCATAGTCTATGGAGATGCCGTTGGGCCAGGTGATGCCTGAGTTGACCAAGGTGACCTGGTCGGAGCCATCCAGGCGTGAACGACCGATGCAGGGGTTCTGCCCCCACTCGCTCCAGAAGAGATACCTAGCCGGGGGCCATACACAACGTACAATATCAAACACGTTGCTCAAAAGCACACAGAAGACATAACAAACTTTTATAGAGTTCATAGAGAAGTACACACATTTACCCATTTCTATCCCTCTTCATATCCCTCAAAAGATTACAATCTAATGGGTATCCGTCTATATCTTATTCCCATAACATGCAATATGTCGTAGTAATGCTTTTCTTTAGAAAAGTATTAGCACCCTTGATGACATTTGGTGCGAGTCCTTTGTCTGTGCTCCAAAACTTACTCCTATTGCCAAGAATGCATTCATTCACTATCCATCAACACCTTTATATGGGTTTTCTGAAGGTGCCTGAGTCTCTTCTGATGGGAAAATGGCTGCCGGCTGGTCTGTCTATAATAAGTTCCTTTGAAAGCATTGTGCCTCAGGTAACAGGGAAGCTATTGATCACAGCTGAAACCATTGAGAACAGCACAGCCCATGTGGTGTTGACATGGATGCTTTTAGCCTTTTGTGAAGAGGTACAAACCCTTTATGAGGGTGGACAGCGATGGCCCTGGGCTGATCCAGCCCCTCGGATATGACCACGGAGCGGTACGCGCCAGAGAGACGAGAGATCTCGATCAGATTGAAACCGTGGTCCGTCCAATAAAGGTTTCCTGTCAAAGAGAGTTATGAAAATGAAACGGGCACGTGGTACCTGCTGGGATTTCCCATTTCTCTATTGAGTGACAACTGAAATTAAAAGGGATTGACTGTCAACAGACCAAAGCAGATCAATAAATAAATGATAGACAGAGTGTAATAAGAGCAAATATTTGCTGTTTTTATTGAGAATTAAGTTTCCCATTAAAAGTCCCACATTGAACACTTCTAGATCAATTAGCATGCTTTGCTTGCCTTGACTGAACTTGGTCATGAAACAGTGCTTTGTCTCAATGATTAGAGTGATGTGCATTCAAGCGAAGCATTTACTGCTCTCCATTAGGCCATCGGCTGCTATATTACAATTCATAATTTTTGGCAATACACAATAACAATTTCCATCATTCTGGATTTTTACTGCTTTGCTGAGCTAAACTACCAAATAGTGCCGCTGATTATTATTACCTGTGTGCATGGTTTGAAAATCCATACGTTAATGATTGCATGTTTACGCAAATTACCATTAATCTCTAGGAGAACATCTTACTTACACTATACACAAGTGTCATACTCTGTGCTACATACATTTAAATGTAAAACTTGTTTCAAGAATTGAAAAGAGAAAAAACTACTTGTGAACCTGCCTGTGTTTCAGTGCACGTGTTTCAAGTTTTTTCTATACATTTCTATGCTTCTCACACGTTTGCATTCGGATAGACTCCCTCCCGCTACTCACCGGCGATCCAATCCACGGCGATGCCTTCCACGCGGCTGATCCCTGTGGTGATGATATCCTCCCTCCAGGTCTGGTCGCGCTTGGCTCTGGAAATCCTGTTCAGACCCATGTCGGTCCAGTACACCGTGTCATTTCCTGCGGAACGGGACATGCCCGTTCATCGGGCAAAAGAGAAGAAAATGAGGTGACGATGAAGGCCCACACGCTCACACACACACACACACACACACACACACACACAGTATAAAGCCTGAAACATGCTGGCTCCGGGAGCTGCGGTTTCTTACTGCAGAACGGCCCATTTCACCAAATGGGGCCAAGCGTTGGTTATGATGTGAGCTATGATGAAGGGAATATCCACATAGTTCATACGCACTGTTGACATGCCGGTCTCAAAGGAAGGAGCCAATCGTTGGCATGAGCCCTAAGTTGGTTTTCTTACAGATTTATGCAAATATGTGTGTGAGTGCCTGTGTTATAAATGGCCATAAAACCCCTTTCCTGTTTCGCCATGCTCTTTGTATATGCAATGTGTGTTAATAAGTAAATCACATCTACACCCTCGAGTATACATTTTTGTTTTCCCTTTCTCATTCCGATTCTGCTCAGAATGGATCTGGTCATCAATGGCATAGATTTATTAGCAAATATACGAGTTGAAGATCCAATTGTTAAGCTCTGTCGCAAACAGAATTGGGCAAAAAGTGTCCCATGATTATGGAAGGGGCTTTGTGCTGCTCATGCTACCTCTGCGACACGATCGTATCTTTCGAGTCGGTCTACCCCGGCATCTCCGTATACAGTATCTGTCAGTTGACGGCTAGTTAATAAAATGTTAGGTCACGTAATGTGTTTATCTGCGCTCCACTGTTGATGTTGCCTTCACACAGCGTGCAACAGGAAACAGCTGAAGGGCTTTCATCTGTTCACGCTTCCGTGGCTCTGCCCTCCCGTAATGACATGCAAATGAGATGCGCCGGCTATCGGCTTTCACCCGGCCGAGCTTAGTGGCGTATTTGCATGTTCACCTACGCGGAGCGACAAAGGGGGTGGCGGGCACACCTAGGCAACGTCTGATTTGAGTTCGGGGCTCAGCTCAGTATTCCCTACTTCTCCCCGCCGACGCCGCGGTCACACATTGAGATTGCAGCTGACCTTTCGGTTCCCCTGCATAGATTTGAGGCACTTGTGGCATTTCTTTTAGATAACGGAGTGGCCCACGATGATTACTTTGTGTGATGAAGGGCCCTACTTGCCCCTGTTGGCCCTCAGGACTTTGTGTGAAAAGGTAAAAAAAAAATATATAGTTAAACAGAAAAAAGGTGGAGAGTCTTCTTGAGTCCTTCATAGTACAGAGTGAGAAGTGAGATGTCATTTTATTTTGTGGTATTTCGATTTTCTGTGGATGTACCGTGTGTGTGTGTGTGTGTGTGTGTGTGTGTGTGTGTGTGTGTGTGTGTGTGTGCTTGTGTGCGTGCGTTGCATGTCTGTGTATGAATAAGTATGTGTGAGTGCCTGTATACTCCCTTTTATTAACAGTCATGCACCGCGGGGTCTATCAACACCAATGCAACCAGCCTTTAGTATATTCATGGCATTTGCCGAAAAAATAAATCGATCATATTTATCACATAAATTATGCATGGGGAGCCGAGCGTATAACAAACAGCAGCAGAGGTAGCAGTCGGGTTCAGGCTCACACTGGAATGCAGCTGTTATTACCTTGGTTGGGGGACTTGAGGGAGGGCGGGATGTCTGGGTGTTAGCCATGCTGAGGCTCCATTTCAATATATCAACTTATTACTCTCTCAGCCGTGCTGCTTTCCTTAAGCTTAGAGGCCATTATTCAAAATGTTACAAGCCCCCTATAAAAATATTAATATTTTCCTTTCTTTCTCCTCTCTGTGGCCCTTACACATCTGATTACAAATAGGTTTCACAGCAAGGAAGCAAGGGCAGAAAACACAGGCGGTTTGTGTGTGATGTTTTATGCAGCCGCGCAAACCTATTTGGGGGGATTTGAGCCTTTGCTAGTGGGTGTGGAAATACAAACAAAAAAGGGAAAATTTCTAAATACAAATATGAACCTTAACTTTCTCTAAAACCGACAAAAGTAAGGTTGGTGATTGTGTCACCAGGACTCAGAAGGTAAGAAAGAGTACAACTGATTATATTTATTATTTACCCATATATATATATATATATTAACACCATCAGGGTTCAGTGCCACGCTATCGCTAATCAAACCCTAAGGAGCCAATCAGATCCGCTCTTTCGAGAGAGAAAGCCCAAGCATCTGCGCTGTGACCGACAGCATTTCAAGCTGTCTTTAATGTCGCTTTTCAATGCCTCGTCTGCGATCTGCAATCTTACCCGCGTGGAAGTCCACTCCGACGGCAAACAGAGTGCCCGTGATGGGCATGAGGGCCTCCGTGTTGTCGTTAGCATCCAGGGCGACGCCGCGGATCCCCTCGTGGATGGAGTACATAAGAAAAGAGTCCACGCCTACACAAGACGAACCAATGAGAATCGAAAATCTGAGCCATACATACCTTCAGAACATAGACTTTTGGAGGCGTGGACATACAGTATGTAAAACATATGGACGTGGCGTCCGTGGCATCACTCATTGGTTTACACATGACCGCTATGAAGCTGTAGATTTCGTTGGCTTATTTTTTTTAAACCAGCAGCTGAAACACTCCATATTTGTCACATTGAAGGCGGGAATAGAATGAACGCCTCACAGTAGTCTCTGGCAAAACTCATTAATATTGAAACACACTGTCCAACGGAACCTATCAAAATACATAATACGGCAATGAACTAGCCACTGAACCAAACCAACAACAATTTCTTTTGTTTAGTATTTTGATAATGAAATCAACATTTCCCCATTGACTTAGAATGGTGGCAACTGGCCTTTCTGCATCCAACCAGCGTGAACCACCTATAGGCCCTTAAGGGAACTACATGTGAGTCATCTACGCGATGGCTTCACAAACAGACTGCAGCTTGTTTCAAAATCACGTCACCAGATTTGACTCAAATTTAATTGAATCTCTATCAAACTAGAACATCCCTAGTGTGACCCTGTATGTAACGACATCCTGTTCTATAATAACACAGTCGTCTCATTGCATTGCAGTGAGGCCGCGTGGAAAGGCAGGGGAAAGACAACACGCACCCTCGCAGGACATGCGGTCGGTGCGCAGGTTGTAGCCCAGGGTGCAGGAACAGCTGCGCGAGTTCTCCGAGGTGGGGAAGCAGAGCTGGGAGCATCCCCCGTTGTTCGCCTGGCACGGGTTCCTGCCTGATCACCAAGGAAGAGCACCACACACAGAGGAGTGAGGATGGAGGATTCCATTTGTATTTTTTATATCCATTCCAAAATGCTACACACTTACAGGAGTACAGTAGGAGCAGTAGGCATTATTTCTGTAAAATAATTAAGGCAAAATGATAAAATTACTCATAACATTCCAGCAGCTTTCTGTAAATCCAATGTTCTGCAAATAAAACGACATTCTACGTGTGCCTCATGACTGTGTATGTAGTAGGCTGTCAAAATTGTTAAGCCCCCAGGCTGAAGAAAATGTTGGCTAGTTTTGTAGCTACTAGTCAGGAAAGTCAAATTCTTGTCGGCTAGTGGTATTTCCTCTAAATCCTGGCTACTGCTCCCTTCACTACTTGTAGTCAAAGGGGACCTATTACTTTGACTATTTATAATATAGGATGGTACTGCTTCATTGCGGTCGGCAACATCAACTCTGTTTCTGCAAAGAATTTTGACCAGGACAAAGTCTTCCTTTCAAAGCATTGTGCCTCAGGTAACAGGGAAGCTGTTGCTGATAGCAGAAACCATTGTCCACATCACAGTCCATGTGGTGTGGACATGGATGCTTCAAGCCTTCTCTGAAGAGGGACACACCCTTGATGACTGGTATTCTCCATTGATCCATTTGGAAAAATGATGTCCATGGTCCAACTTGTATGAAGCAGTACTCTCTTACATTAGAAAATAGCCGGGCATGACGGTTTCCCTTTAAGTGAGGCTTGTGTTTTTTGTTTTGTTTTGCAGGTTAAACTGTGCTGCATCTGGTCGGTCGATGTACTTTGTAAATTGATGACAAAGAAAAATAAAATCTGTTGATAGGGTTCAATTTTCAGTATATCACGTTGATGTACTCTTAATAGAACATATATTGCAATTTCACTGTAATGTGTTGTTCGATAAACGTCCCACATACATAATGACATACAGATTAATGACATTACAAACAACATAATTGTTTTGAAAATCAATTGGGTATTGAAAGCGTAACCATGTTTGCGTTTCTTTTTTTCTTGTTTGTTTTCGTTTTTGTTCATTTCTTAGTTTATTTGACAGGGACAATACACATTAAAAAACCTTTCTGTAAAAGTGTCAGAGTTAGCCAGGAAGCTTACTTTACAAATGCAGTCCCAGGGCATGTTATACATAAAAATTTAATGATATGGTAACACTTTACAATAAAGGTACATTAATCAACAATTAATTAATTAGTTAATGCAGTAATAACCATTAACTAACTGTAAAGTTAACTAATTTTCTAGTAATCATTAACTAATGGTGTTCATGTTTAAGGCATTAACTTATACATTATTTAATAGGGTAACCCTTGCCCTAACCCCTTAACCCTAACCCCTATGCTAATGCTATATATGAATGCTTATTACTGCATTCACTAATGTTTAATAAAGGTTCATTAATGTTTCCTTATTGTAAAGTGTTACCAATCATATTAAATAAAATGACATCACGGATACAACACTTATGGACGGGCAGGACCTGCATTACTACGGGAAAGATGTACAACGGATATAAGATGAAAAAAAGACACTACGTTCAACGGACATACAAGACACACAAGAACAGCCTTCAAGGGTAGAAACGGTAAAGGAGTTAGTGAGTGCAAGCGTGTGGCCTCTGTGCTGTGGCTTACCTCTCTGACCCTCCCGGTCGTACACCTTCATGTGCACCACCCCGCTGGTCTTGTTCCGCAGCACCACCAGGTTCCGCCCGTCCCGCTTGGTCACCGTACCCAGCTGGGCCGACTCCTCGTTAGCCCACCACAGTTTCCCACCTGCGAGATAAAAAGTGGAAAATTCAATGTAAGAAAACCCCACAAAAAAAAAGGGATCCATCCTTTTTGTAGCATTCGCTGGGAGGCAACTAGCTAGCTCTCTGTGGCAGATAGCCTACAGGCTACAGCAGTGTGAGCATGTAGGGTGAGCTTCAGGCATGGGTGCACGACTTCAAGACAAGCACACAAACACACGCACACACAGCTTCAGCTCCTGACTATCATCACCACTGTTAAACCCCCCCCCCCCCCTCGCTCCTTAACCCTATCCCTTTCTCTTCTCTCACGAGTGTATCCCTGGAGCGGAGAACAGGGGAATAAGCCATGGCTTCTCCACTGAGGCCTGATGGGGCTTTTCCATTCTCTATTCCACTGGTCCGCTACCCTTTGGTTGAAAGTCAAGGGGCTGTGTTGGCTTTTAATGGTATGGACAGATGGACATGGTGTCAGGCGTTAATATCATATGTATGAGCTGTGGGCTACATCCCTGGTAAGAAATGGCCATAACCATACAGCTAGTCAAAAGAGACAGTGTTCTTTTATATACACCGAGCAAAAAACTTGTTCTTGTTTTATATATATATATATATATATATATATATATATATATATATATATATATATATATATATATATATATATATATTATTGATAGTGTTTCTTTTAATTTACAAGCCTTGTAAGTCAAGAGGACACTAAGAAATCCATGTGAAATCAAATCATGATAAATACTAAAAGAAGTGTATACACAGTAAAAGGTGATTTCTGAAGATTAAAAGCCAGTCCTATATAATACATTGTAAATAAAATATGGATGAAAGATAAGGATAAACATCTGAAAGATCATAGAAATATAAACTTTAATGGAATTTTGGAGGACTTCACATAGCCATTTTCCTATTTGCATTATGATTGTGTAGTTTTGACTTCACTCTGTGGCTTCCTGGGTAATTCCATAAAAACAGTGCTTTTCTGTCAGACCGTGTGCAGTCTTCAGGAAATGGCAACATGCAAACTATATAATGATTTGGCAAGCATCTTTAATATGTCCAATAACAGCTTAAAAAGAAAAATATTGCTAATGCCCTCAAGCAACCGCTAAAATGTTTAACTTACCATGTTTTGTATATTTTTTCATTTCAATGTTTTTCATTAACAAAAAGCGATGTAGAAACTACTTGCGTTTACTTCGGCACCAGGTCCCGATGCTGTCATTTAAAAAAAGGTAAATCTCTTTTTGATGAATCCAACGAACCCCCTGTGAGTGAGACTGACGCGGTACATGGAGTTTACCCAACATTTGACCCCCAAGGGCAGGCTAGCTTAAATGAGCTGTGCACCCCGTGTTAATTTGATGCCACGGGGAGTCGCAGCTCACGGCTGCGATTGCTCACTTGTGGCCCGTCATATTTAATTTCCACCTCTTGCCGGGTCAGTTTTATTCCAGGCTCGGCTGATGGATCTTGCGCACCTTCTAAAAGGAACCGCTCACCTCTGCCGGGGGCAAATCCAATTACCTCAGAGCTGGGGGCCCGGAGAGGATCGACCTTGTGTCACTAACAGCGCCTTCATTACAACCTTTCTCACATCTAGCCTGAGTAATTGCTGAGGAACACAAAAAAGAATGGACGAAAAAACTAACAAACTAGGACTAAAACAAAACTTAAACACACTATTTGCCACCCGTATCACACATTGCAGCATAACATGGGCAACAAAGTTCTATATATTTTAATTGCGATCTCTTTTCTCTTGCCCTGCTGAAAGTGTGGGTTTGAATTTAGCCTCGATACGTGATGATTACGGTGGTCTGGAAGTGTAAAACACAAGCGCTAATATGAATACAAACCCTCTATACAAATACACCACGCCGATACAAATTCATCCCCCCAATACAAACACGCTCCTTAACCATTTAAAGACACAAACTCTGAATACCAAAAACACAAACTTAGATTAAACCACAATGACATTAACTGAAACCGGAACGAAAAAATACAAGATTTCTTGATGAAGGGACAAGGGGACGAAGGGACAATTTAAAGTGTCACAGCCCTGAAGAGGAAAAGTTTGTGTTTATTTTAATCAATATCATCAAATGAAATAACTGTGGACATGCTCTCAACTTTTAACGACATTACAATGAGTATGACCTTTTAGGTTAATGTCACTGTAGCTTTGTATTAGTTTGTGCATTCGTCTTAGTGGGGTGTATTCGTATTGGTGGTTGTGTTTTTATATAAGGGATGCGTGTCTGTGAAATGGTGGGGGCTGGGGGAGAGAGCGTTTTATTAATATTAATATTAATATTAAAGGGATGCATTCATATTAGGAGAGGGTGCATTCATAGGAGAGGGTGTATTCATATGAGTGAGATATGAGGTTTGTGTTTTGAACTTCAAGACTACCTTAGATTATACATGTTTAATATAAAAATAAAAAGCGGTGTTGCGATTCAGGAGTGGAGCTGCAGTGTGGTTCTGTCCTACACTGCACTCTCTCTGCTCCACACGGAGGATAACCTTTAGGAAAGCTCTGCTCGGTTCTGCGTGTTAAGCCCCTGCTGCGTCCTGCTGTGAGGCACCAACAGATCCCAGTCCTGCAACCCCTTAGATCTCAATCTTTCTTTATTTTGCACCGGATGACACGTCCGAGCGAGCCTAAACACTATAAACACAAGGCCCATCGATCAAGACTAAAAGGCTTGGGTGGTAAGAAACCAATGTTTAATTAATGCTCAATAACTCTGATTGGCCGAATCACTACAGTGCAAGACCCGCAGGAGACCAAACGCATTGATGGGCTACCTATCGATAGCGAGCGAGCTAATGAGCTATTCTCTTGCAAAAACAAATGACACTTACAATTGTCTGCATATGCATATCGCAATCATAATACCGTGTGTGTGATAAATATGTGTTCCCCTTTGATTAGGCTTCGAGTGTAAACCAATTACCGCTTGCTAAACAAGGAAGTGAGGGAAAACTCAGGCAGAGGAATAGCATCAGAGACTCGGTGGACAGAGCAAACGCTTGGGTTAAAATATCATGCCCCCCAATGTAGCAGCCAAACAAATCAAGAGGAAAGGGCAACTTACCCATAGGGATGAGAAAAAACAACATTTTATACTGCATAGCCACAAGTAGAAGGAGGCTTTACTTAGAAAAATATTAAAAAAGCCACACTTGCGCTGTTTTTCCAGATAATTCAGCTTGAGTCAGACTGCCGCAGAACATTGGCTACAGAGGGTGCAACAGCAATGGATGGGTAGGCAATTTGTAATATTTGTTGAGGTACGTTAGGCTGAAAGTGTTTTAAGTCTAAGGAACGGAAGACCAAAAACAACATAACAGTGGATGAAAAACACTGCTCTCCAGTTAAAGGACACAGAATGCTTTCGGACCACATAATGCACCACACAAATACGACACGCGCATTTATGGATGATGGATTACGATCCTCCAGAGGAGTCTATCAAAGACATTTAGATTTTTTTTTAAAGAAAGGAGTACGGCATCTGGCTTGTGGTTTGTGTTGTTCACCACATACCAGTGAAGCAGATTATTTAATTGCCAGTCTAACTATCTGACATGGTGCCTAATGAGAAAGATCCCTATTAACATTAAATGAATAGTCCATTCTACAACTACATCTTCTACATGAATTTAGCTTTCCATTGCTTGAATGTATGAAATATTTTCTTGTTATGAAGTGTGAGCATTACTGTGGTGAAATCATGCAGTTTAATTTGTCACGCCACAGTTTTAACAATGATATCAACATATTTCCCTATTCTCCAGATAAACACAGAAGCTATGTGTCTATTTATTGAAGCACAGAAATCTTCAAATATCTAGCTTATTGAATATGCTATCCATACTAGTGCATTTTGGGCGTCAGCAGTTACCCAAAATACTCTCGGAAAGAGAGCTATACATGCAACATATCTGTTCATGCTGTTTTGCCATAATGTGATCTCAATTCCATTATGGTTATTGTATCCATTGATTTAGTTTTTCCAGATCTGTTCTGTTGTTCATGTCTTATGTGCTATGTGTGGACCCCATGAGGAGCCAAGCTGACTACAGCGTTTTTAGCTAATGGTGGATCATTTCATAAACAAACACATACGTATACGCATATGTGCACACAAGGGAACCTCTCAGACCAGTGCTTTGCAAGGCATACGGGGCACAATATGGTATACGCTGCCATTCGGGGCAACAAACAAGCTATCATTAATGGTGATCGATGGGGACTTAAAATACATCATCCCTTTGTTTTGCTGTACCCGCTACTGTGTGGGAGGTAAACCATTAGTCTGTGTCTTCCTGCGTTCTGAATGTCATTTGTGAAACGCTGTAATGAAGTCTCCGTCCCTTTGATGCATGTGTGTGTGCATGTGTGTGTGTGTGTGTGTAAGGGTGGGGGGGCAGGCCAGCCTCTCCACTACTCATTTATTTTACCGTACGCTGATGAGATAACAAGCCAATATACCTCAGTAGTTTTTTGTGTATAAAGGAGGAAAAACATAGGTTTATAAAACAATGGGGGTGCAGTGGGTGTGTCACTTTTGTTCGGCTTGTCTGAGAGTCTAATTAAAGCTCTGCATGTTGGCTGACTGACACCGACCTCAAAAGGAAAAGGAGGACCTGTCACGGTTAATAACATGCCTCAACAAGACCCAGTTACTTTGTTTATTTATCTGCTGTGTTTGTTTGTTTGTTTTCTTAATGAAGCAAAATCGAATACAGCAGGGGGGAGGGGGTGGCTTACCACTATTTCACTGACACACGCACCCACATCAACACAAAGACACTCACACACACACAAAGACACATACACACACACAAAAAGACACACATACGCACACACATACACACACACACACAAAGACACACCACACACGCAAAAAGAGACATACACATAAACACACAAAGAGACGCACACACATACACACACAAAGACACGCACACACCCAGCCACACACACACACAAATACCCTGCTAACTATGTACGCTCCCCTACTAATTACCAATTCTGGCAAGCTGAATGTATTGTCACAACTCAACGACATGCTCCCCATTCTCCAGATTGCAGCAGTATGGATAGTGCAGACATTTTTTAATTCTAATGTTTTAGATTACAAAAGAAAACAAAAAATTATAAATAAATTTGAGAAAAAAGCATGCATGACACAAAATGTAATTAAAAACACAGATGCCGCGTGGTTGCAACAAAAAAAGTGGTGTCTTAAGAGACAAAGATATCCTTCCTCTCTGGAGCCATATGGAACCAGTCCCATTCACATTCTGGTGGATTCCCTCTCATCTGCTGGGCCCACATTGCACTTTATGCTCTACTCATGTCCAAATCTAAATCAGTGTGTGCGTGTATATGTGATTGTGTGTGTGTGTTTATATGTGACTGTGTGTGTGTGTGTGTGTGTGTGTGTGTGTGTGTGTGTGTGTGTGTGTGCGTGCGTGCGTGCGTGCGTGTCTTGTGATCATGTGTGTCCTCAAGACTGGGCCCCACAAGTCAGCTCAGGTGATGTCTTTCGGAAGTTTTCTCAATGAAACTCGTAGGTGATGGATCAGCCGGCATATTGGACTCAGCGTAGATACCGCCAAACGACCCATAATGAACACCATCTTCCCTTTTCATTACCGGCGGTGGGTAAAAAAAATTAAAAAATATCCCAATCATCAATCACCGCCACAGAGCGTTTTAATTACCCCGTGACCCGGGACCGCTTCACACAAAGCCGAGCGGCTGAGGCGAGGCGAGGCCCGGCTCTCTATACGCCTCCTACCCACGGCCACTTAGCCCAGCCAACACATAATCCCTTTTTGCACTCTCCGTCTAATCCACAATGGAAATCTGATGCACTCTGCCGACAAGCTGGACTCACCCATCACGGCGAGAGCGGTTCCCCTGGCGAGCTCCTTCTTCACGGTCTCCAGAACCTCCAGCCCGCTGCCGTCCAGATTGCACCTGTTGATGGTGCCGTTGGCAGAGCTGATCCAGTACAGCTTGCTGGAGGCGTAGTCGAACGTCAGCCCTGGCAGGGAGACACATGGAGAGAGAAGGGTGTTGATGGTGGTGGTCATCACGGGCCATGTTGGGAGACACGTGCGCGTTTGTGTTTGTGTCATGTTTGTGAATGACAGTGTAAATAAAAGGAAAGCAGGTGGACAATTTAATGCAGTTGGATCGTCTTCCTGTTTTAGTTTTTTTTAGGGTTGAGATCAATCGTCTTTTTTATTCTCTGTACACCATTACCGCAAAGTCAATCACTTCCTCAAGTCACTTTTAGGTGTTGAAAGTATTAAACAGCCTGCGTTGATGTAATGTATCAATGTTGTTTCAAAACCAACATTAAGGGAGAATAGTTGACTAATCCTAAATGAATCAAAGTCAGTTCAGAGATACAAGTTCCCCCCCCACCCCCAATCAGCAGAAAACAGCAAAAACAGAAAAATAATAAAGAACAGACTTCTAACTGATTTCAGAATCAGTCTATCATCAGTCACTTTGAGATTTTTACATGTATAACAAAAACCAACCATGGTTTTAAACCAGAATCCAGGTCCAGAACATGTAGGATGAATGTTGTAAACTAAGGAATGGGACAATAATATATATATATATTTATTTATTTATTTATTTATAAATATAGGGGTGGACTGATAACAACACTATGTGTGGTGGTGTCACTGCTCCTAGGCAGGCGCGCCTCTAGAGGCAACGTCTCTATGTGACCCCTACCCGGCATCGTCAATAATCCAACCAGATAGCCACTGACTACTTTTAAATCAATTCCCCCCAACGGACATCATTTTTTGTTGTTGACGGAATGCATCGACTGACGGTGGCGACTGGAAGCGATTTCAATTGTGCATGTCTTGACGTCTCCCGTCCGCGTGCTGGATTTATCTTTGGCAGATTCACAGTCACAACGCGCCATTAATTTACTCTTGTCCCCGGGTTCGTCCCATAATCATAAATGAAGCCGGTGAAATATGGCACGCCATATTTCCCCACCACCACCACACACCCTGCTATCTGGATTGCTGACGGCCCCAGGAGAGAGTGAGGAAATGCAGCGGAACAGGCGGCACGGTTTGCCATGGTTTGAAAGAGAGAACTTGACCTTGAGGTGTGTGTGTGTGTTTGTGTGTGTGTATGTTTGTGTGTTGTGTGTGTGTGTGTGTGTGTGTGTGTGTGTGTGTGTGTGTGTGTGTGTGTGTGTGTGTGTGTGTGTGTGTGTGTGTGTGTGTGTGTGTGACAACAACTGCTCAACAACTCAAGATGGAGAGACATGCAGACTTCATTTTTCCATCTTGGAACTGAAACTGCTCGCACACAGATACAGATCTATCTTGCAAGGGGAGAGTGTTCACACACTAACAATTTTCATTTCAAAAAGTCGAATAGCAAAGTAATGCAGCACCCACTTCGCTGACAAATTACACCGTTGTTTTCAACAACAATCAAGCAAACAGTCAATCAATACCAAAGAAAGCCCACTGACCCACTGGCTCCCTCTGGTTCTGATGGAGAACCTTGCTGTTGCTGCCGTCCATGTGGGCCATGTTGATCGTGTTGCCGTCGGTCCAATAGAGCTTCCTGTGTTTTGAGAATGAAATAAGAGCACGGTTAGCAAACATTCGGGGCATAAGCTTTCCTCAAGGTGTTATACATAGTTAATGAATGTCACGGTGTGTTGCCTCCAATTGGCATGCAAGAAGTACACAAAGTAGAGGCCAAAGCTAATGTACTGCTGTTTCTTGTAAATCCAAAACATACTCCCCGGGCCAAACACAATAGAAAAAACACCAGTGAGTTCTGGGAAACGGACCCTCCGATTTCTCAGAAATCTGGCGTCAAACAGCACCAAGACAACCCTGGATTAAGACGACACTTGAGTTGAAAGCAGAGCACGGTTTATAAACTCCCCACACCGGCGCAACAATTCAACATCGACACCGTGGTTCAACGCTCGTAAAGGTATTGCACTACTCCTCCACCAAAACGAAAAGCCTTTCCACAAAGTCTTCGTTTTTTTTCAGCCGAGACCCAATGACTTCCGAGCTTTCAATCCGCGGGTTTTAATTCTCCTCACTTATGCAAGCAGCAAGGGGCGAGCCTTGGGCGAGACGCGGCCCCTCTAATCCACTCACCCTTTGGCCGGGTGCACCACCAGACACCGGGGCTTATCAATGCCGTGGACGACGGAGGTCTTCAGGGAGCCGTCAAGGCGCGCCACATTGATCTGTGATTCATCGTTCTCCGTGCTGAGCCAGTACAAGTTCCTGGAGAGCCAGTCCAGCGCCAGGCCGCGGCAGTTCACTATGTCTGAGGGGGAGGTGAGGGGGGAGGGGAAGGGGGAGGGAGAGGGAGAGGGAGAGGGAGAGAGGCAGGGAGAGAGGCAGGGAGAGAGGCAGGGAGAGAGGCAGGGAGAGAGGCAGGGAGAGAGGCAGGGAGAGAAGGGGAGGTATGTCACTGCATGAAGAAGAGACATCAGATACATTAATTTGCGTTGATTAACAGAGCGCACGCACGCAGGTATGCACGCGTGCACAGACTCTGGACACACACACACACACACACGCACACAAACACACGTGTTGGTTGGTTTGCGAGATGACACCTTGCTTTGCTCGAATGAGTAATTATTGGTCTGGAAATATAGCGGTGAGTCACTGTGTGTGATCAGACACAACAACAAAATAAACAGTAGTTCTCTCCTCCTTCCTTTCAGTGCTCCATATTTTATTTATTATATTATGTTTGTGTGTGTGTGCGTGCGTTATTGGTGTGTGTGTGTGTGTGTGTGTGTTTGTGCGTGCTTGGTTGCGTTATCGGTGTGTGTGTGTGTAGGTGTGTGTGTGTGTGTGTGTGTGTGTGTGTGTGTGTGTGTGTGTGTGGTTGCGTTATCGGTGTGCACGCGCGTACCTCCCGAGATGACGGTCTCCAGCTGGGTGCCGTTGATGAAGGCCCGCTTGATGGTCTGGGTCTTGACGTCGGCCCAGTAGATCCGCTCCTCCTGGGCGTCGTAGTCCACCACCGTGACGTCGTCGATGTCCGGTACCGTCAGAGCCGTCATCACGTTCATGTACGGGTCGTCCATGTCCACGCCGCGGATCTCAGAGCGACGCACGTACAGCAGGAACTTCTTCAGCGCTGAAGCATTAACATCAAATAAACATTGAAGTTAGCACATACGATGTCGTCGGCCATCATGTTTTACAAAATAAAAGTTAGCACAGAAGATATTGTTGGTCATCATTTTAAGCGGGTGATGGCGACATTAATAACGCCATGCAAATGCCGATTTGTATCAAACCCTGCACCGCTGCAGCGTATACTTAAATGTCAGAGCCATTATTAATATGCAAAATAATGCTAATGGCATCTCTTGTTATTCATGAGCTGGATACGACTGTCACATCATTTTGTGGGTGAATATCAAAAAGGTATTAAAATAAATCTATAGCCGGTGAATACAAATACTTCGGCTCGTTTAGGTACTAAAAGTACATAACTGGGTCTTTATTCTCTGAATTACTTAATAACAGGAAAACGTCGAATAAGTTGACATTCCAATATCCGAAACATTTACCGAAACTATCGGAAGTCCCGCCCTCTCTCTTGCTGCTAAACCCATGTAACTGAAAACACATATAGCTCCCTCCCAAGCATGCTCGGAAGTCCCGCCCTCTCGCTCGCCGATAACGCTCGTTTTGAGGCCCCCGTTCCAATCGCTACGTCGTGAGATGAGAATGTCTGAGGATGATGCTATTTGGCGTAACTATGCCAACACCCCACACTCCCTCCACAACCTACCGATTCATTTACAGCAGGTCAGTGTCTTTGTTAGCCACACCCCCACCCCACTCACTCACCAAAGCACGACTGTTGGTCGGCCGCCAGCTTCATGAGGTGTGGACAAGTGCATGACGCAGTGCGGTTGTAGCTGATGAGGCACAGGTGCGAGCAGGGGCCCCGGCCCTCGTTCTCCTCGCATGGATTGGTCGCTGGAGGGGCGAGATACGCAGATTGTGAGTTGCACACCTATAGGTCTCTTTCATCGTTTCATTCCATTTATTGGTTTTTCTGTCTTTAACTGTATGCTTTTGAAAGAGGTCAACGCAGGAGAACTTATATACGCTCCGACAACACACGGGGGAATAAAGGTGAAATAAAGAGAAGTGAAAGGGAATGGAATCATGGCAAAGGATTGAGGGAGGAGGGAAATAGATGGATGGGGAAACTAGAGAAAGAGGTATAGTGAAAACTTGAGAATGCTCCTTAAAATCCCCACAAATAGCAAAGAATAAGGCAAGCTGCCAGAGAGGAAAAGGGAGGATCAGTACATGCATATGGACTAAAAGCTTTGGCCACATGTTGTTTTATGGTCCTCTAAAAATCGGGTCATTCAAACGAGCACTCTCACTTGCTTCTTACTGTATTTTCACCCAGGCCTAGCTTTGAACTCAGAATTTTTTTTTATAACTGTTAATACTGACGTCAACTTGCAGCCATGCAAGTGGCTACTGGTAAGTGGTAACTGCCCACCCAGTTAGCAGACAAGGCCATAGCTTTCCTCACACGTTATGTTCAAAACGATAAATAAGTGAAAGTGTCCGTGTCCTTTATTTCGGAAGAAATACTTTATTCCACCGCACCTGCATTAACACCATTCATCGTGGCGATTGCAACAGCTTAACCATCAGTATAAATTGAGGGATAACCTTCTCTAATGGTATTCCGATTGATCTTCATGACAAGATCAAACAGATCCAGAAAAAACAACAACCCGAAACTGAGACCTGTGGTAGCTTCTGCCAGCTCTTAGAAACAAAATAAAGTCGTCTTTTGTTATTTTCTCCACACATTTTTCAATTTGCACAACCAGTTCTGTGATGTTTACATTGGATTTTAGCTCAGTGTTCCTATGGTAGCAAGACATTTGACGAACACCAATTCCCACAAAATCCGACTTTATAACAGATCATCCAAGGAATTAATTAATATTTCTCTAACAGATTAAATCTGCTCCAAAGCCTATTATTAGCTTCGCAAAGTTTGCAAGCCAAAGTTTATTAATTGTTTTCGCAGAGCCTGGACGAATAAGTTGTGGACCAGCTTCATTTTGCAAGGCTATGTTATATTTTCCTCAGATATGACAAAGAAATACCATATTGACCATAAATATTGATAGTATTTTGGTTGAACAGCACATTGGGTTTGTCAGATAAAAGATGGCATGAAGTCACCAACGTTCTACTTTCTAAGGTTCCCATTATTATGATACTGGCTGTAGCAGGAACATCACCGCCACTAAAGCACTTTGATGAAACAGAGAGACAAAACATGGGCGATTCAAACATTATGACTCATACAAACACACTCATTGTCTTTCTCGAAATGGTACATCCAGACGGTCCCGGGCAAGGGTGGAAAGCAGTGTTTAGTATTCAATGTGTGTCTTCCCAAGGAGAGACCGTATTTACTGTTCTTATTTGTTTAGAACCCTATTATATTTGCTGTAATGCTACTGCAGACACAATTACCATGTATTTTCTCCTCCCCACTACCAGCCAGCACCCACGCTTGTTCACAATTTTGTTAACAATATACATTATACGTGTGTGTTTGTGTGTATGTGCGTGTGTGCATTTGTGCATGTGTAATGTGTGTTTGTGTGTGTGTGTGACTGACAGAGAGAGTGGAAGACATCTGGCTTGGATCATCATCATTCCTCCTCATCAGCCAATCCAAGTCAAACGGCAAACATGGATGTGACCAGGGATGCAATAGTGTCAGTCGAATGAATCCTTCCAGAACTCTCTGGTTTATGACAAATGTAATGCTGTTTGGTAATCTGGACTAATCTTGGATCCAGCAGTCCTACTTTGTTATGGCAAAACTTCTGGGGGGATACGACACATTGCTGGAAAACCAAAAACTGAAAGGGCTGGAGTTACGCCTTGTTTCCTGTTTCGTTATGGAGATATCCTTCCAAAGATAAACTCATTTGCGCGAGTTGATGAAGCTTTCAGAAGGGGATTGGAATATGTGTGTTTCTACAGTGGCCAGTATACACGGTGTTGATTTGAAACCTTTACTATGTATTCTACTTGTGTTGAAAACTCCACCCTTACCCTATTGAAATGGAATGGAAATGGAAAAACACTCTTGACAATATAGCAGCTAATATGTGTGTTAAAAGTGGTTCCACAAATAGTATTACGAAGTTAATCAGATGCTGATGCTTGATCCCTATTTGAATTGTCTCCAAATTTGCTATGAAAATTGCTTCTGCCATTTTATTTTTTGTTTTCAACGTGCTATACTGGGAATATAACCAACCAATTAATTCTCATTCTATTTTGCCGACCTGGCTTCCCCTCAGTGTAATCCAATAACTGGCACGGCCACCTCAATTTCTAACCACATTATACACACAAAATATGAAAAATAAAATCACCCAGCTTCCAGCTGCAGTGGCGTATTTCCAGCTGTTGACGCCTTTAGTGAATCTCCACCATGGCACCTGTTACCCACTCGGGTCCTCATCCTCCCACACCTACTTCACCCTCTCCACCCTGCAGGTCATCATCAGGGAGATGGGGGGTCTCCACAACGCCTCTGTCACCCCCTGGTCAACACTTCCCAAAAGGATTAAAAGTGTCTTCACTGGCTTCTTGAAGGGATCTTCTACTAATTGCACACACATACGTGCGGCTGAGTAGTCGGAGGGGGGGGATGTGGATACGAGAAAGGAAGACATCAGCAGATTACACTCCTGCGTCATCGGCGCTGTAGCGCTGAGGACCGCAGAGTAGATGCAAACCTGATTACCAGCGTAATGATGCCCTTCTATGGCTGGGTGGCTTACATCTGTAGCAGGGCTGAGACTCTTGGCACTGGGGTAGAAGCACAGATGTAAAACAGAGAGAGCATAGACCAGGTGCTCCCAGACCCCGCCAGCCACTCCTGGGCTACATGCTGCACACAAGCTCCAATATGTCATTTTGGTACATTTGCTTTGCAAATATCCATCATTTTATGTATTTTTCTTTTATACAATAAGATTACCAGGACATTTAACAATGAATGAAAACAGATTCCAGGCTATTAATCTAATTTTGGCAGGGTAACATGCAAGCTGATCTGCTTGAAAAGGGGGAAAAGTTGGCTGTAATTCACGGGGGCCATCTGTCAAGCAGAGTATCTGTAGCAAACTGTAGCTTTTGTACCATAAAATGTAGGCTTAGTTCCTACAACACTGAGTAACCATTCTGCCGAGACAGACTCAAAGAAAAGGATCCATTACAGAGGATACAAATAATGAACAACCCCAAAAAAAAGGATGAATGCAGAATATTTTACATAGCTTCAGTAATCACAATGCACTCACATTTTTTAATTACTTTGATTAATGGCCGTTTCTGTACTTACATTCTTCGCCACACACACACACACACACACACACACACACACACACACACACACACACACACGCATCATCATCTTTAATGCTGTGGAATAACCCGCCAGGCTCCCATTTTGCTGCTCCACTCATTCATGTTGGCTACTCTTCTTTTTCTATTTATTTTATTTAAATAGCTTGATACATTAGCTTGGACCAATTAGACAAATTTGGACAGTTGAGGGGGGAAAAAAAGCAGACATCCAAAGGCGGCAGTAATGCAAGCTAATTCTCTGCATGAACACCTGTCGCAATCACTCAGACACCAATTCATTGTGAACATGCTGTGGAGCCGTGTGATTGACAGCTCCAATAAGGACACAGCCAAGAGCTGAAATTAAATCTATTGTACCCCCGTTCCTCGCTTTTTTCGCCCCTTGCGACAGGGGATTCAGGTTAAAAAAAAAACAATGCGGCATCATATGATATCCAATAGTGTGCCTTGTAGCCTGGATCAATTTGTCTACATTTAATGGGATGAATTAGCTTCGAACTCCCACCACCAAACGTAGCACTGGCTGCTGATGACAGATGCTCAGTTCCAATTATACAAGTGAAAAAGAAAATACTGTCCAAGTATTTTTTCCTTTCTTTTAGCTAGATGGGCAGCGTTTGCAATTTTTGGGCAACTCCACTGGTCAAAATAGTGGAGTCTCTCCCCCCCAAAAAAGTATTTTGGCTGACACAGCACACAACACAACTTACACCAAACCGAAAATATATAAAAAAAAAAGCAGTTGGGGGTGAGAGTTCTGAGAGTCCAGACACATCAAGCTCATCCTACCCTGGGGCTGGCGACTGGGGTGGAAGATCTGCAGGTCGAAGGGCTGCGCGCTGGTCTTCTGGATCACGGTCACGTTTGTGCCCGTCCACTTGTTGGCCCGGGCCAGGGTGTTGGTCCTCCAGTCCGTCCAGTACACGCTGCCCCCGAAGAGGGACACTGCGAAGGGGTGCGAGAGGTATTCGTGGCCGCGCAGGATCTCGATGACGCCGGTGCCGTCGTACAGCGCCGAGTAGATCGCGTCGGAGCTGCTCGGAAACGGAGAACATTAATTGGATGGTAAATGAAAAACTGATTCAATCAAAATTTCCTCAGTTCAAAATAGACTCCATTCCCCATCAAATTGCATGACAACACTGTTTTTAAGAAAACAACTACAAAAAAAAAAACGCATTGAAACGAATGCATGTTCATCTCGAGCCAGCGTCAGAGCTAGCCGAGAGCACCTGCATGCAGACGCTCTCCACGGCGTACCGTGCGTCGGTCCAAACGATCCTCTTCTCCAGGTGATCCAGGGTCAGTCCGTTGGGCCAGGCCCCGATCTCCATGTCCTTGAACACAATGTGTCGGCCTGCTCCGCTCATTGAGGCCGCCTCGATGCGGGGAAAGGTGGCGTCCCAGTCCGTCCAGAAGAGGATCCTTGAACAACCCCATGGAACGAACCAAGGAGAGAGAGAGAGAGAGAGAGAGAGAGAGAGAGAGAGAGAGAGAGAGAGAGAGAGAGAGAGAGAGAGAGAGAGAGAGAGAGAGAGAGAGAGAGAGAGAGACATTATTACTTGCTTCTCAAAAGCACAGGCGCACACTCCAGAAAAAAGGGTGCACACATTTCTCAAGGGCTTGCAATAATGGACCATCATCTTCCACACACAATCCTCTAGTTCAATCATAATATTTTCTTCGAAGAACCCAAAAACAATTTGTACAACGGAAATCCATGCAAAGCCCCTTTGATCGGACGTCTCAATCAATCCAAGGAAAGCCACACCTGACGGCAGCGGGTCAGACATTATTCACTGCTGTGTCAACACAATTACACCGCAACACGGAGTAATTGCACACAGTGCGGTTGTAAGAGGGCCTATAAACAAGTTGGAGGACAGTGTCGGGCTGCCCAGCATTATCCCTCAACATCTGTGACGTTGGCCAGGAGAGGGAGGCCATCTGCTTTGCTTTTTATGACTCTTCACAGCTCAATGAAAAGCAACACTGTCATTGCGTTGACCACCAACACCGCTACATTAACGTAGAGTCGGTCTGACTTTCCTCAGCGAGAAGTGTAGGAGCCAATGCGCAGTGCTGGGGCTTCAATCACATGCTGACGATAATAGAACAGTGTTAGGAAAGAAATATTCTTGTCCGGCTCAATAGCGGTATTCATTGGACGAAGCCTCCTTGATCAATTGCACACTCCTTTGAGTGGATTCAAGTAATTAGATTAGAATTATAGCCCTGCAATGGAATTGTGCCTTTAGCCACCAAAAGTGTCCATTAATCCTCGTCTGGGCTGCTATGAAATGTAGACATCCTGTAAATATCAGTATAGGATCAAGTGCATGCACAGGTTGCTAATTCAAATACCATTAGCAATGCCATCGAATTTAAAACTGTTTCATTGATTTTTTTTTTTTCTTCTGTACTACATTTAATGTAACGTTCCATCACAAGCAGTTTTTCCGCTACTCTCCGTCAAATGAGTCCATGGGTTAAGCAACCACACGGTGTCTGCTAAGTACGCCAATGATGTACCGTCGATACGGGGAAGGCTTGGTAGCAGTGGCAACGTGGATGAAACGGTTTGTTTCTGTGCCAGCAGCCCATGTTGTTCAAGCACATATCAGAAGACGCTTTACATTTATAAAACATTGACAGCCGGTGCGAGTAAACAAAATCATAAGAACAAAGAATACACTTCTGCCTGCATTAACACTTTTTGTGAATCGCTAATGCGAAGCGGCTTCCGCCTAATGCTAACAGTCCCGCTGTCTGAGGGTGCCGCCAGCCATTTTAAATCCACAGCCAGTCCACGAGAAACAGCCCCTCCTCTGGCGCGCGTCTCCGCAGAATCAACAAACATGTATTCTCTCGCAGAGTATATCTGCCGGGGGAACGGAACGGCACGCAGCGTACGACAGGAACAAAAAGGCACAAAACCCAATCTGGACCCGGCTTTGATGTGGATAGAAGGAACGGCGTGAGCACACGAGATCAGGCGAGAGGGGGTGGGGGTTGGCTGAAGGCGAGTGATTGAGTGGGCCGCGATGAGCTACATCACTTGTCATTGGTGGAGCCGTGTCCACGGGGTGTTATTGATGTATCCCCTATCTGTGGCATTAATGGAGCCTAACACCGGCAGACATCTTCATACATCAACGCGGTTGCGGAAGTGAGGAACACAAAAGGCGGTTGTAATTTTTGTCCCCAGCTCCCACCAACATACCCGCCCCTTTTTATTTGTTTTCATTCCTATAATCTCTGATCCATGATGGTTACGATCGATAAGGTCCTTCCCCTTTAGCAGCAGGGTATGGGAGTGCGCGAGATACTTGGCAGCGGGAGTGACGAGCGGGGAGCGTGCAGCGGCGCGAGTAGCCCTTACCCTTGACCCGGGTCGAGGGCGATGGCCCGCGGGTGCTCCATGCCGCCGGCGATCAGCGTGGCGCGCATGTCTCCGTCCAGCATGGCAACCTCGATCTGGTCCAGGTTGCTGTCGATCCAGTACAGCTTCCCCGCGATCCAGTCCACCGCCAGGCCCTCCGGCGTGGCCAGGCCGTGCTGCACCACCACCTCGATGCCCGAAACCCCTGAAACAACAACAACAACAACAACATCAGCTGTCAGTCATGTCTTTGAGATGCATGAGGACGGAGCGTCACTTTGGTTTGTGCTGTGAGCTGAGATTTGACACGCTAACGCTATACATTCCTGTATTTTTCCTGCGTGGGTAAAACGGCATATTCTAAAAGTTCAAACACAAATAAATACAATCCCAAGAAGACTATTGAGAAAGGCGCAGAGAGGAGATTGCTTTCTGCAGCGTTTTATTAGACATAAAAAAGATGCCTTTTTCCCCAGACTTGCCTATAATCCAGCTGTTTACAATTATCCAATGAAGCTGGGGCTTTTGAGGAATTCACACAAATAGAGAGGAAGAAGGGAACGGCATAGCGAGAGAGCACTCGTACTGAGTCTCCGCAGAGGGAGAAGAATGAAAGGCCCTCGCTCAGCCTCCTCAGACGACGACACGAGCGGCTTTAACCACACCGCGCTGCCAGGAACACCTCCACTCCATCATTTCTTTGAGATACTGCAGCCACTGAGGACCGTTTTTTCTCTCTCTCACACTGGTCCCTCAGCGTTTTGGATGGTCCCCCGTTCAGGAGATGTGAATCCTCAACGGGGTGTGAGAGGGTGGAGAGGAGAGAAAGAGAAAGAGAAGAGAGAAAGAGAGAGAGAAAGAGAAAGAGAAAGAGAAAGAGAAAGAGAGAGAGAGAGAGAGAGAGAGAGAGAGAGATGGTATCAGTTCCCCGGCGCGTCGACGCAGAGCGCGTGTAAAGACTGTGGTATAAAAAGAACCTCAGATCTGTGTTATCACAGCAGGAGGGAGCAGGAGGGAGGTGTGAGCGTTGCAGGTTGATATTGCATCAGGGAGGGTTTGGTTCTCTTGATAGGGCGTGTGTCTGGGCGCCACAGTGCAGCTATATGGTATGTGATTAGGCATGGTCCTGCGTGTGTTCATCTCCGTCTCTCGCCGAACGTGGCTGTGTGCGTGCGTGTGTCCATGAATGTGTGCATGTGTGTTTTTGTTTGGGTGCGTGCGTGCGTGCGTGTGTAAATATGCTTGTGTGTGTGTGTATGTGTGTGTGCATGCGCGTGCCAGTGTGAGCGCCGTACCGCCGGTCTCAGAGAGCCTGCCCCTGTAGATCTTATCCTCCACCACATCGGTCCAGTACAGCAGGCTGTGATTAAAGTGGAAGTCCAGGGCGATGGTGTTCCTCAGGCCCGGCACCAGCAGGCTGTAGTCCCTCTTGTGCAGGTCTATCCTTCTTATCTCGTGGCGGATGGAGAAAATGATGAAAGCCTCGAAGGGATCTGGTCAGGAGGAGGAAGAGGAGGAGAAGAAGGAGGAAGAGGGACGATGGGGACGGAGGAAGAGACAATAAAACAAATGAAAACACAACAACAAGATTTAGCCTAATAAAGTGCCACAGAATTTGCGGTGGTACCTGGCAGAACAGGAGGAAGAGGATGTGCATGCACACGGCAACGAATCAATACATGCCAGACACACACACACACACACACACACACACACACACACACACACACACAGCAGTGCACATGAACACAAGTGCATGCTCTTCTGCACAAAACTACAACCACATACACAAAACACTCTGACACACCACCTTTAGAACAGTTTGTTCCTTCTCAAGATTTATTCATGAAGCACTCGGAACAGAATCCACGTGCAATTAAAGAGGTTCCCTAGCGCAGGAGAGTGAGGCCCGTAGGACCGGCGACCAGACAAGCCCTTAAGTAGACAGCAAATGAGCAGGGAGCATCTCTGGCCGCCCCCGATGTTTCCCCTTTCTCCCACCAGCCCCGTGATTATTTATTTAGCTAGTACCCGCGATCTGCAATGCAAATGCGACCCAGACGAGCGCTCGCAACTTCACAGGGAATCCAATAACACCTTTGTCAAGATTAAATGAGGATGTTTGTGTTTGTGTGCAAAATTTGATTTATGTTGGGGCCGTACAATTCGCTGGTACCCGCTTCCAGTGGAAAATTGCATATCCTATTCCTTCTTTAATGTAAGATTAGAGCCGCGACCACCATCAATCTTGGAGCGAAACAGAGAAGCGAGTAATCAAAAGGGGCTCCATAAATCTGAATGTGACAAGCCAACAACGAGCACGTGCCGATCCTCCACGCAGCCGAGCGCGGAACTCATCGAGAAGCTCATTTAATAACACCAATCAAAAGCAGGCCCGGAGTGAACGTGCTCATGTTATTTGCGTGGCAGTTTAATTCAATAAAAACATTAAGAATTTGCGTTTGTTGCGTTTGGGTGAACCGTGCTCGGGGAGGACTTTGAGCAGACAAAGGAGACGAGCGAGAGCGCCGCTGCACTTCACTCCATGCAGTGCCCGACTGCAGTGACGACGCATCGGGTCTGCATCAGCACAGATCAGAGAGGACGGCACTTATCGCGCGGACGCCTTGATATATTTTACGCTGACGACATTTAAAACGACAGCCTAGCAAATCCCCATCTTCTCCATTCACGAGTCCATCTCTCTCCCTCTCTGGCTCCTCGGCAAAACCCTCAGCAACAACCTGCAAGATTGCATTCACATGATTCATTCTCAGCTCTTTGCTTTTGCCACTGTACAATTTCCATGTGAATAAAAAGTGAGTTTGCAAGTCGTCTGTGTTTTTTTCCGAAAGTTTCACATCGAATATGAATATGCAGAATTCCAAATTATAATACTTTTTTAGAAGGTCAAATCGAGTATAAAGAGTATTATTATAATGACAAGAAGTGAAAACGAAAAACGAAAAACGAAAACAAAGCTCAACAGATTGTAATATTTCAATCTGTTAAACTTAATATCTAACAATGATAAACCATGTCCTGCAGTCTTTATAAGTATCTGATAGTTATTAAAGGTGTTGTGTTATCAGGTCATAAGTGTGGCAGTGAATCAGCATTATACGGTATCATAGTTCAAGGACACCAGCAAAGCCTGGAATATGTATGGAGGTAGAGCTATTGAAGGCAATATTGTCTTCTATAGATATTGCACCTAACAAGGCACTAACCATGCAGGGAAAGTAAATGGCAACAAAGCCAGGGGCCCAATATGGTATTTTACCAGGGGTCCTCATTAAAAGGAACGCATGCACTCACAATCACCCACATCTTTATAGACTCTCTCTCTCTCTCTCTCTCTCTCTCTCTCTCTCTCTCTCTCTCTCTCTCTCTCTCTCTCTCTCTCTCTCTCTCACACTCACACACACTCACACACACTCACACACACACACACACACACACAAGTAAACACAAAGCATACATAACATAAACACATACAGTACATACAGTATACAGTCAGCATGCGGGACCTGCTGACCTGCTGACCTCCGACCCTCCCCGCTCCCGGTCGGCTACCTACCCGTGCTGTGACAGGTGTCTCCGTCCGGGTCCAGCCTCCAGCCGGGGTGGCAGGAGCACTTGACCGTGGTCTTGTACTGCTCACACACCTGGCTGCAGCGCAGGTGGCGGCTGCAGTAGTCCACCGCCTCGCACGTCTTGTTGCTGGAGTCCAGGTGGAGGCCCGGGGGGCAGGAGCACACCACGCCCTTCCCCGGGGCCACGGTGCACTGGTGGCTGCAGCCACCTCGCGCCACCAGGCACCTGTCTGTGGGGGCCGGGAGAGGAGGCGGGAGGGGCGTTAGGGGGGTTGGTCACAGGATGATGATGATGATGATGATGAGGATGAAGATGAACACAATACGTTTGTTCAAAACAACATGATGCCCGATGGCCCGGGGCGAGTTAAAAGGCACGTTGGGGCAGTAACATTTTCGACTCACTGGACCGATCGGGCCTGTACTAAAGAATGTATTTGTTAAGTGTTTCGTATTGGTTTAAATCAATTCAAGTAACAACAGTAATTGGTTTTATGTTCTAACGCTAATAGTTACAACTTTGAGTGAGGCCCAGTACTATTATCTTGGGGACAGTTTGTTTCAGACACACTGGCCAATTTAATGCCACTGGGCCAGTAGCATTAAATGTTAATGGAATAGAATGTTGATCAGTATGAGATAAATACAGTATACCCTTCTTCTAACAATAATTGTACAAGGTAAATGTGGAATTCTTTATGCGTTGAATATACACATTTTGAACAACATATTATCTATTGACGCCATGTGCATTCATTTTTTACATAACTTTTGAATTCGGGTAAGAATGACCTGGATAAGGTCCAAATGAAAACAGGGTATGAATATATTTATTATCTTGTTAAATGTATTCATTTATTTTCAAGCCAAATGTCCAGAGAACACAACCAGCATCCACTCTGAGCCACAGGCCAGCTAGTACAGCATGGCGATGAAGGATTGGGGTTGGGCTATTGTTTATCTGACGCTATAGGGAAAGCCATTACATAATGAATGGGCCCGGTGCAAAGCTCAGCTGCTTGGCCGTGGAGAGACACGGGCGAGATTGGCTTTTATTGTTGTAACGGCCTCAACAAATAAACAAAAAGATGCTGAAGAAAAAAAAGAGTATGCTGTGCTAGTCCTCTAAGAAGCAAAATAGATAGAGACAGGGAATCATAGAGGGAAAAACAAAGAAATAAAGAGCACAAGGGTTGACTTTGCGGGCTGTGTTTTCCAGATGAAAGGCCACCTGGTACGGGTTAGGAGCTGCCAGGTCAAGATGAAAACAGCGTATTGGTTAAGAAGCGGAGGTGGACGTGGTCTCTCCCACGACCCTCACTTTGGTGAAGCGCCACCGCTCAGCGGGGATCCCCGAAACAACATTCTATCGACCTGGCTGGTTCACTATCGGTTCCCCCCATTGTTTGTCAAGGAAGAAGTAATCCCCCTGGAGGTTGGGCAAACCAATCGGCCCTCCAGGTCCCCCTTCCCACTTACTGAACAAAGGCAAATATAATCTTCTCTCTCTCCCGTTCCTCTCTCCCTCTAAATTCCCTCCACTATCCAGGCCAAAGATATCCTACAGGGACAGGCCTTTGGAGGACTCATTTTCAGTGACACTCCAGTGAAAATGAACCTTCTGTGTCTACACTGCTCAATCAAAGAGATTAGACAGCCATGCGGCCGCTCACACCCGATCGCATTCCCTTCCCTCTTAAGCATGCTGGACAAACACATTTAGAACAAGCATAAAGTTGCCGCTGGAACAAAAAATAAAACACAAAATTAAATAGAGAAAGAAAAGGGCAGGCATAGGGTTTTTTCAACACCACCCTCTTTGGTCTCTAAATCAACACACGGCAGCATCATCTTATCAGGCCCTGAGCTATTGAAGGCTCTGCAGCAATTCTCTCTCTCTCTCTCTCTCTCTCTCTCTCTCTCTCTCTCTCTCTCTCTCTCTCTCTCTCTCTCTCTCTCTCTCTCTCTCTCTCTCTCTCTCGTTTATTATGGGTCATGAAAAATGAATACTAGAGTTAGCACAATTGGGCTGTGGTACCTAGCTGGGTTAATCAACCTGGGGGAAGAAGCTGGAAAAGGCGACGAGATAGAACAGGTAAATGATCACAGCCAACGGTAGTGTGGGAACAACGTGAGTATTCACATGTTGAGGGATATTGTGTGTTTGTTATTTGTTTGTTTGTTTATTATTTACAATCACATGCCCCACTGCACTATAAATACACCGTTAGCCCTTCAAAAACACTTGAAGGGCTAACAGTGCACTATAAACACACTGTTACCCCTTCAAGCAATTACTTTTGACAAAGGATACAATGATTGCCATAATCATTTGAAGGCAATGGGAAAATGACCTTGTCAGATCATTTCCACTAAAACAAAATCATGTTTTTGGGCATCCTGACGTCTGTGTAAGAAAGCTTAACATTGCAACCACAAAGAAATAGTTGTTGTACTATCAATTCTACTAGTACTATAAATAATGTATGAAACGTAAAACCTGTCGGATCAGTAACAATGTTGGTACTTGTCTCTCCCGTTTCCCTTCAGATGTGTCATGCTGCTAAGTAAATCCAAAACGCACTTTCACTCAATCTTCACAGCGCGCGGATTTGAATCCCTGAAACCATCAAACCCACCCACAATTTCTAGCGACAGTGTGCTTCCTACCGCAGATGGGGCCTTCGTCGGAGCGGTCGGTGCAGTCCACCTTGCCGTTGCAGATCTTATCGGGCGTGAGGCAGGCGGAAGTGTCGTTGGCGCACGGGTACTTGGGCGGCTTACAGATGGCCGTCTCGCAGGACTCCTCGTCCGAGCGATCCTCGCAGTCGATATCGCCGTCACACACCCAGCTCTTGGTGATGCACTTGCCTGTGGTGTCGGGAATGCAGCGTGACAATATTGATTCGCATGAAAGGGGTTGCGTAGAACACATGGACGCTACGTTCCGAATGCTGTGTGCGGCGTGGTATAACCGCGCTGAAGGCTCAACCTTTTCTATGTGATGCTAACGTCGTTGTTTGACAGGGCGCTTTAGCATGGGTGCTCAGAGTAAACAAGAGCGGTAAGTTTAGAACTTGTTGCAACACAACTGGTTGCTTGTTGGGCCATCAGAAGAAGAAGAAAACCCCATGACGTTTTCTTAATACATTCAGTCGATTGTAGATGAATGAAGAGCACTGATGCACAATTCATCACCAAGAAACGGAATGGGGAATGGACCCCTCAACGGCCCTGTTTGGCCTATGGATGTGCATTAGGAGCTGGATAAGGGATACGACAAAACGTCCACCCATTTATTCCAATTAAAACTTGCTCGCTCAGCGCAATTGCCTTAAAGGTTCACCAGATGACGCTGGTTTGCCAGGCCATTTAGCATGTATATCACTGTCTTGTGTTACAAAGCTGTCCACACATCATTCCGGATGAGGCCTGTAACAAGGCTCTCTCCATGTACACATCTGTGAAACCTTTGCAATTGAGACATACAAACACACATGCACAAATGGTATCAACACTAAAAGGCAAACATAGCTCCGTAGGAAAAAGGTTGTCTTCTTTGATGAGCTCAAGGCATACACTCGTCACTTTATGAAGTAATTGCATATTTGAAATAATCTTCAATTGGATGCGGAGCTATTTTCTCTCACTGAACAAACATGAAGTTGAATGTGCCAAATTATTTTCCTGGAGAGCTTCAATCAACACCAAACGCCTGTACACACACACACACACACACACACACACACACACACACACACACACACACGGAGGGGTTAGGGCCCATCTGAAATTCCCTTTACAGTACAGTGCTGTGGGAGGCGGCGCTGGGGGGGGAGGATAGCGGTGGAGGTATGCCAGTCTGCATCATGGTAAATGCATTCTGCCAGGTGAGGCTTGCGACGCCGCACATCTCCAATTACCGCTCTTCTCTATCAAAGCTGCCTGGTGGAGCCACGGGATCCAGTAGCTTTACGCTTGGTACCAGATCATAGCGAGCTGCGGTGGGAGAATTTAGCGAATTGTGAAGGTATGGGAGGGATAGCGCACAGAAGTTCACATGAGCTCTTTCTGCGTGTGTGTGTGTGTGTGTGCGCGGATGGTACTTTCAGTCCTTTGAATAGGTTGAATTAACTACAGAAGAGGGTGTGTGAAAACATCAGATGACATTAGTTATTTCGATTTGACATACTATTAATGTCGAATTAATATTAATGGAGCTTAGTGCAAGTGACTTAAAGTCCTAGTAAGTAAGAATGTTCTAAATGATTCATGTGGTTAATTTCTCTACATTTACTTTTCACCTCACATTTTCTCGTTTATGCATTACATGATTTCATGTTGCAGGTAAACGTATGAAGGGGAATTAATTATCCATTACTGTAGATACAACACTTACTATGATACTTAAATACTATGGTGTACAGTTATAGATATGTTTATATATAGACAAGATTCAAGAAGAAATGTGCCCTTGATTTCCCTCAACTTCCAAATGAAACCCGTTATTTATGCAACACCGTAACCTATAGATGTGCAAAACAAATAAGGAAAAATATAAAATGTGAAAAATATGGGTTTGAATAACATTTTTAGACTTTGCCAATGACCTTGAGAAAAATAAGATAAAAGGAAAAGCTCAATGCTTTTAAAGTTTGATATGTGATCCAGCATTAAAATGGGCCAACATGTCCAGAGAGAGATTTTCTACTCAAGTGCTGTTAACTTTTTATATTTATTTGGGTCCCTGCTCGATGCAGTGTGGACGACTCCTCTTTAAATGATTTATGAGCAGATATACCACTTTTGGTTCGGTTATTTCAGGTAAATAAAAATGGAAGCGTGGAATAAATAGATTTCATCCATTTTGTGGATGAAATAGAAAATAAATGATGAATAGCGATAAAGTTAGTACTTAAGCTCATGATAATGGAAATAAAAAACATTTTTTTCTTTAAATACCTTGGGACTACACAATTAACTTGAGGCTTGGCAAAGGATTCACTTTTTACTATTTGCCGCAATAGAAAAAAACCTACCCCTAAAAAAATTTGTTAAACGCTATCTCACTATTAACATCGGATACCATCAGAGGCTACCGTAACTGAAAAATAGTTAGTTTCAGTTGTGTTGAAATGGTCTAAACCTGTAACGGTCTAAGGAGTGAATCTGAGCTGAATCTGAATCTGAGGACCGAGAACGGAGATGGATTACCGGTGTCTTTGCACGTGAACTTGGCCTTGGGATCACACATCCTCTTGGTTCCCTCGCAGCCGCTCTCGTCACTGCCGTCGTCACAGTCCTTGTCCGCGTCGCACCTCCAGCGCTCGGGGATGCACGTCCCGTCCACCACGCAGTGGAACTCATCGCCGCTGCACTCGATGGCGGGTGGGAAGACTGTTGCGACACACAAAAGAAGAAGTCACGTGACCGAGAGATCGCAGACACTTGCTTTGCTACCACACCGCCGCATTTGACTAGTCAGCATTTGACTCATTTTGTAAAATATATTTTATACTTTTATCCCAAGCAACTTGAGTACAAGAAGAAGAAGGGGAAGAATAAGATATACTTCATGAATTGCCCTGGGGGAAATTCAGTCCTCATAGCCTGCTAGGAGAGTGGGCTGAACAAACTCCTTTGTAGTGCCCTTGCCTTGGTTATGGGCAGGGCTGGAGTGGGATCTTTCATATTTTGTGGTGTGGTGCCATGTCATTAATGAGCAGGTATTGGTTTAAAGCATCTTGCTAACGTCATGAGGTTGTTGTTGTGGTCCATGACCAGGGGGTTCTTGGTCTGATCTCCTTTGGTGTGTGACTGGTTCCTCAGATGGCTAAATTGTGGACATTGAGGTTCAAACACAGAACCATTTGGCTTGGAGGTCGACACTCTAACCACCAGACTACCCTGCCCTCTTTCTACTGGGTAAACCGAAAAACTGTCGAGAAATGTAACATGTAAATGTAACGCTACTTGAAGGGGAGGAACAAGGTACTGTTTTTGCATGATTGTACATTTTTCTGTTGGCATGAAATAATTGACCTTGGATGAAATGATTAGTGAATAAACAGTCAATGTAATATAATCAGATTTCTTACTAGATTATGTTATTTCCCCCCATCCTCTAGATTTAAATGCAGAGTTAATTCGATAAAACGAAATTGGTATTTTCTTTATACTGTGTTGTGTTGCAGGTACCTAATATACAGATATTAATCGTATTTTAATGGGTTCATCCTGAAGTGAGGTGCTTTGGCAAAAAACAAGGTTTGTATCATTGCAGATCTTTTTTTTTATATAAAGAAACAAAACATCCTACATAGTCATCATCGCAAATCTATTCAGGCAATGAAATGTAATGATGAAATGCCGTCAATGTAGATGACAGCCTTAACACATTACTATGAGAAAGTGATGACATCACCACTGACCAAAACACACATTGCAATGTACAGTGTTGTCAAAGGAGGATCGCAGCACTGTGATGTGTGCTTTTTGTTTTTTAAAGACAACGCCGTGATTGACCGCTGGGCTGATCGGACCCGACTCCGCACTCACTGCAGTCAGCCACTTTGCCACTGCCAGGAATGATGTGTTCGCATCTCTGCTTTACACATCTAGTGCTTTATAGTTGAATGGCAAGGCTTGAGTTTCCACGCCGGCGGTCTGAGGGGCGAAGAGATGTTCCTTCTCCCGGAGGGGGGGGGGGGGGGGGGGGCAGACATGGTGGAGCTAGATAAGGCTGCAGTTCAGGAAATGATTTGATGAATAGTGTCCACATCCTGGTGACAGGCTAGTGAGCTGTGAGGATGTCTGTGGGCCTGTGCTTTCAGAGGTGTTTTGTAGGGATGTATTTTTTTTTTTTTTGGGTTCTTCCATGAACACGGACTAGATGGGATGGGTCATGCGTGAGTCTGATCCCTTCAGACCACAGTCTAATTAATTGTTCAGGACTTGAGTTATCCTGCAGTGGCCAAACAGTGTCTGACAGATCTCAGACACACTTGCTATCAACATGGTACCCCGGTCGACAATGGGGACATGCGTTGATTCTCTGAAAACGACAGCCATTCTGTAATGTTTGTGTTTATTATCGAATATACCAGGAGAACTGCAGATGTTGAACACAATACGGATTCCACTCTTTAAAACCATCTGCATCCGTGGCTATCCATCACTAATCAACTTGATTTGTGCTGAGTTTCCCATGTTTATGATTATGTGCATATTATCTAATCAGAAAATCAGTCAGGTCACATATAGATTACCGCTACAGCGAAAGAGTAAAATTGACGTCATATGCCTATTCAAATTAGGTTCGGGTACTCAGCCGCAAATGCATCGGAATGTATTCCCAGTGTAATTCTGTGTTCAGTTCATGCAAGACAGATTGTAAGTCTGACGTCTCATTTTGTGAGAAAAACAACAGAACTGCTAAAACTAAAATCATGCAGCCCCACGACATAATATCCAGCCAGAGTCAAAAACAGCACAGGCTCGTTTACAAAGAGCCTCTGCAAGTTCGAATGTACACAATAGATGTGTGGCCATGCAAGATTAAACCCACAACAGCTGTCCATAGGCTTCTATACCGTACACCAGGGGGATACGGCTATGTGCTGTCTTGCTTTAATCACAGACGATAGGTTCACGTGCAGCCATACGAGACTCAAAGGATTATCCAAGTTACGTGAGTTCCTTGACAAAAACACTGTGCTCTCGAGAACAAAACGCATATAAAGGGTTATGGAAACTAGTACAATGAATTCTCCAGGAGACAGTGAAGGACTAAACATCCCTGCCCTTTGAAGTCCAGTGTAAAAAACTAAGCTGTTTGTGTCGACCGACCCGGTCCTCGGCAGTAAAACCGTCTCTCTTACTGGCTGACGAGCCTCCGCAGGTCGTGTTCTCGTCGCTGAAGTCGCCGCAGTCGTTGTCCCCGTCGCAGGCCCAGTGGTCTGGGATGCAGCGTCCGCTGGAGCAGCGGAACTGGTTGTTGGAGCAGGAGTGGACACATCCCTTCTCATCACTCCCATCTCCGCAGTCGTCCTCTGCACAGACACACACAGACACACAGACACACACACACACAGACACACACACACACACACATAGAGGATACACAGATACACACACAGCGCACCCACATACACACACACACACACATGCACACAGAACACACACTCAGACACACATGGGACACACACACACACACACACACACAAAGAGGATACACAGATACACACAGGGCAAACACACAGAGACACACACACAAACACCCCCACACACACACAGAGGATATACAGATACACACACAGGGCACCCACCCACACACACACACACACACACACACACACAAAGAGGATACACAGATACACACACAGGGCACGCACACACACACATATAGGATACAAATATACACACACAGGGCACTCACATAGACACACACAAGCACACACAAACGCGCGCACATCCCACACAGAGGGTTTGCAAGTGCTTGACTTAGTAATAAATTCATCTAATGAGCAATTATTTTGACACATCCTATCTGTGTTTGTATTTTGTTCTTCCCAATCACTTCTTTGCCAGTTAATCCTTTTTTCTGTTTCTTGGTCGTTTTGGGATGATTGGTTCTTTGGTTGTGTGTGAGAATGAGTGTGTGTGTCTGTGTGTAGTTGATGGCTTTACCAGGTGGCAGCTGGAGTATATCAAGGCCAGTGAGGAGAGACTTGTTGCAGTCTCCATCTCAGCAAACAAGACCCCAAGATACTTAAAACAAAATGGAAATCGGCTTGTTCGCCTGATGAACTGCCATCGACCACAGTGTTTTTGACAGGGTACGATTTGTGGGCTGTTCGATTAATGACATGAGATGCAATCATTCAATTGGTATTGTTGACTAGTGGGAAAAGTTGACTAGTTGGGCTGAGTACCCTGCACAAACAGAGGTGATCGAATGCTGCGCTTCGATTTGGTCGCTCACCTGCCATTTTGTCTGTGCGAACATGCCAATTTCAATTTTGGTTTCAAGTATACCGCCGCCTTTAGTTTATTATTTATTTATTACATTTATATTTATTTGTGTGTGGATTATGAAATGCTTGGTTACTCCTAGGCAGCACCCAACAAAAAAAACAACAGTTTTTGTTGTTTCATTAAGCAATTATAAGAAATGAACCACCAAAAATGACCTCATCAAAACAACACTCAACCAAATAAACATTTTGAAGGTGGCCTCACCTGAATCACAGTGCCACTTGGCGCTGACACATCTGCCGTTAGAGCAACTGAACTGAGTCAGCGGTTCACACGTGGGGAAGGCTGAAAACAGAAGAACTGCCAAAGTGAGAAGTGAACCACTTTAACTAAGCTTTGGGAAATAAGCGTTGTTTTGCAAATTGCCCGGTTTCGCTAATGACAACTGTCGATAAATAACAATGCCGTTTACATTTTTGGGTGAAACGACGGACATAATGCTCAGTGTGGTGTGCTACAGAGCAGTGTGTGAGGAGGGTGTGTGCAGTCATGACTTGTTAATGCCAAGTGTTCATGCCACAGTGAGCATTATGTCCCCCATGTTGCAAGTGTTGGGCTTAGCTGTTACAGCAGAACAGTGTATTTTTAGGCAAGAGGAACAATGGATTTGTAGGCTTTACTGAGGTTCTGTCACACAGGAATTGTGGCTCTGCTACGCAATGTTAAACCACCAGACCCATATAATAGCAGACAGTCATCTCTGCAGACACGACGATCCAAATCACTTTGGAATATGTCCATCATTGCTTTATACTGTTGGGTAATGAATACCACCATAACGAGGAGCGAACCAAAATTATATCCTAATTGACAATTATAATTGTGCAGTGTACTTTTAATTTGAAGGGAGCTTTCAGAACGAGAGCAGCAGGATATCAGCAAGTCTTATTAGATGTCTATTGCGTGGTCATTTCAATTCATTATTGTGTCGCTGTCAAAAGTTAATTTCTTGTCCTCATGTTGGCAATGTTCATCGTTATAACATAGCATTAATTATATTCCTTTTGTTTGACAAAATGACAGTTGATTCATACATTTATAAACCACAGCTACCACAAATTGTCTAAAAACAATGCAGAAAAAGTACGTATTGTTAATTGTTTGTCCTCATTCACAATTTGAAATATAAGTTTAACGTTTTCAAACAAGCTGACAAGCTGAGTTAAAACAAGCTGACAAGTTAGGTTAAAGCTGGTGAGGAATTAGTCCTCCACATGTAACATCTTATGTGTCTATGTGTATTTGAATATATGTTCTATATATATAAATATATATATATATATATAGAACATATATTCAAATACAGACGCATAAGATGTTAAATGTGGATGACTTATCCCTCACAAAGTCACGTATATATATATATATATATATATACATGACTGTGTTCAGGGAATAATTGCGATATATCTATGATAACATAAGCGCATTTAGACACATCGCTCACATCAAAAAGCAGCAGCAAACAAAACCAACCACTATCATTAAAGAGGTAGAGATGAAGGATGAGTTTGCAAGCATTATCCTCAGGGGTTTATCTGAATAGTGTAATTGACTGAATGCCCGATTGCCTAAACACTTCAATCAATGCAACGGGCAGCGGCCACCACCAGGACAACAACACAAGCTAAATGAATGCTGGCAGTTTTGGGAATAAGCACAGTTAGTTGCGCAAACTCCCCAAAACTCCCACTAGCTGCTATCAAAGAGTTTTGGGTAAATCGACCAAAATAGCTTGCATGTTGATGGATGTTTTTATGTCCGTATATACAACATATTTAATCTGTGCATTAGACACCAACGTATGACTTTAATCCCAGTTACTTTATTGCGATGTTGACAAAATAAACTTTTGTAGGCATTGAGGTGTTTGATAATGACGTGAGGTTATGAGATACTACAAGTCTTGAGAAGACAGACGAAGTTAAAACAAACAAGTCCTTGACACAAAGTCAAGGAATATAGCAAGCAACATTAAATATGACGACGTCTGTCTGCTGCGGTGCCATGTTTTATCGACAGAATGTGTTGAGGGATCGCTACTTCAGGCAGTCGACATACTGTATGCCGACATTGGTTGGCAATGTGTATGAAATATCGGAATACAATAGTTTGGATGGTCCACTGTAGATTTTCTGTCATAGCAGTCAGGTGATGATAAAGATACTGTTAGCAATTATGGAGTTGTTGTGAGAAACTGTCAATGTGTCAAGTTTTATATTTATATATTTTATATTTTATATATTTAGGCTATAATGCGGAGATACATACTGTATCCGTGGTATACTTCCCTGACATACACTATTGTTTCACAAACGTCAGGCATCTGGAATTAGGAATTTAACGTTCATTAAAAATGCAGCAACCGCCCATAAATAATGCTAGCTTCGGTTTCAGAAGAGGAGCCTGACGTGAAGACCCATTGCAACGTCTACTTAACTATGGACAAACAAACTGAGCCAATGAGCATTAATGTTCACGGTGGGCCACCACAGAGCATTAAGGTGCCCCACGCTCTCCAGCAGAGTGAAGAGCGCCGAGCCACAGCAGCGAGATAATACCTGAGGAAGCACAGACAATGGCATGGGAGAGAGTATGGGCTTTATATTTTATTTCTTTTGCCTGCACAGCGTGATTATGATTGAATGAACCCGTGCATGAACCGTGAACCGTGAGTACCGAAGCAGCTTAATGACACACAAAAGGTAGGTTGCCTCCTCCCCCCCCCCCCCCCCCCCCCCCCCCCACCACCACCATGTGGCGCTTTGTGTTTTGTGATGCATTGTGTTTTGATGTGTTGTGTTGTGTTATATCACGCAGTTGAACTGGGACTCGGGTGGGGGTGGGGTGGGGGGTTTCAAACGAAACTACGTGGATTATATTTTGAACCTCTTTAATGTTGTCTGAGTATTTGGTCATTACCGACATATTCCTGCTGTCCTTTTGTGTCACAGTAAATGCAGGGATTCCTTATTTTTCTATATCACTATAGAATTCAGATAATAATCCGATAATGCTCTAGGGTACTGGGACAAGGTTTAAAAACACACAACTTATTAGGTATCACCAACAATGTCATCTGTGAATGTACGTTTGGCTCCCGGTGAAAATAGTGCAACAGTCGTTAAATAATATCAACCTTAATTCTGCATGCATGCGTGTGTGTGTGTGTGTGTGACAATCTATCATTGTCAAACTTTCTGAGTGTAATCTAAGTCACTAACTGGCATGAGTGTGTGTGTGTGTGTGTGTGTGTGTGTGTGTGTGTGTGTACTGATAAAGAGCTGTCAGCAGGTGGTTTTCTGTTATAATAACAGGTGCCGCTATGCATTGCAAGCTGTGCCTTTGAAGAGCAAATACAAATTTGACTTGTGAGGCACCAGGTGGTGCATCTTTCTTGTGTTATTTATTTTCGTCCAGGATAAATGACATATCAGCCGGACCGCTGGCTTATCAAACATGGCCACAGATCCTCATGGAAGTTCCTTTGGATGTGTAAAATAATGTGCATTAAACAATGTGGAAGGAAGCTGGCCAGCATGACAATATGTGCTTCCAAAAGACAAAGCGTTATCTATTGTTTGTATGGAATGTTTTTCCATAAAGCCATTGTCCTTTTTCCCTTTGGTTCAGTCTGCATAATGTTCTTTGTGCAACATGCCCAGGGGAGCTCTGTGAAACTTTTGGTGAAGTGATTTTCTTTATGATTTGCTTACTCATAAAGCCACAAGCCACCCATTATAGCTACTGCCTGTTAGCACACTTCCACACCTCAGATCTAGGTTACAGAGTTTTCAGATTTGCTCAACCATTACATATGATGGTCCTGACTGCAAGGCACAAGTCAAATGTTCTTCCTCGATGGCTGGTTTAATACTCGTCTTCAATTCACTTCAGCACAACCACATACAACAGTTCCCCCAAAGCTGAACTAAAACAAACCAAGTCGACACAACCATGTACTTTTTTTTTTTCTTACTACCCAACCCTACGACAAACGCGGTTTCTAGGCTTAAAGCGTGCTGTGAGGGTTAATCAAACAGCGGCCGCTGCGACGTCTCCACACACTCACCACAGGAGGATGTTTCGTCTGACTTGTCTCCACAGTCGTCGTCCCGGTCGCAGCTCCAGGCGTGGGGGATGCAGCGGCCGTTCTGACAGGAGAACTGGTCTGCCTGGCAGGGCTGGGCTGGAACACATCAAGGCAGGGGGGGGGGGACAGAAAGGGAGAAAATCCTGTCATAAGTCAATCAACACGGTACATGTCGGGGCGTGGCACGTGTGTGTCTCTCCCCCCCCCCCCCCCCCCCCCTCCCCCCCCCCGCCGCCGCCGCCCTGTGCATCTCTAACGATCGCCGCATAACTGAGAATGTCAGCGCACCCCACCCCAATCGCTGCTGCTGCGCGCCCCATCAGGGTTGCGGCTCAATCAGGCGTAATACGGAGGGACGGCCGGGGGCCGCCGGGAGAGAGAAATCCCACAGTCACTTTCTCACACCGGGCCCTCAGGCCCGAGGCAGACACGCATAGGGTGCACACAGGAGACTTCTTAGGCGTGTGTAATATGCACGTCAATCCGATGACAGAGAAACATTTATCATCCGCCGGCTAATGCCCACTGATTGAACCTCCAGGACTAAGAGCTCCGGCGGGCTTCGTTGCCAAAGCACCACAGTAGATATTAGGACGGTGGAAACGGAGGACGGATGGACAGGCCCAGGTTGAGGTGAGTGTGGGGGTGGGTAAATCTGATAGACCCCCTAACTGATTCTGACACGCGGTTGTGGGCAAGGCAGAGCCTTGTAGGTGCTATGGTTTCTTTGATGCCAGAAAGCCGCTTGACACGATGAGAATGATCGCACGGCGGTTGTTAAGGGGGATGACTGCCAGACAAGACGGGGCGCCTTTGTTTAGTGCTTTGATCATTTAAACTCATAAATGATGGGCCAAGATTGAACCAATGCTTTCAAAGGCTCAGGGTTTTAAAGAATATAGCGTATTGAAGATGTTGTAGCTGCGGTCAAAAAGATTATATTATATTTCAAAGTTTTAATATGTCGTTTGAGTTAACATTAATTAACTTTTGAGATTTCTTTTCACTTTTCAAAATGTTTTTCAGACAAAAAGATTAGTAGAACACACCTCCAGATGGTATTATTATTCTTAATATTAACTTACTTTGAACTTTTAGAGCATTCAGATTCGGCCTGTTTGGCAGAATTTGTTAACAGAAGTTATCCGTTCATCTTACTCTAATCCATGTGTTATCTATAGCTCTATTTATGTATTTCCCAGTCCATATTGTTGTTTCTCTACTGCATGTCAAAACGGCAGAAACCTTTTTTCTAATCTTTATATTTGAATTGGTAACCAAAAAAAGGAAAGACAATAACCCCCTTATTTGATAAATCAACTTCAGGCCAGATCGCGGTACCCAAACACCACAGATGAGTGCAGCTATGCTAACGCTATACTGGTCAGCTAGTATGATACATACCTGAGCATGTAATGTTGATTCACGCAGCAATGCTAAAGCTATACTGGTAAGCTAGTAGTGTATATATATGAGCATGTAAAACTGATAAGCACAGCTATGCTAATGCTATACTGGTAAGCTAGTAGCATACATACCTGAGCATGTAATGTTGGACTCATCCTCATTGTTACCACAGTCGTTTGTACCATCACACAGCCATCTTTTGGGGATGCAGCGGTTGTTGTTGCACTTGAACTGTTCAATGGGGCAGCTGTGGTTGTCTATAGATAAAACACATGCACACATTGCACTTTATAGCCTTTCCATATTGTACATTCCTTTCCCCAAAGTTTCCCATTGATGTTGCATTGAACGATCATCCTTGGACTTTATTTAATTGAACATATTCATTTTTTATTACAAAATATTAAGGGATGTTATGGTTGGCTAACTAATACACACACAAGTCTATGTGTGTGAGTGGGTTCTATATCTGTATTTCTTAAATAATTCCTCTCACTTTCCGGTATAAACAAATGTATTAACTGGAAAAACCTTTCTTCATTTCCGACAGCATGCACCATGCTCTCCATCTGAAGGTCTTCAGTAAATGTGATTAACAGCACAAGCTTTCAATGTCATTCGGGCAACTACCCTCAGAGGACAAATGTGAAACATCAAAATCATTAACACTCAATAACTCACATAACAAACATATCCAAAGTCCCTTTGGAGTTAATGGGGATTGGTGCAAGATCATTCGCAAAATAAGCTTTTATCAAGAAGTATAGAGGAAATGAGGAATTATTTGTATGGCTTAGAACGAGCCAAACCCCAATAGTCAAAGAAGTGTCCTAAAGTCAGAGAGTCAAGAAGTAAACTACAATCATAGTTGCCATCAGGCCAACGTCAACGTCAACACAATGTTTTTAAGCAGGAATCCATTTTAGACAACATAGCTTGTCAAGACACATTCTGCCTGACAAAGCTGTTTTGAGACAATAAAAACAAAGCTGTGGGATTGTTAAAGTATATGATGTCCAAGCAGAGCAAATAATAGATTTTTCAATTTGGATAATTATGGCAGAATTTTTCCTACTTGAAGAAAAGTCAGCATCCAAGCGTCTAACGTGGTGTTTATCTTATTGATTTGCTGGAGAGCTGAAGTACTTGACATAGAGGGAGAGAGATAGAGCTGGCAGTAAGAGGGATGACCAAGACTTTTAAAGTGACATTTAAGAAGGTAAAGTCATCCGTAAAACAAAATCAACCTGCGCCACATCACAGGGCACATTAGGCAGAGCACAGTGTGGCGTGGTCTTGCACAGACTGGCGCGGTATATTATGAAGTAGCTTAGACTAGCACAGTATAGCACGGTGTATAATGCAGGAGTATGGTCTTGCACAGACTAGCATGTTAAATTATGAGATAGCATAGACTAGCCCAATCTAGCATGGTGTATTATACAGTAGCATGAACTAGCACAGACTAGTATGGTATATTATGAAGTAGCATAGACTACCATAATCTAGCATGGTATATTATAATGTAGCATGGTCTATCATTGTATATTATGATGTAATCAGAGACTGTATAATGATGTAGTATGATAAAGCACAGTCTAGCATGGTATATTATGAGGCATGGTGTGAAACCTATGGCATGCAAGCAGACACGCTCATTCATTAAAAAACAAAAAGGTACCCACAGCATCGGTGGGCCTCCTCGTCACTCCCGTCCAGGCAGTCGTCATCCCCGTCACACCTCCAGGAGGCACGGATGCAGCGGTGGTTCAGGCACTTGAACTCATCACTCTTACATTGTTGGGGCTCCACGCCCCCAGTGGAGACTTCTGGGGAGGGAGGAGAGAGACAGGTGGGCCAAATCAACAAGATAAGATGTATTTTGAGGGCAGGGAATACCACAAAGGTCTCAGGGTTTTGGTTTCAAAGCAACAAATCTGCATGCAGTTTGCTATCCAGAAATCCCTGTGACAGGCAACATGATGTGATTGACGCACACACTCGGAGGCACGCACACAAACACACATACCCACATTTGCGCAAAGACCCACGCACGCGTGCACACACACATAAACACACACCTGTACAACATAAACAGATTTACAGTGTCGCTTAAGGAAATACTTTTTCTTTCTGATTTATCTGCCGTTCCTACCTGCACAGGTGACATTGTTCTTCTCCAGAAGCTGGTTGTCAGCACAGGCACAGACTCTGCCTCCTGGGATGGCAAGGCAGAGGGTACCACAGCCCCCATAATTCACCTTGCATGCATTGTCACCTGCAGATACAAAGTCTTATTCATTTCAAGCTATATTTTAAAAAAGCCCAGCCATTGGCCGGTGTTTGGGTGCTGTTGATTTGTCTTTGTTTTGTGTTTGAGTGGGTTGGACAAAATGCAACAAATTCAGATCTTAAGGCGACGCCAAGTGGGCTCCCTATGAGGCGGAATCAAATGGACATCTGCGCATGTTAATGAAGGGGGATGCTTGACATTTGTATCCTCTCTTCTGGACAAAGCCAACGAGGAAGAAATGAAAGAAAGCGAGGAGAAAACAGCCACAGACAGCTCAAACACTAGCTCCCTTTGTCAATTTCATTTCATGCGAAACCGCCCTAAAAATGAAGCGCCTGAGCCAATGAGATAAAGCATTCCGTTTTGTGCGAGCCAATCACTAATACTCAATAGATTGGACAGCCAATTAATCTATTCGGTGACATAAAACATTGGAAGATTGGCCAGCGAACTGCGCTGAATTGAACTAGGCTTGGGTTCCAGCTGCCTGCCACTTCTCTGCATCACATGCTTGGCCTGGCGCGTTCCCCACCTCATAATCTGCAGCCAGGCAGATTGTTGATAATGAAGCAAGTACACACATAATAATGGATGTTTTTTTTGTATTTTTTCTTTCATGAATATTTTTACAATGTGGTTTCAACAGAGTGGTGTAAAAGTGTTCGCCAGCCGTCTTAGATTTTGTGGGCAGTGATGAGGACAATCAAACCTCCCCTGGGGGTGTTTGCTGGCAGGGTACAGAGGGGGTGAGTGTGTGTGTGTGTGTGGGGGGGGGGTACTTGGCACCATACCTGCCTACTGCAGGGACCACAGGAGGAGGAGTATGGGCATGCAAGCCCGGCCGCCGCCAGCATGTACATCCTGCACATCCTGCACTTCTATTATCTATTCATCTAACAGCAGGGATCCATCATCATTTGTCGATTGGTCTTTGTGAAGACAGTCCCCCCCCCCCTCCTCCTCCTCCTCCTCACTCCACCTCACTCCATCAACCCTCCTCACCCCCAGACTTAGTTTGCCTTAATCTGGGAGAGTGCTTTGCCTAATGCGGCAGAGGCCCCGTCATCACCGATGAAGGCAGCAAGCTTCATGGAATTTGAAACCGACTGTACACCAAGATGATACATATATAAAGATATAGCTGTATGAATTGGATCTATTTAGAAAATTAAGAGTACTAGGTACATGTTGGAACAGTGTTTGTGTGTGTGGGCTTGTGTGTAGTTAGTAAGTAAGTACACAGCAAAATGAGAGAAAAAGAGAGAAGAAAGTAAATAAAACATAAAAAAATGAAAAATACATAAATGAATGAATGAATAAATAAATAAATAAATAAATAAATAACGATATATGTACGTAGATTAAATACAATAACAAACACAAATAAATAGATATAAATAACCAAATAAAAAAGAAACACATCAATACAACTGAATAATGCGTATTGCCGGACCTTGCTGGCTGGGGGCGTCGTAGACCCGCAGGCCGAAGAGCGGTGGGCGCTCGCTGCGCAGCAGGGTGACGTCCCCCGAGGCCAGGTCCAGCTGGAACACGGAGGCGTTCATGTACTCCGTCCAGAAGATGGAGTCCCGGTGGTGGGAGATCCCGAATGGATGGTTCAGCTCCTTGCCGCTGTACACCACCTGCACGCACACACACACACACACACACACACACACACACACACACACACACACACACACAATTACATGCACACATGTTTATGCAGTGTGTGGGAGTGATCGTAACATGAGGTAACACAAAATGTACCTCAACCGCGGAGGAAAGGAACCCGACGTCAAACAGTGAGCAAGATATTTGAACAACGCTTTCGTTATTGTTTTATTCAAACAGTATTCGCCGAGATGTAAATTGAATATCTTCACAGGAATCCAATCCTCTGATTGTTTGCATGCCCGAATGTTTGCCAAAATCCTCACGTGAGTTAAGACTGTGTCTGCGAATGTGTTCTCTATCCTGGCAGGCGTTTAAATACACTTGGAGCAGTGGATTGATGGGGGGGATAAAGGCTAGGTGTGTATCTGTGGAACACAGATTCACACCTGCAGCAATCTTGTGATGGCCACCACTAAGTGGCTTCACAGCAGCAGCTGAGAATGGGGTTCCTTGCTGGAAGCACATTTCATGCCATTTTCAGGGAAAAGGGGGGATTTTATTTGCTGATTTCCACAATATCCTTACAATTTGTATAAGAAGTGAGTTGTGCCTAGGGCAGCAAAGCTCAATATTTCATGTATTTACATTTTGAATACCAGTATGGCTTTAACACTTACGCATGCTTTTACTCAACCATAAATAATGTTTGTTATAATAATAATGGTTTTATACTATTGAAAAAAGAAAGAAAGCATCATCAATATGTAACAAAAGAAAGATAAATCTTATAAGAATATAATTACTCTAATATAACAACGCATTGACACACCAAATCAAGATTAGATACAGGCAATATTGCCTTGCATCATTTCCACCTAACAAAGGTGTAAGGGTCACTGCTGCGGATCAATACGTTTCGATTGTTCAGTGTCACAACGAAATCACAAAAATCCATAAGCAAGGAACAATATGTCACCATTCTGCCGGTGCCGTTGAGGTGTATCTTTTCAATGTGATCATAGTACGCGTCACACCAGTACATGGTGCTGGTCCCGTGGTCCAGAGTCAGGCCGTTGGGCCACAGCATGTTGGAAGTGACAAAGATGCTTCTGTTGGACCCGTCCATCCACGCTCGCTCGATGCGCCCGATGCTGTCGTTGACCTCGTCCTCCTCCCAGTCCGTCCAGTACATCCAGCTGTTGGGATGGACGTGGTGATACACATCACCGAGTGATGACCCACTTGAGTCGGTAAATTCAAATGTGTATACATAAATGCAAAAACATATCCACAAAATATGCGTATTATCAACACAGGGATTCCCATTATTTATATGATCAGAAGTAGTATTATATCAGCGTTATTAGGAAGAAGAGGACAACGTTAGAGAAAGAAAAAGAAGAAGAAAGAATGTAAATAATTGATGATAAGGAATATCAATTTCTAAGCCATCCTGAACACAGATGACCTTCCTCCCTAGAACAGAAGAGGCCCAAACAGAACACGTGAATGGCCTTGGGCCGATCAATCTGGCCTATCACTTTGGGAGGAGCAACTGAACATCAATGCGCAAATTAGTCTCTGTCCCGCTGGATAGTGACTTGAGATAGTGACATTTAAATCTGTATGCCTTTTGCACACCAATGGCTGCTTATTTCCAACAGGGACAACCACATTAACTGAAAAGCGATCGTCTCAACTATTTTCATGGGATCTGTTCTCTGGTAGCAGTGCTCGGGGATTTTCACAGTTTGAGTCTCTGTGACTTTGGACTGTTGGGGGGGGGGGGGGGGGGGGGGGGGGGGGGGGGGGGCGGCACTGGTTCTTACAATGATAGAAGGCTCAGTAGGGGGCCACGGCATGGAATGGAATGATATTCAAGCGTGACTGAAGCTACCCACTCCTTCCCATCTCTCTGTCTCTCGGTACAAGTTATCCTCAGTAACCTGTGGGTAATTCATCACGGATAGGCGGACACTCACGCACGGCGGATACAAACATGGGCACACACACGCATGCGCATGCACATGCACACCCACGCACATGCGCATGTTTGTCGCACTACGCCAAAGCACATAAGCTGACCGCATGCTTACACAAACTGACCAAAAGCCAGTCGAGTATAGCGAAAATCGGATGAAGGAAGGTTTCTTCTGTGTGTTTCTTTAACCGCGGTACAGATCTTTTCTGGAATACTTAAAGCAACAACCCGAATGTAAAAGAGATAAAGAGAAAAGCGCGACAGAATGTTGACGTCAACCGCTGGAAATTCTTATCGTCCCGCTGCAGACTGGAGGTGACATGCGGTGCGCGAGGAAAGGGGAGGCGAGAGGGGAGAACATAGTCAAGAGATCCATGTCCCCTGAAGAAGAAAGAGGAACCCCCCCTCGAGCAAGTCCAAATAGAGATCAAAGCCCGTGTCTGACGCCGTCTTCCATAGGAATCCAATCCCAGGCCAAAAGTGATTAATCTTTTGGTACAAAGGGAAATATTGTTTTACCCACAAGGCCATCGAAATAGTGCAGGCGAGTCATCCCCGTAAAAACTGTGTATAATATAAAAATATATACCTAATAATAATAAAAGAGAACTGGTTTTAAGGGCAGCTATTGTGTGTGTCTTGTTTGAGCCAAAGATAACAAAAAAGATTGAACTGGTCAGTTCGTCATGTAACTATATTGCACTCGACCGCTCCTTGACTAGGCCCTAAATCCACAATGGGTGCATTAATTATATAGGCCATCTATCTCTGTAGAGCCACTGATAGGCCACGATAAAGGAAGATACATATCGTATACGTTATACAATATACGTTACAGATAACAGACCTTTATAAATAACTTAGATATCGCATTGAATTGTTCCCTTTTTTACAGGATATGCAACAACAGAAAGTATTATGCAAATGCCCATATAGGTTTGTCCGCATGCATATGCACACGCACACACACACACACAAAAGGGATTCAGTTTAGTGTTTTTGTTTAACCAAAGGCACAATACTTAACATAAAGATGAAGTGGAACATTATATTGTCTAACCAGTTTAGGGGGTCGACCACGATGGCTCTGGGATGGGACATGTCCCCTTCCAGAAGGGTCTTCCTGGTCTGCGAGGCCTGCTCCAGTCGGGCCACGCTGATGGTCTTCCTGTAGCCGTCGTTGGTCCAGTACAAGTTGTTCCCGATCCAGTCCACCGAGATGCCCTCCACGTTGTCCAGATCTGGAAGAGGAGAGCAAAGGAGAGAGGAAGCGGAGAGATGGGAATAGAAAAGGAGGGAGAAAACATATTCAAGAGAAGTGAGCAAATAAAAGAGAATAGAAGAGAAGCTTAGGGAGAACAAAATTGGATAAGAGAAGCAAAAAAATGTAAAATTGAAGAGAAAGCAGAGAACAGAGATCCCAAAAAGATGTAATTCTATGAACATTTACAATTCGGAATATTTGACAGCGACCCACTTTCAATGTCACCTTTAAAGACAGATTCATAGCAGATATCTAATTTGTGTCAATCTACAGTACAGTATAACCATGGTAGCGTTTCAATCTTGCCCAAGAAAAAGGTTCTTGCAGTGTGTGGATGTACCCTACTACATCACTTAACAAAACTGAAATATTATTCTATGGGGAAATCTTTCAGTGAGTGTATGAGAGACGATCCAGCCCACCATCTTTGAGTATCGTTTCCCGCCCGGTGCCGTCGATCTTCTGCCGGCCAATCAGGAAGCTGGTGGTGTCTGCAAAGTAGACGTGTCCCGACTCTGCGTGGTAGTCGATGGCCCGCGGGTTGACCAGGTCCTCGATGGGCACCATGTGTTCGTTGCTCGACTTGATGTTCAAATCCAGGCCTCGAATGACCCCGGGACGCCCCTTCCCGTAGAACAGGAAGAGGTCGTTTTTGGGCTCTGCAAGGCGAGAGACCAAGAATAGCTTTGGTTTATTTTTGTACTTGTTTGGTTCGCCTTTTAGTTTTTTTCCTCCACACTTATCGTCAATTAATTGGCCTAATTCATCAGTGTTGCTCCCTGCATTACACCCTCTTACTGGCCGCATTGTTCTTATCTGCTTGCCGGCGCTATCCCCATCCATTCACCTTAATGGAGCCTTTAACCACTGGCAGTGACAATACCGCGCACCCTCAATCACACTGCACTACTGTCCAGGGAAAGCGCAAAACACCAGAGCAAACAGAAACAATGGTAAGGCTGGGCGTCACGTGGGCCTCGGATCTAAAGTAGTGCAGCGGTGTCTGGGCAGAAAGGCAAACAGGGGAGCTGAGACAGCTCGCTGGCGGGCCCACCAGGGGAACCGCCAGCTTGGGCAAACCCTCCAGAGATCCTCCACCCAGAGAGGGAGAGGGATAAATAAAGTAAGAGAGAGAGGGAGAGAGAGAAAAAGAGAGCGAGAGAGAGAGAGAAAGAGAGAGAGAGAGGACCCCTACTCGCTCTCACCCCCCTGCCCCAGGAGACTAAGCTGCTTGGGGGGTTGAGGACCACACATGCCTCACTTCAATTTATCATTTCACAAGGAAGCATGGGATGGAGGGGGGGTGTAAAGGAGAGGGGTGTGGGGTGTGTGGGGGGCCAAGTTACCCAGGAGACAATTAAGCATTGCGAGAGACCCAGATATCAAACCCTCCCCTCCTGCCCACCCATCCCTCCTCCGTGAGGAGGAAGTGCAAGCATTTAGCTACCAATTTCATTAGGCTGTGGGAGTAGCGCAATGGAGAGGGATAGACAGAGAGAGACAGAGAGAGATGAAGATAGATGGAGAGAGAGACAGAGAGAATGAGAAAGAGACAAAGAGAGAGAGACAAAGAAAGAGAGAGAGAGAGCGAGAGAGAGAGAGAGTGAGCGTGTCATCAGAACATCTGAGGAAGAAGGAGGGGGCATAAATCAAACGTGTCACAGCAGAGACAGCCCCTGCGCTTACGCGAGGCCCCGGATCGAAATGTGGTGGGGGAGCCATATGATAGTGTCATCAATTTGATGTTCTGCTTTCATTGTCAACTACACAATGTCCACCAATTGATCAGACCGGCAACAAATGCACACAAACTTAAATCCCCATTATGGCAATAATGAATCAGGCCCACGGCAGGTCGATGGTGAAATGTCGTTTTCTAATGGGCTTGTGTCCGTTGGTGTTCATCTTCATCACTGTCAGTCTGGGCCTGATGCCTGCACACATGCATGCATGTATACATGCATGCAGAGAGCAAATAGTCCACACGCAACTGACTGCTTTTATGACACGTGACATTTAGAGGCAGATCTGAGGATTAAGAGGCACAAAATCGTATTCTGCTTGCCGCTGCTCTCGTGGCTTATTATATACAGAACACGGTTGTATGTCGCAAGTACGACACCCACAACGCTAACAGGTTCAAAGGTTTTTCTACTACACAGGGGAAAACCCGACCAGAGGGAATCCTTAGTAGAAAACTGTGTGCACTCACTTTTGCAGGACTGTCCGTCGGCTCCCAGGCTGTAGCCCGTGCGACAGCGGCAGGATCTGGACTTGTAGCTGCCACTCAGCAGGCAGATGTGGGAACATCCCCCGGGCTTCCCATATGCATCCGTCTCACACGCGTGGCTCCGGACTAGATGCGCCGCCGGACGAGTCGGTGGGGGGGGGGGGGGGGGGTTGAAGGACAGGGCCGCAGTTACCGACCGATCACACAATCCCGACGGACGTGTGTGGCCGGCCGGCCAGCTAGAGCGTGCCGACCGTTAATAAAAAATGTCCTCTTACCTTTTGGCTGAGCGAGCGAGTGGTAAACACGGATCCCTCTGGAGGTCCCCAGGCCTGCCAGCGTCTTTGGCTGGGAGGTGAGGTTGAACCTATGGATCTGCAACAGCTCTGATGTGCTGGCGGTTCCCTCGGAAGGATCGGAGCGGGAGCACAAGTACAGGTAGTCCTCGAATGCGGTTAATCCATAAATATATGAGACCTGTACGAGACCAGAAAAGAGCCTCCAATCAATTAATTGGTGACACTACGTTTCACACTACTGGTGAAACATAACACTACCTTCTGCAATCATTCGTGATTTCATTTGTTCCTCAACATTGTAGTTAATATGAAAGGTTGCGGTAGCATTATATAGTCATTTTACTCACTTTACTTTTGCTTTCTTTTCCAATGACAAAATACATCATGGCTTCTATATTTTACTCTATACATTTACTTAACTGCTATAACCCTTCTATTCTTTACATTCCCTTTCATTCCTTCTTCCTTCTGGTAACAACCTAATTACCAGTATGGCATCATAAAATGATACTCATCTGGATTCATGTCACATGATCTAATATATAATACAAAACACAGAGCAGCGTTGCAAACGAGTCGCTACGGTAGAGAGTGGGTTGTGCTCCACTGGGGGTTCACTATCCGCCATGCTAGCTGTAGCACTGCCGTAACTGCCATGCTACATTTAGCTGCCCATGCATGAAGCGCCACGCTCGGCTTGGCCCTGACCACTGGGTACCCAGCGGGGCCTCACCTTAACGCAGAGGGCACTGGGAAAAACAAGAGTCGCAAAAGCGACATCGAGATAAATAAACGAGAAAAATAACAAAAGGTGCAAACTCCCCTCATCCGTCACTTTCTCCAGATGTGGTCTGCTCAAGCAACGCAACGCTTTTTTTTTGTTCTCCGAGTTACCTGTCACATTTGCGGTGTACGTGTTGCATAACAAGTGCTGCATTAATTTCCTTTTTCATTCGATTCTTGTTTGTGATGTATCACTTGAGATAAACTGTGAAACGGATCGAGACAAAAGCTTTCAATTGTCTACTCAAAAATAGATGAACTATCACAGCGCATAAATCTCAAAATACTGCAATAACGGCTGAATATTTGCTTTTAGCAGAGCTCACCCCAGAGACAGCTGTCTCCAAGGTACACTGACGATCCCCCTATATCAAACACAATGGCAATGAATGCTGTATGAATCTTGGCCTCATTCAGGACACAGTCTTGCCTTTACCATGGAGATTAATAGAGCTACAGTTGTTATTTTACAAAGGCCAAGGGATTCATAAGCCTGATGCCGTGAATACCTAAATAGACAATAAGGTACTTGAGATCTCCCCCTTCTTATGAGACAGTGAATCACTCGTCAGAGTAGGTTTTTGAAAGGCTATTTTTCTAAGTAGCTAATAATCTATAATTAAAGGCTTCCAAACTGTGATGACAGGTGAGGGACTAATGACTTGCGCTCGGCCTTCAAAGCCCTCCACATACATACTATAAACGCTTCCGCTTTTTCTTTGTATCCCTCACCCCCCCCCCCTCCCCCCCATACACCCATATAAAGATTCAAGAGGTTTCTTTTGTGCATAAATACATTTTTTAACTTATCTGAAAGCGCCGGGCGAATACAGAACCTTCACACTGGTCCTAGCGACAATTTAAGATATTCTAAATCAGAGAGACTAGACAATTGTCTGGGCTTATGTTTCTCGTGACGAAAGGAGACAGGAAGAACAAGCTAGCAAACCCCAGTGTCCCTATAATGTATATCACAAGCTCCTCTAGAACCTTTTTGGGGCTCCACATAATCCCTATCAGAGGTTCAAGGCTTTAGATTTAGAGATGTAGGGAATGATTAGGAAAAATGTCACACACATTATTACTTCTATATATGTTGCAATTTTCGCTCATTAATTGATTGTCTCATCAATATCAGACAGCCAAATGCATTATTTATCAACAATATGTGTCTTAATGGAGTATAGACGGTATTAGATGGAATGATGAATCAATAATGAGGAAATAATAAATACTTCGAATTCAACTGTAAATAGAAACTACTTTCAATCCCTTACTAGCTGTAACCCATGTCAAGATTACGTACTCAATCCCAAAACATTTCCCCGCCAAACCAGTGTCTTGCCTCAAGGCACATCGGCACACTGGCTGCTTTAGAAGGCAAGGCTACCCAGCCAAGGAAGCCCAGAGACTGACCAGCAACAACAACAACCGTGTGGAAGACTCACCTGGCTCCCCTGGATGATGGTGTGTCTGTTCCCACCGTGGTAGTCCACCACGTCCACATAGTCCAGGTAGGCGTCGGCCCAGTACACCAGCTTCCTCACCAGGTCCAGAGCCACAGCCGTGGGCTGCTCCACGTGCTCCGTCACCAGCCGTGTGCGGTTGGTGCCGTCCATGTTGCAGCGCTCCACCTTGGCAACGTTCCCGTAGTCGGTGAAGAACAGCATCCTGGGTAGGAAAAGGTCATGCGAAGCGCCACGTTAGTTCCCCAAGCCGTTTTCTCACCATTTTATTGTTTTGTTCTATTTCTTAACATGGACGCTGATACTAACAACCGACACTTTTTATTGCCATTGAGTCGTTAAAGGAGATGCTTTTGTTCCCATGATGGTAGGAGTTTTAGGCATTACACGCAAGCTGCGGACATTGGGAAATGAATCAGCAACCTTCCATACAGGATTCAAACCCCACCGCTGACTTACAAAACAATCACAGAAGCCCACTGCATTCCATTGAATTACAGTACATCCCATTTGTGGGACAAAGTATCCCTTAACGTATACCCCTGTTTACCATAATAGACAAAAAAAGGTTCCATAGCCATATCAATTTCAAATATTTGAATGAACTCCAGCTTCATCTGTAGTGCATACGCGTGGGACTATTTGAACCGAGCGATGGGCTACGGCCTACGCATTCAATATCTATAGCTAACTTCCATTTGGCCTTAGATCTGCACCTAATTGATGCGGGGGCACACACAGCAGACATTCTGCTGTGGCTGGGGCCACTTCCTCTCCCTATACGGGACAGGACTGGGCGCGGGGGTGGGCGGGTAGGGGGGGGGGCGGGATTTGGGGTAATGAGCTTCAGCCAGTAAGCGGCTCGTATCTTCCATAATCTGTACAAGTCAAGTCGGGGTGGGGGAGGGGATGGGGGGGATGGGGGGGGATGGGGGTGACCCTGTGACCCACCCCTAGCTCAGCAACCCACAGTGCTGAAGAACAGGCCTCGTCAGCAGGAAACTGGGCTTTACCCAGAACAGGTGCATCTTGCCGCAGCATACAAATGATGGCAGCCGCCACCGCCGCTATACTTACACATTCTCAGGGTAAAATGAGCTGATGTTCTGCAGTGCTGGATAGCAAGAGTAAAAAAAGGCAAATGATGTCTCTAATGGTCATCGTAGCGGGGGAAGCTGAATATAGTATGCTTGTCAGTCAATAAAAGCCTCTCTGCAAGTCACGTCAAATCATTACACCCAGTGAAATATGAAAGCCTGATGAAGGATGCTTCATACTTGAGTGTCGGGAGATAATGGGTAGGATGCAGAAAAGCACTTTCAAGGGGGTGTGAAATAATTGTGCTCTTGAAGGCAGGCCGGAGTTCTAGTCTGAAATAGAATAGAAGAAAGCATAGAAGAAATTCTCTTCTATCCTGAAGGAGATGAATCGCTTCACTCGGCCATGTGGATGCCACTCTAATCAAGGCGAGGCAAACGAGCCAACAGAAAACTTCAGACGTCTGGGACCTGTTCTTAACAGCCAACTATATTGTGAAGACTGAATGGATGTGCTTTTTTTCCCTCCCTGTCAAATGAACTTGTGAGGGATGTTGTACTGTGTGATGCGTCAAGCAGGTGACCAATAGGAAAGGAAGCTAGGAGTGTGGAGCGGTGTACGGTCGACGTGGCCCCACGTGGTTCAGAGGCATGTGGTGAAGCAGGCCCTGGACATGCCTCACTGGCATGGGGCTGGTTGTGTTGTGGCTCTGGTGAGTTAATGCTCTTTGCGCGCTAATTCCAACACTGTAAACATATGCAAGCTTAAGCTGAAGTATTTATGGAATTACGCCAGTAGAGGCGAAATAATCAACTAATTGACTCTTTGAAAAGCATTTAAGCTTAAATTGAAAAAAATATCAAAGTGTTTAGGCATAAAAAACCTAACTGCCTTAAATTCTTTAATACATTATATTAATAATTGGAACTTATTTTAATATTAACTGACTATATTTTCAGAAACTGCTAAACACAACATTATAAACATTATTAAAAACAATTAGTGTTCACTTGAGCTAGCTTATAATTTATAAATAAGCCCTTATATCCAAACAAGAACCCTTCGTCTGTATCCTCTCTTCTCTTACACAATTTAATTATAACATGGAATGTTTGTGTTGATTGTGCAGCAATTTCATATTGCAAACACTAACATGTGGTAACTAAGAACACTCATTTATTCCATTGCTCAAACTGCCTTAATTTGTGAAAAATTGCAGTGTACACATGGGATGCACCCTGGGCCGGCTCTAGCCATTTTGGTGTCCTAGACGAGATTGGGATTTAGATCAGGCTAAAGAAGCTTTCTTTATTTCTTTATTTGTTCATTTTTATTACCTAAAGGTATAAAATGAGGAAGGGCGTGCGGGGAATTGTTATTTTTCTTTTTTTCTTTGAGGGCGACCAGCGCCCACGCACCCTAGGCGACCCCGCCTATATGGCCTATGCCTTTAGCCAGCCCTGAATGCACCATTCATGCAGTAGCATTTACTGAGAAGAAAAATAGTCTTGCCGGCCAACGCTGTTGACCCCGTAGCTTGAATGAATGAATATGAGGAAGAACCAGAGCCACGAGGTGGTTAACTTCCACAACCTCACCGGGGACTCGTGACTAGACACGTCCTAGATGGTACGCTTACTCTCAACCTCACACTCATGGCTATACTGGAGAGCTATACAACAAAATAAACATGACATAACATCTAGAATAAAATACACGCACGTACGCACATGCCCACACACAGACACACAGACACACAGAAACACAGAGGGTGGTATCTATACTGCTGTCATGAGTCCTATTACTTCGAGGGATGTTAGGATGAATGGGCCCCCAGAGAAAGGTTGCAGTCCGACAGTGTGAGCCAGTGCAGTTCACAGATCCGAGGGCTGATCATCATTCGTATCCGTAATATGTTTGAACTCTCATGTGCACGTTGGACACGTTGGCAACATTTGTTCAATAAAAAATGTATACAGTTTTTAAGGAATAATATAAGAAGTTTCCTAAAACTAAGGTGATCATTACCTGAAAATACATGTCAGGCACTGAGCATAGCTGCTCTGAATACATCAGGAGACATTGTGACCAATGCAATGTAATCAATCAAAAATTGTATACAAAATGGCTGCTTCACAATATGCTACAAACTAATACAAATTAATAAAGCTGGTATTTACATGCATGTCACAAACATGCATGTGCACAAGTGTGAAAGGAAATATCAACTGCACTGATTTCAGCTATTATAGCAGCTTTTTTACATAATAGCAGTACAAGATCACAGCTGTGGTACTTATTTGAGTCGTTTTCACATCGTCTGCATGATTTTCAACTGCTTTCATGTTGCTAACCACTTGATTTGCATGGTCCAAACCCACCAATTCTGAGATCAAAGTCCAATTACCATAAGAACATGACCCAGGGAGGGGCCATTCATCAGTCTTGAGCAGCACAACAGAAATAAAGTAAGGAAGGAAGACTTAAGGAAGTAAGGAAGGAAGGAACAAAGGTAGGAGGAACGAAATAAAGAACGAAAGGACGAGAGAAAGCAAGAAAGCATTAAGGCGAGTTAGAGAGCAAGAAAATAAAGGAAATAATTTGTAATGGATCCAACAGTAATGGAAATCAGTGGTGTTCCTTTTGTTTTTCACTCCATCGCTTGGGGCTGACAAGGCTCTCTCTCCCACCCCCACCCCCACCTCAGAAACAGCTGTACCCCTGTCTTACCAATTAGAGGCAGCGAGGAGCCCGGAAAAAAGCTTGTGTCTTATGAAGCCAATCTAACCGGCAGCATGGGCGCTCAGGGTCCCCTGTGGCCCCCCACAAACCCTGTATCCACAACCATCTCCCTGCTCTACACAAACACACACAACACCACATCACATCACAGTGTGTGCGTGTGTGTGCTTATGTGTAATTGTGTGTGTTTTGCACAGTTCCAAACTAACTTTCCACGGCAACATGAAGATCTGCGCAGAGGAAAAGGAACAGGAACACAAAGAAGGAGATAGTCTATTAGCCTTTTCCAGGTCTGCTCAGGATCCACACCTCTACGAAGAACCTGGGTGGTCCGGCTTTAATGGCTAAAGAGAGGTGGGAGATTCAAGGTTATTTTTGCAATAGCCTTACGGGGGAGGGTGGTATGTCATGACAACCCCTTAATACAATTGGGACAAAGGAGGGGGACTCGATGCTTTTATTGTCACACTGTTTGCCCTGTGAATAGTCCTTGCACTGCTGTGAGCTCCGGTGTTGATACATCGCCTCTCTCTCTCTCTTCCTCTCTCTCTCTCGCTCTCTTTCTCTCTCTCTCGCTCTCTCTCTCTCTCGCTCTCCCATCTCTCAGCAAGAGGAGTCTCATTAAAAGACAAAAATGAGAGAGGGCAGGAAATGTGTTGAAACGAAGCTCGGTTTGCCTGTCCTTGTAGCCTCATGAATATAATGGCTATGCTTCACCATTGGAGTTTCCCTGCCTCGGCATACTGGGAATACGAGGAGGACGGAAAGGCCTTTTAGCGGCTGCTGATGCCGAGCAGAATAATCAGGCGGGCATTTACTCCATGGGAAGGATCCGTCCTTCTCCTGCGGATGCGCGGCACTAAAATCACTTATGCGGCGCCGCCAACACTACGTCTTTCATCCATCACGACTCCACCTGTCTCGGGGAAGCTCTGAGAAGCCATCAAACCGCCACGCCATCACACAAGTTCACCTTAGCGTGTGCTGAAAGCTGTAGAAAAACGTTTTGGAGTGTTTGCCGTTCTTGCCGTGTGTGTGAGTCTGTGTGTGTGTGTGTGTGTGTGTGTGTGTGTGAGTGTGTGTATACCTGTTGGGGACTTTCTGCAGTGAGTGAGTTTATTTTGTTTGGGATAATTCTTCATTGAAATGTCCTGCAGGGGGTTGAGTGAGTCTGTGGAAGGCTGTGAGGAATCAGCACAGTCTAATGAAAGTCTAGACCGTAGGGGCCTTCTCACGACACCACCCAGCGCTCCCTCGAAAGGCATTGCTCAAAGGGACCTGGGACTCTCTGGGAGAGGTGGCAGGGAATCGTTTAAATTCCTCCATTGTAGCTCGGCTAAAAGGCTCCACCGCAAGGAGACGAGTACTATGGGTAAAGGTAATTTGAAAGTCAGAACCCCCCTCCCCCCCCCCCTCCAGACGCCTCCTCCTTCTCCCCCCCCCCCCCCCCCCCCCCCCCTGTTTTCTGTAACGGGATGAGATTATAACATGCAGCAAAAAGGCGCATGAAAACAAAGCATGCAGTCGGAGGGAATCACGGCCGGCTGCCGATGGAGAACAGGCCTCCTGATGAACAAGACGTCATGTCCTTTTTATTTGTATAGCCCTGAAAGCAGTTTCAGTCTCGAAGGGCTTCACGGGAGAATACTATCTAAAAAAAACGTAACTCCAAGCCTTCTAAAGGGCAAAGAAAAAATCCTTATTTTCAGGAAGGAACCCCTGTGAAGGAGCCTAGAAAGAGGTATCCCTCCTTCCAGGGATGATTAGGAGTGCAATGGGTGCCATAATGGGCCTACATACGATATTCACCCTGGATAGATGGAAAAGCCCCTGCTTGGTCAGAGATGGGGGATAAGGTACTGGATAAGGAAATGCTTATCCACACTATTGTGTGGCAAACTCCCGGGTGCCTATTTTGAACTTTAACTTAAACATTTCTCACACAACTATTTCTTAACTAACTCTCACTGTTGCTAATTTAATACTAGAGCAAACTATACATTCCAAACAAACACATTATCTTGAACACTTCTTTAATCCTACCTGCACTGCAAAGTCATACCGAAACATTGTAATTTTCAAATCTTATAGCTAACCCTTGCTTATGTAACGGTTCCATGTAAATGTATAATTTCATAACCAAAAAAGCATAATTTCATAATACATAAATACAAGCACACAAGCCTTCCTTGTACATTTGACTAACTACTACCTAACGTAATACCGAAACTATTTAAAATGTAAATCTTACCCATGCCTGGAGGATTCCTTAGTCAATATATCTTATACAGCTAGGTTTATCTATAGATATAGATATTTACACCTAAACTGAACCGTTATGTAGCCGAACATCTTAACATTGTTACAACAGCCCAGGGATATGTCCGCCCATGTCTTTCCACCAGTGTTGTGTCTGGGTTGTATAAAGCAGAGAGGCAGAGTAGTGGTAGTTAGATGGAGCGCAACTCACCCCATGAGAGGATCTAGGGCTACTCCTTTAGGATTCACTAGGTCCAGGTGCAAGATGGTGACGCACGTCTCCGCGGTCGAGTTACAGACAAATATCTTGTCGCTGATGCGGTCTACGAAATAGTAGTTGCCCGTCAGCCAGTCTATAGCCATGTATTCGACATCTGTAAAAGAAAAAGACAACAAGAACATCAGAGTCAATGACTATATATTTTGTGTAAGGCCTATCGTTTTTTAAGATATTCTCAGACAAGGTTAGACAGGCAGACAGACAGACAGACTGTCACACAGTCCGATATATATATATATACACACACAGACAAAAAGACAGATTGTCAGACATTCAGACAAACAGGTCGATTCATACATGGACCAATATATATTACAAACAGATACAGATAGATAGAAATATACTGTACATAGACAAATACGTAGATATGACAGACAGATAGATAGCATCATACACAGACCAATAGATAACACAGACAGATAGACTGATAGATATAATCCTACATAGAACAATAGATATAACAGACAGATAGATAGATAGAATCATAAATAGACCAATAGATATTAAAGACAGACAGATAGATAGAATCATACATAGAACAATAGATATTACAGGCAGATAGATAGAATCATACATAGACCCATAGATATGACAGACAAATAGATATAATCCTACATTGACAAATAGATATTACAGACAGATAGACAGATAGATAGAATCCTACATAGAATAATAGATATGACAGACATTCAGTCTTAAGGTAAGAAAAGACACAGGACAACGTACTGTGCATGCTGTGCAGGGTCTTGATCTCCTGCTCCTGCGTGAAGCCCCTCAGGTTCCTCATCTTGGCACAGCGCAGCTGGCCAGAGGACTCGCTGGACAGCACCCAGCAAGCTGTCCCGGCGCCGTGCCGGAAGTCCAGTGCCAGGCTCCCGTTGGTGTCCAGCGAGCGTAGCGGCTGCAGGCCCGAGCCGTTGAGCTGGGTGCTAGCTATGCGGTCCGGACCGCTGAGCAGCAGCACAGGGGGGCTGTCTCCGGCGTCTACAGCAGAGGGGGGGGGGGGGGGGGGGGGGGGGGAGAGGGAAGAGGCCTTGAGTATGTGTGTGTGTGTGTTTGTATGTGTGTGTAGGGGGGGGCGGCGTTCTTAATGTGGGCAATCTCATAACTCCTACACAACACGGCAAATTTATTCATGAGTGTGATTATTGCGTTATTGCATGCGTCTTACGTGATTAGATTACCCTCAGCTCGCGCCTCTCATTGGCACTCACACAGCAAATTAAGCAACATACGAAGAGGGCACGTGGAGGACAAGCTCGGAGAGGTGTGCGTGTGCACCTCCGTGTGTGTGTGTATGTAAGCATTTTCAAGTGTGTATGCTGTGTGTGTCTATGTATTTTTGTGTGTGTGTGTTTGTGTGTGTATGTTTGTGTATGTGTGTGTGTGCGTGAGTGGGTGTGTTTGCGTGCACGCAACGTGTGTGTGTTTGTTTGTGTCAGTGCGTGTGTGTGTGTGTGTGTGTGTCTATGTGTGTGTGAGTGTCAGTGTGTGTTTGTGTGTGTGTGTGGATGTATGTGTGTGTGTGTGTGTGCTCGCATGTGAGTGTGTGTGTGTGTGTGTGTGCTTCCAGTTTCCCATGTGCGGGGAGCCATGGAGGGATGGGGCTCAGTAAAGTTGACATAACCTGCTTTAAGGACTTAATTGAGCGCACCCGGGGTGCACCCTCAAAACCCCCTTTATTATCCTGATCTTCGCTGAAGTTCAGGATAGGTGCTGCTCTCCTAATATGGGCAATAAATCAGTTTGTCTGCCCACAAAAACAACTTCCCTCATGCTCCTGAATCAACTGGTAGAGAGCATTCATACACATACACACGCGTGCACGTACACACACACACACACACACACACACACGCACAGCACAGTCACACACACACACACACATACACACACAGAGTTGAAACAGTGCTGGTGGTTTGGCCAGGCTCTTGTACAGTATCCAGGAGTAATACACTCAGAAATAATTGATATTATATTTGGTAAAAAACATTTCAAAGGGCTTTTAAAGCCAGTTGAGACTAGATTTGATGTTAATCAATATGGGACATGTTATTGTCAGTGAAAATATTAAAACATGGCATATCTTAATAATCTAACATACTACAGGTTTGTCATAATTCATACTTTATATTTTGGTCATCGAATCTATAAGGATACTTAAGGTAGAATAAAGTTAGACATTTGATAAAGGTATACAAATAGAGAAAAAAGTATTACTTTTTTTTTTATAAAACCATTTAACCTAGCGGAAAGAAACGAAAGATTAAATCAAGACAAAATCCCAAAAAGACTATTTGTGCCGCAGAGTACTAACTCAAATCTAGCAGCGAACACCTTAATATGTTTTTCATACCCTACTGCATCCCATCAAGAGGCCTTAGAGAGCACTATGTAAAATTTATATTCATGAGTTTTTACAAGTAATGCTAACCTCATAGTTATCCCTGCACTGCAATCTTTCTCTGCTAAATTAATATTAATATGTGTGAGCATTGGGTTCAGTTAAGTTTATGGGTAATCATATTTGGTTTATTCCTGGTAGGACACCAGTCACGTTGATTAAAAGCAGCATCGTTGTCGTTCTCCCCAGCTAGGTGTGCTGTGCCTGTGGCTATTTTCAACCCATTTGCGCCATAGTGACAGTAACCCATTCCCACCCCCCCCCCCCCCCCCCCCCCCCCACCCCATCCCCCACCCCCACACACACCCCCCGGCACTCATACATAGAAAGTGCATATTTCACCCCGCAGCTCAATAGACGACAAACACACACACACGGGTCGCGAGGTTAGTTGTTTCGCACCAACACAACGCTACGCCTATATCCCACGTTGTGTTCCGAAGTAGAGTGTTTTACTCATAGGGCCCGGATTTGTTCACAGCCCCGGATATTAACATAAATCAAGGTGACACTGGGCATTGTCTCCGCACAAAATACTCCAGACTGCTCCCACTTAAAGCCTTATGCTCATTAATTTTATCATTATCCCGGGTCCGGACCACGTCAGCCCCGGTTCCCCATGTGTGTGATAGATGCGGTCACGCACACACCACATTCATCTTGCTCCTACACCGTGCAGGAGAAACCGGAACCGAGGGGAAGACAAAACTAAAAAAGAACTTCTGGTCCGGTCGCAATTGCCTCACGCGATATTAATAGATATGAGGAACGCGGTACATGTTATGCAGATGATTATGTTGTTTTCCTCTCATGCAGGAGTGCCGCGTCTCACCTTGTCTGGCTCTGCAGGACACCCTGTCAGGCTGCAGGATGTATCCCTCCGTGCAGCTGCATCTGTATGACCCATAGGTGTTCATGCAAGTTTGGCTGCATGCGCCATACACAGCACATTCATCATGATCTTATGGAAAAGGAAAGAGTCATTTGTAACGAATTAGGTGTGCTCAAACATGACCCAAATACATAAAGTATACTTAATATGGCCTCACTCTGGCACCTCGTATATAATTACTTTTATAACGAACAGGCCTTACTTCAGAGCTAATTTATCCCCCACTCGCCAACTGCTGGTCTTATTTATTCCCCCGAAACAGGATCAGATGCAGACATTTCTTCCCACTACTTTTCATTGTTTCAGTCATACATATTCTCGTTTTCTGTGATTTGTTTGCCCATATACAGACAGACTACAATGTCAAAAATCGTTGTGTAATGAGACCTTGGGAATTCTGAGGCAGGCATTCAGTTGGTGAAAAAAAAAAAGAAACGTTACTCTGCTCGGCTCTCCCTGGCATAACCTTTCAGACCACTGTCTCCACATTCTATATTTAATCTTTCTGCTCGAGTTTCCCCAAGACTTTAATGAGCTGGTGTAAAGAAAAAGTCTAGTCTTGAAGGATAACGTCATGGTTGACGAAAGGAAGGTGAGGATGAAAGAAAATAAAAAATATAACTTAAGAACGAAAGAGAAAAAATAATAAAGAAAAAGAAAGAAGGATGTGTGCATGTATTGTGGTGTGTGTGTGTGAGAGAGAGAGTGCGTGCGTGTTTGCGTGTGTGTGCGTGTGTGTGCGTGCGGGATAGGATGGGGCAAGTGCATTTATTGAAAGGCACCACCTACTGGCCTGCTGTTGAGGCCTACCTCTACAGCTGGTGCCGTCATCTCCCACCTCGAAGCCGTCGGCACAGAAGCAGAAGGTGCCGTTCCTCGTCATGACGCAGCCGTAGCGACACCGGAGCTCGTGGCACGCTGACAGGAGCTCTGCAGGGGGTCCGGAGAAGAAGAGAGAGAGAGAGAGAGAGAGAGAGAGAGAGAGAGAGAGAGAGAGAGAGAGAGAGAGAGAGAGAGAGAGAGAGAGAGAGAGAGAGAGAGAGAGAGAGAGAAAGAGAGAGAGAGAGAGAGAGAGAGAGACAGACAGACAGACAGACAGACAGACAGACAGACAGACAGACAGACAGAGAGAGAGAGAAAATGGAAATATTATGTTGATAGCATTAACTTTTGGATTTTCTTCATTATCCTTGTCTTTGTTTTCCTTGTTTATTTGCCGGTTGCTCCATCAGGACACGGCAGTTGAAAGTCTTACACATAAAATGTCAATCATCAGATGAGAAAATTGGGGGAAAGTCACTTGAAAATAATGACGCCCAAAAAATAAAAGGCTTCTCGACATGGTATTGTTAGCTTGTGACACTTAAAGTTGTTATTGGCTTTGCTGAACAGTGGTGCTTAAGAGAGAAGAAATGATGCAGGGAGAACGTCCCGGTTATGAAGAATATTATTAAACCACGACGTAAAGTCGTTTGTGTAATACATGACTCATAGCATGCAATGGAATGAACCGTTTCCAAAAAGAGCGTGAACTGAGAAAACTGAAGAAGATGTAATTATCCTGCATTTCTAAAGGCTGAACGTTAGAAGTGACTTTGGGCCTTTCTGTTGACTCAACCCTTCACAACAAACCAACAGAGCACATCTTGAAGAGTACAAGCCCAACTTTACAGACAGCAGGAGCTTTGATGTCTAGAATTGATTGATGAGCACATATTCAAATAAATTTAAATAACAGCAACATACTTATTTTTGGCATGATAACGTTCAGCATGTACTTTATTCTCTGTCATCTGAGATGTACGGTTCTGAAGCTATTCATTGTCTGGAAAATGGAACAAAGACCAGCAAATTACAGCCATGATAAACACATCCCCCAGAAGTAGTGGCATGGCTGAGAGGCCTCAAAATAAAGACAAAGTTTTAACTGCACAAAGACAGATGTAAGACAGCAGAACATAAATTGTTGTCAACCACCAGCCCAGAGGATGAAGGACTGCATTTGTTTATTAGGGATGTCATTCTCGGGCCATCTATGATGAGTAACCGCAGCCCACTGATTTATTTTTCAAGCCTGTATTTACACTTTGAATTAGTGTGGGCTTCACAATTTACAAATCCGGAGTTACCTCTATTTAGGAAGAATAACAAAACCCATTATTGGTTTCAGATCCATTGTGATCTTAATCCGAGGTTTAGTAAGCCCTAAAATGTGTGTTTGATGTTGCCTTAATAGAAAAAAAGATTAAGAAAAAAATGGGACCATTCCTGTGTACTGCATCTGTGTTTGCTCTCGACGGGATTAAATATTGACTTTTATATCTCTCCCCTGGTGCAAACACCCATTTCAGTAAGATTACACTAATTGAAAGATTTATTTTGGATTCATATAGGGTGGTGCATAATGGCTATTGCAAGAATTCAAAAAGAATAAATAGTATCATATATATATGAAATAAATAATATTGAGTATAAGAACTTGACATAATGAATACAATTAAAACATTGGCTAGTGTTGCTGAAAAAAAATTACCAAGCAATATTCTAGTATAAGTAGTATTTAATTGTTTTTAATATATGATTGAAGTAATTGGAATCCAGAATTTTTAAATGCTTGGTTGCTAGTGAAAAGTAATTCCAATGGAATGTAATTTGGAGGGAAATGTATCTTTAGGCAACAAACATTGTTACATTGGCATAATTTTGATCAGTTCAGGAAAACGCCATGAAAGATGTACTATAACCAGAAAAGCATTTTACTAAACTGTAGCTGGAAATAGCTTAAATTTTGGTAATATATATGTTTGTTTGGTGTATTTCCTGAACAGGCCTGTGTTCAAAGCACACTACTGCCGTGCCAGTTGTGAAGTGACTGGTTAAAGAGGTATTGTACTAGCCAAGACATATAACATTAAATAATTCATGTGTTGGTCAAAATAACAAAAAAAACAGTCACCGCCATTGCATATGTTGAAAATAATACCTTTTCAAAAGGTGAATTATAAGCTAAATTTAACCCGATGGTTTTTTGTTCACAGATAGTAGCAGCAAGCACTTGTAGATTTTCTCAATTGCTGTATTCGCTGTTATGTTTATGTTTATGTTCGCTTGATTTAAAAAACAAAATCCATTAACAGAAGAATTTAGAAACGTATGATTAATTAATAATAATAATACAAATGAATATCTTAATGAAGCCACCAGTGAAATAATGCATGCGTTGAGTAAGACTTAACACAAGGATCGAGACGAGATTTGGATACCAATGTCTTCTTTCACCGGCAATGTGCTACACAGCTGTCAACCCTAATTAGCGGTGCGGAGCAGCTTTTCATTTGTCTTTCCCAATTATTATCCACATCAGATCAGAGAGCATCAAGACACGTTTGGCCCCATATGCTTCAGTGAAAGGCGTGTGACGGCCTATGTGTGTTGGCCTTGTGAGACTTTAGCAGTGTCACACACACCATATTTGGTAAGAACCATGGTTGAGACAGCCGAAAGCATGCTACATGAAGAATGGGAGATTCACACTAATCCTAATAGATATCTGCTTACAGGTACAGCATGGTAGGCTACTACTCCTTCATGCAAATGTTCACAAGCACACACACACCACACACACACACACACACACACACACACACACACACACACACACACATATACATACAAAGACAATTTACAAACAAGATGCTATTTAAAGACAGTAGAGCTGTGTGGTCCTCAAGGATGCTGTGTAAGCAATATGGGCTCAAATGGATATAGTTTTTATGCCAAATGTGTCAAATGTTTATAAAACATTAATATGCAGTATTTAAATGTGGCTTACACTAAGGTTTCAATACCCAACCCCTTTTGGCATTTTAAAGACAACATAACCCAGGGATGCAAAGCATGTACATTGTTAAGCAGATGTGTTTTTAACTTTGCCGTCCATTTATTATCGATGACACCTTGAGAGAATGGGGCCAGTTAATGGTTTAGAACGGTCAAAAGGCTTGAAATAATAGCTTCAGCTATATTCCAGAAGGCAAAGTACAGAGTCTCCAGCTGTATTACCATATATTCGGTCCGCTCGGAGTGAAATAAGCCCCAATATCACTCAAAGTCAACAAAAAGACACATTGGAAATCCCTGCGAGAGAATAACACAGGCCCCGACGCATTAAGCAACGCAGATGGTATCGCGCTCTAACGTATAACAAATGCGGTAGTGTTTCACTGTCAACGCAAACAAGAAACGGCTTGGCCGCGGCAGAGATGGAGGAGGGTAAATCCCAGACTAAGGAGTCGGTTCGCTCACATCTGGCCTAATTATGGCTTCCCCCGTGGCCTTTGTACCCAGACGGCCAGGCCGCCTCTTAGCCAACCCTCCATTTGCACTCAAGCCCTCTAATTAATGGACACACGAAAATTAAGATGCTGACCAAGCATTTGAAGAACGAATCCAGAGCCGGCTGAGGGACTTTCAAGGAAACGTCGGATAAATTCCCCGTTCCCAAATTATCAACTCTAGCCCTTTTTTTATTGGTTTGTATGGCTGGTACCCTTCTTCTGGGTATACTCTGGGTGGCAAAAGCGACACGATTGATGCCGGAGACGAAACTGGGACATTAATGTAATTCATATCTCTTGGGTTGAAACATTTCAAGCTCTTCAAAAGTGAACATCGGGTAATACTGTGCACATAAAGCAATGTGCAAACACAGCATATTAAGCAAAATAAATGTGGGGGGACGGAGCTCATAGCTTTGAAGTGCCATGCAACAGTTCAATGTCTTGGAGGCCTACCTTTTTTTACTTTTTCATACTGTCTTTTTTTTGTATGTAAAATTGAGTTACATGCGCATATACATGCACTTTTAATCCCAAGGCTTGATAACGGGGGCTCACATGTGACAGCAAATGTTGTTAATCCCTCAAAGCATAATTTGCTGAGGGATTTGAAAAAGAAACTAGTTCACTCCTGCCAAGTATCTGACATGCCCTTAAAAGCAGGAAGGAAACGCCACAGTGATGAACATGGGAGGCATTCACTGAACAATGAAATTTTGATTCCAAACCACTCCTGTGTAATAACCCCCCCTCCCCCCGCAACAGGATTGGATGACACAAGAATGTTTCCTCATATAAGGAAGAGTTATGATATGAGTGACAATATCTGGCAGCGCTGCAAATCAACAAAGTGGAAGGCATGAAATATTGAGTGCCAGAGTCCGCCTTTGCCAGTTGTAATGAGACACAATAAGTAATGTATACACATAGCTACTTACGCACCTGTCCGAGTGCCTTTTCATCTTCAACCCAATTAGAATCGGTGGAATAAACTTTGCATTCAAAGCGCATTATAACTACTTAACGTCTATCCAGAGTTCCGAGAGATCAAGTGAAACAACAATAACATAAAGCGCTTATTTGCTGTTATGTGCTGAAGCCCAGAGCTGCCGGGAGTTGTGTGATCTTTTTTTGCCCATTTTGTTGTGAAAATGAGATAAGAAGTCGTTATATTGACATAACCAACATTGTTTTGTCATGATAATGAATTAATTAATACCGTAACATTAATTAATACCATACCATATTCACAGACATTTTATTTGTATACAATTGCAACCTCGATTGCAACCTCGATCTCCGTAGTTGAAAAGCACTTAATTGAATGTGGTCTCTAACTTTGGCGCGCCCTTTTAACATTTCATCAGTTGGGCTGACTAGTAGCGATTTCCTTTTCACTAGTGGAAATGACATTTAGACATGTCAAAATGTCGTTTTGACTAGTTCAAATGTTAAGTTAAGATATTACAACTATATTTTCCCATGTAAAAATTACATTTCGTCTAGTTGAAACTGATTTACAGATATCTTTAATCAGTAATTCATTTTTCACTAGTAACAATAACGATTACAGACATCTACAATTGAACTTCCACATGTTGAAAAAGGATTGTAACTAGTGAAAATGTAAGTACCCATTTCAGATATCAACAATTGCATTTCCGATATGTCCAACATATCAACAAACCATTTTGGATATGTGGGCGTCATATTATTAAAATACCACAAACCCATTGGTGGATGTTTAATTACCATATTAGTTTCAGATATGTCACCCCAATTACCATATTAGTTTTGAATATGTATGTACGTCATTGAAAATATCTACAATTACATTTTGACTAGTCGAAATTCCTTTTTTGATATCTAAAATTCAATTCTGACTAGTTATAAAAGGAATTGTAGATATTTCAAATGTAATTGTCACTAGTACGAATATAGTTTTCAGTAGTTACAATTGTATTTCAGATATCTGCAATGCAATTCTAGATATCTGAAATGCAATTCTAGATATCTGAAATTACATTCTTACTAGTTACAATTCCAAGCCGACATAGCAATAATTAAATTTTGAATAGTCAGAATTGAATTATAGATATCTAGAATTCAATTAATGATATCTGTAATGTAAGAACAATTGTAGATGTCTACAATGAACATTTCCACTAGTAAGAATTGAATTGTAGGTATCTACAATTGACATTTCCACCGTCACATATGTTGGCTTGGAATTATAACTAGTCAAAAAGGAATTGTTGATATCTACAATTGCTATTACCACTACTGATTAAATGTTAAAAGGGCTTTCCATACTCTAACTGACATTCACAGTGCAATTTCCATGTCAATTCAAGTCGGCCGCCGTTCATTAAAACTAATTGAATTCCAACTTTGTTTTGTCTCGATAATGTATTAATTCATTTGTTACCAAGGCAAAAATAAAATGGTAATGAAGAGATAGCGAGTTCTAATCTCGTTATCACCACAAAACGTGCACAAACACATTATACCATCCATGGCAGCTCTAGTATTCCGTAGTTTCGATAACTACTATTTACAGAAAGGTCGATCACATATCCACTCTTCTTTTCAACCACTGGAAAATCAATTTAATAGACATGCTGACATATCACAGAGAGCAAGACAGGTTGGCAGTCCTTTGGTTTAGCCTTAAAAAATGAAATGCCATGAAATAGATGTCATAGTGTTGGGCTTTATTTTGGTTTAGCAGCTGCTCACACAGTCCCCATCAGGCCAGAGGAATGTGTTTTTGTTTGCCTGCTTGCTTGTGTGTTGTGGTTTATTTGGCTTTGTTTGTGTATTGGTGGGAGTCGTCCTAATTAAAAGTTAATCAAGTGGGATAACTGAATGCCGTTCAGCGGCGGGGGGGGGGGGGGGGGGGGGGGGGGGGGGGGGGGGGGGGGGGGGGGGGGCAGCTGTGTGTCTGACATTGATTTTCATTAATCATTGAGGGCAGTATCATCTTCTTTCCTTTTTTTGTCATCTTCCAACATAAAAAAAGCAAAGAAGCACCGAGGCATTCATAACAATATACTGATAATAATATTATGATTATTTTATAAAGTGTTTTTCAGAGACTCAGAACGCCGTACAATCATGCCAACAGCAACAAGGAATACAAACAAAGACAAAGTGAAGGATAAAGTAGCACACAAGAGAAACAAAAAAAAAAAATAAAGAGGGAGAGGTAGAGGTAGACAGAGCCACTAAGAAAGATAAATGAAGCAGAAGGGCAGGTTGGTCGGATGGTGGAGTCAAGGGAGGGGTTTATGACAAAGAACAGATGAAGAGGTGATGATGATGAGTTCAAGGGTTGATTCGAAGGCATATTCAACTATATCAGGGCATGATAAAATAGGTGACTTGGAAGACAGGTGGCTTTGGGAAGACAATGTCATAGCATATCCCCTGTCCTCAATAAGAACGGGGGTGGTGGTGGTGTGTGTGTGGGGGGGGGGGGGGGGGGAAGGGGTGTCGGCTTAGGGCAGCAGAGGTTCCCATGGCTGGAAAGTGATGAACCACCACTGAGTGGCGAGACTCGTACCCTAGCCCAAGAGAGGCAAACTAAGGGAGACGAGCCTTTGACAGGCAGTGGCCTGACACCAGAATCATTGGTGCGTATAAAACCTTTAGCTTCCCCTCACAAGGAAGGGAAAAAAATGAGTGGTTTTTTGGCAGGGGGGGGGGGGGCGTCAATTACACAAGAGGCTGTCAAAACAGAGCCCAGTAAGGGCCGATGACGTAACACTGCTCATACGTTTCTCCCTGGCATTCTGGCAGATGATTGTGCCAAAACTTCTCCTGTCAACGCAAGTGAGATCTGGGCAAACATAACATTAATGGAGAAGGCTCGCTGGGAGCTGTTGTTTCCCTGTGACACTTCCTGTGTTCTCCTATAACGTTCCCTCGTCAATGTCACAATAGTCGTTTCCTTCCCACAGATCAGATGTTCTCAGAATGAAATGTCTGTTTCCCAAATGAGTCAAACATCAAGTGCCTTTCAACCGGTGTAGTGTTGGAAAAATCATTGACAAAACAGCCAGATCTAAGAGCTTCTAAATTGGTTCAGAGTCCTCCCATTTCCACCACATGCAATCAATATGTATCTCACAAGACACAAATCTGAACTGACGGCATGCTGTGATTGTCTCGCTGATTTTGCCTTTGGACAGTTATCCCTGGGGTACATTTTACATATGAGAAAGGTTAACAAAGACTGAGTCTTTGTTAGACTGGATTATTGTCAGACTGGATTATTGTCAAGCATTTTACGAATGACATTTTTTGGGGTGAACTAATTTGAAGATGTTCTACCTGGCCTGTACATTACTGCCAACAAATGGGGGTGTTTTCCCTGCAAATGTTAAGCAATCATGGAGGTATTAAGCTTTATTATGTTATCAGTGGTTTGTTTAGTGCTATAGGTTGAGCTTAGTTTGGAATAAAAATGACCAGGGTACCTACTAATGAGATCCGTAAATGTCAATGCAAAATAAAGCCCTTAATTAACCATAATGCACTCAATTTCACCTCATATCTACATCTTCATTCCACCCCTCTAACCGCATTGTCTACGCTAATATTTTATGGATGACAAAGTTGTAGCTCAACGAGCAATGAAATACCCTGGCCTCCGCCCACTTCACCATTCAAAAAAAGATATACAAATATATACAGGTGAGCCAATCACATTGGCTCAACAGTATCCATACAACCAGGAAGATCTGTGAAATAGACACTACAATATCTCTCCATAAACTGAATTCTTTCATCAAAAAGCACCAATGACATCACAAAAATGTGGCGCCAGTGTTGAGAGCAGAAAATGTTCTTAAAACTCCTCATGTTGGTAACACAAGCCAGCTGAAACGAGGTGTTTCATTAGTTTCTGAACAAAATCAGATGCTCATCTCTTCGATTCTTTAATCAAATTAAGTATCAGTTTAGGTATGAATTCCAGGAGGTCTAAAAAGAAAACAAAACTATTCAGTTGTAGATGGAGATTGTTGCCGTGGAGATCTAGATGAAACATTATTGGAGTTGAATATTGAGGCACGTGTCTTCTCGACCATAGCTAGACTAGGAAAGGAGGATAAAGCAGTGTTTATTGTCATTGGGCTTTTTGTGTTGCAGGGTCATGGGGGCTAACTACCATCCTTGAATCAGATATAGTCAACATTGAGTGATTGCTCAGGGACACTATGTTATACACATGAATGAAGTAAAGTCTAAGTTGAACACCTCCCTAACCAGAAGGCCACACTTCTCTGAACCTGTTATTTTGGCATTGTTCCCATTGTTGTGTATGTGTTCTTATGATCAGGGCCCAATCAAATACACACTCAAATTGAATTTCATTGAAAATGTTTGTACCATCCTTTGGCATTGAGACACATAACAATTTTCAGAACCACAATTATAGAAGTGTGTTTTTTGAATAACAGTAATATTGCTCCGAAGACCAACTACTGTCGTATACTCTCGGTTTCTTCATCCAATGAGAATTAATGGTTGAGATAATTAAATGCCTGCTCACAATACGACAATCATCATTGTTAATATATCCTGTGCCAATATTTTTCTGTGCAAATTTGATGTCCTACTCGCACAAACACTGAGGATATGCAGCACAATTAACTTGTCTATTTGTGTGTTTGTGTGTGTGTGTGTGTGTGTGTGTGTTTGTATGTATGTGTGTGTGTGTGTGTGTTTGGGGGGGGATTCTGTGTGTGCATGCTGCTTGGAATATCATAAGCAATATTCCACTCTGTATGTTTTAAAGAGCCTGAAGATTTTAACTTGTGTTGCTAAAATCAGTTCTTGGTGTAAAAAACATATGGCAGTTACTGGGATATCAATGTAACACAGACAGAGTGATGTAAAAATACATTAAATATGAACTGAATTAATATTCTTGTTGCCACAATTCTGATACAGTCTAACAATAAATTACTGTGAGAGGAGGGAATTGTGGAGGGGTGTCTTTTCATCCGTCAGGATTTGACATTGAGTAACAGTAATATGTAGCCTATCGAGCTCGCCAAGACTTGGTGTCACAATGAAAGGAAAGAGAAACAAAAAACAGTTCAGTTTTTATATAATCTTTAAATAACTGGGGTTGAGAAGGTGTAAAACCTCATTCAGGTGATGTGTCATTGTAAAATACAAAGTACAATCTGGAACGTGATTTAAGTGGTTGGCAACTATATTCATCCGTGTTTCGTGTGTGTGAAAATAACTTGTTTCTATGATAACAGGCTAGCAGAGCGGGGGTGACATGCTATGTGTGAAAGAGGCATTGGGGTTCCTTCGTTTAGGCCCTGGAGTTAACGAGGTCACTGCATTGTAGCTGCAGCATCCACGCATTCCTCAGCACAACAGTGGGAACACAGGGGACGTCGAAATGCTCAGCCTCCCTGAGGCAGGACTGTGGACTTCTAGGAAACAACGTGGGAAGAAAGAGGGAGGTGTGTGTGTGTGTGTGTGTGTGAGAGTGCTTTGCAGTACACATAAGTTGTGTGTGTATATATATATATATATATATATATATATATATATATATATATATATATACATATATATATATATATATATAGCAAGTCCGGGAAGGGCACAGCAACTCAATAATTGCTCATATTTACCCATTTTTTTTGGATAGTACTGGTCTCTGGTGCTCTGGTATTTGTGTGTGTGTATGTGTGTGTGTATGTGTGTGTGTGTGTGTGTGTGTGTGTGTGTGTGTGTGTGTTGTGTGTGTGTGTGCGCATGTATGTGTGTGTGTGTGTGTGTGTGTGTGTGTGTGTGTGTGCGTGCCTGTGTGCGTGCATGCATGCCTGTGTGCATTTGTGCGCTTGCCTGTATGTGTGCATGTCTGTGTATTTGTGTGTGTGCGTGTTCACATGTGTCTAATTACGTGGACACACAAACAGGAACAGATGATTTGTGGAGGAGAATGCATTGACTATGTGGTCTTGGGTCCCTCTGGCCCCTCACCCTCTCACCCTCTCACCCCAGGTATATGTCAGGGGCCACATGGGTCCAAGCCTACGATAGGGGCCACATGATTAAGAGTGAAAACGTCTCCTGAAGGTGAACAGGTTTGGTGTATTTCCCATCTGGACACCTTCATGTCAAGGTCTTCTGGGATCTGCAGCATGTATATTCATAAGATAAGGTGGGCAGGAAGGAAAAGGAGAGAGTGAGAGGGAGGGGAAAAATAAGTTTAGCAAAAGAGACCCAGCTGGTCACATAAAACTTCCCTTTAGTGACCTCGATTCCTCCATCCTCCCAGTGAGCGCGCTCCGTCCGAGTGGGCCCGGGGTATTTGTGTCCCTGCGTGAACTCAACGGAAGGTCAGCTCCACACAGGCTCAAGTGGGAGACCCATTATAATATACATTTTTTTTTTGCATGACGATAAATCACAGAATAAGGACCAGAGTGAGGCCATCCATGCTTTTTTTGCCTGGTGAATTGACCCCTTTAAACAAATTATACTGTATAGAGGATGCATTTGTCTAAGAAAAAGTTGAATAAGAAACTGCATGAGATGAAGGATGATAATCGGGAAGATAAGCCATGTGTTATTTTGAAAGGCTATGAATACGCAGAACACATTTCTATGTGATGAACTGAACAGGCCTGGGCCCTGTATGACCCCTGGACATAAACGTGTAGCGCAAGTTAGCTGTCAAAGAACATTGGGAGGCTGTGTTATCGACGGTGGAGTCTGTGAGGTTGAGAGTAAATGCGGAATTTATATTTATACATACTGTATATATACAATGGGTCACAGCAAGGGTAAAGACAGTTGTTGCAAATTGCCTCAATTTACCTTTGTTTATGTGTCCAACCACATGCAGTTTATACAACTCTTAGCAATGTACGGAAGATAAAAGGCTTGTGTTAGGGAGATGCATCTGCACACGCCTGCTATATGGCATTAAGGCTGCTTTATGGTGATATATCACCATAATTAAACAGATCCACTAAACGTACTCCCGTCTCGGGAAAGTGGAGAGTGTGAGGGACGCAGGACGGTGAATCAGCATCTCCCACAGTCTGCTGCCATCTCCAATAACAACTTTCCACGAATAGCCAATGTTTGCATCATTTAATGTAATTCCAAAGGGAATGAGAAAAAGGTGGCGGTTTGACATAATCTGCAAGCAGAATTAGCGACCCAGAAGTGTGCCACTTACTCTGAACATTGGAAGGCTTTGGAATTAAAGGTTATCTGACTAGGACTTGGAGATTTAAAAGTATGGGCCTATTGTGATTCATTGGCATTAGCTAAAGACAGAATATGAATATTTTGATGTCCCTATTCCAGTTTGCGATAGACAATTTTGTAGTCTAAACTTCTTAAAATTACAACATGGGGAGGAATGTGTTGTAATTTGCTATACATGCTACAAAATATAATATATAACTATTAAACCAATATAACAAATTAACAATACAACAACGTACAATTCCATTTTAGTGCAGATTCAGTTTGATACTAAAATGATCTTCAATTATAATGTAATGAGCCCTATAATGCCTAGATCTTTAGAATGGGATTTGAAGGGAAAAGGGAAGGTATGTAGCATATAGACCATATGCTGCAGAGAAACATGGGAGAGAAACACACAGTAGGTCACAATAAGCTACAACTTTCTTGTGGCACTTCTTATGGGAAGATGTACTTGCCCATTTCAAAAACCTACATGATAAGCCTGACATCCTTGATCTCATTTATGTCTCGATAGTAACACGTCCTAACACTTCATTGTCATACATTCCATTCAAATGAGCAGATACAAAAGCCCAACAATTTTAACTGAAATAATATCCAATACAATTAAAGTGGATGGATCACTTTCTTCACCCATTATACCGTATGTGGAAACACACACATTTATATTTATAGAACTGATGCTTTGTACAACAATGTAAAAGCCTTGCACTTTTGTGTGATGCATGTGTATGCCATCGTCAGCCCATACACCGTGTGATGCACGAGTGCACTGTTGGATTATTAAACCAAAATCACCTTTACACAATGCAAGGATGTGCCATCCAATTAATTGCCTTCTTGTGTCGTCCATAATTGGCTCAGTGTGATATAACCAGGCTCTGGGTTTCTCTCAAATGCACTCCGTCTTGCTGAGAGTTGAAGAACAAAATTAAAGTGACAGAATTAGACAATCCTGTGTGTGGGAATGATTGCATACAATTTAGCAGGTCCACAGGCTAGGGGCCTGCATAAAACATGAGAACAAAAACTATCTTGAGCAGCTGACTAAAACGCATCACTTCCTAGATAGTGGGATGTGTGTGTGTGAGAGCCCAGATCATTATGCAGACGAGTGAATATCATTGTACATCTATAATGCTTTTCTGTCACACTTTGCCAAACTCTGTCTTGGCAGCTGGCCCATTCAGAACTTATTACTCTTTCACTATCAGATCAGATGTCCATACTTAATTCAAATTAAGTATTTTTTTCTCACTCTCTCACGACATTACAAAGAGGAATAAAAAGCTATCATTCATCAGATGATGTATGAAATACTCAGTCATAGTGATACATAGTTTCCCCAATCGAAATAACAATTATATGATGCAGCAGTCTCATTTTTGAGGGGCACTACATCCCTGCTATTTGTGAAATTATCTGCAATATGTGAAGAAACTGAAGCAACTCCAGATATCCTTTTTTCTACCATTTCAGCAATGGAAGAAATAGTTATTGTAACCATTACACATCTCAATAGATTCCCAAAGAACTCACTGCTATATTTGTCATATACTGTAACTATAGGGGTTCTCTGTAAATAAATCTTTCGTCATCCAGTATTGTAAAAACAAATCTATCAAAAAATGCTTAACATTTGTTAATTGCCAAATATTAATTTAGAAACGATGTAAACGATGATATGGACTGTGTTAATTAGTTGATGCTTTAGTAAGAAAATACCCACAGGACACCTACATGCATGGATAAACACATGGCCAACCGCCATTAACAAACCAAATGTTTACGCTTATTTTGGACCGTTGCGCCCCTTATAGTGTCAACTCGTTTCATGTTAAGCAACCCCTAATCAACAAGCGTACCACACACCACGGACAACACTGGCACAGAGTAACTCTCGGTAATACAGACTGCCGGACAGCCTATTAAAAGGCCCCAGAAGCTATGCATTATTAAAACTTCCTGTCACAGTGAATGAGAACACTAAAAGTTGGATTTAACAGTCAGCGGGCCAGCAGGGTGTCATGACCCATCCACATGACAAGGCGGTGTCTTCAGGGCACAAAGGACTCGCTCCAGCGGCTACAAGGCCGCAGTGTGGGGGTCTAATTGCACACACAGAAGAAGAAGCGCCGCAGCAGACAAAGATAGAGGGCCTTTTATTTTATTTATTTTCTTATTTTTATTTTCTCTTCTAACAAGGGAGCGAGTGTGGGCGTGAGCAGGAGCAGAGAGTGCCCATGCAGGCTGCTAAGTGGTGAAGGGGTTGCTGGTTCATTCTTCAAAACCATCACTTAACAGTGCTGCCAAACTTACAAAAACAACACCCAACAACAACAACAACAACAACAACAACAACAACATCTCAACACAACCACCATTTTTACTCCAAGGGCAGATGACGCCAACAAGATGAAAAGCTGCAGAGCAGTGTTTTAAAAACATCATACAAAAAAAGACAAAAATACTATGCAGGACTATAATTTGGGTAGTATTGATTTCCATGTCGGTCCATCCAACTACCATGCCACCCTTTGACATTGTTAAACACAACTAGAGAAGTAAATGATTAAAAACATACGAAGTTACCCATGATTTATAGTCAATATCATACATTTAAATGACAATTTCTAGGGCCAAACACACTTATATTGCTCACAAATACAATGGCCACCCACTTTGAGATCAATATTAATTTAATCCCAGAGACTCTTCTCCCAGGCATTCTACCAAGTCAATTTATCAGTGCAAGTATTATTGTACTAAAGTGCAACATTGGATCAGGTTTTTGTTTTTTATGTCCTGTCCTGAGCCAACGAACGCACCCTTGGAATGTTTTCAACTGTGAACGAGAGGGCCAAAGTACCCTGAAGTAGCCCGCAGCCATACTGCTCACACACAGACAATGTGCAGCGTGACATGTCTTCCTGGTCCATCCAGGACACCGGTTAACATGGGAACAAAAGAGAAACTCGTGTCTCAAAAGAAAGTTCTTTTTTTTTCTTCTCAGAGGGCATATATCCAGAGCACCTTGAAACTGCGGACAACTTTTGTCACTTTTTTGCATGTGGTTGTAACACCTTGCGCTTCTGTAGCTTCCCACGTACTCGCACAGCCAATTAAAATAGAAAGTAAGCCTTGAAGATGGGTGCCTTACTCTCTAGATAATAAACACATAAGAGAGTTGAGATTATCTGGAACATTTCAGCCAGCACATGCTGAGAAAAAGTAGTACTGTATGCTCCTCCTAACAATACCACTTTGGACATGATCTTTCCAAAATGGGGGAAGAAAACATTTAATTTGTTCCGAATCAGAACAGCAACCCAGAGCAAAGAGGAGTCTTAGAAGAGATTGGCTGTTGAGACGAATATATCTTTACACACCTCCATAATTCACCTTCAGACACACAGAGAGGGCTCACAGGACACCAGCATAATTGTTTCTATGGCAACGATCGTTTGACTCCTTACCTCGACAGTGCACTCCTTCATCATAGCCGTCGTCGCAATCCCTGGCCCCGTTGCACAGTTTGTTGAAGTGAATACATTTCCTGGTCCCGATGCACTGTATGTGGTTCAGGGGGCATCTGATCACCACCTCCCGCTTACCTAAAATGAAGAGAACAAGCACTTTGTGTGAAAATAATCCACCTTTTTTGTATACATAGCGAGAGATTTTCTGAGAATATGCTAATCAAATGTGTGAAAGACGGTATCCCTGTACACACGCATTACGTATTCACAAACTGTTTATAAAGAGGACGTCACCCACCCACTCGACATGTGTTTTGTTTTCCCTTGTTCGCTTGTCTTTTTTTTCTAACAATACTACTACACAAGAAAGGGAATTCTGAAATAAATATGCATATTTCATTCCTAATAACCATTTCCCTCAAGTGAAATGATTATCATTTCAAACTTTCCAATGTGCCCCCCCCCCCCCCCCATTCAGCCACTGAAACAGATACTTAAAAAGGCCACTGCATATGTAAATCCATTCACACTTCGAAACAGCCTCCACAGCACAGCAGCAGATGTTTATTTTATTTTTTCAATTTGTCTTTCCAGTGCACTGGAACAAGCGGACCTGTATCCCCCCCCCCCCCCCCCCCCCCCCCCCCCCCACATCAACTCCGATAGGTGCCTTGCAGCTGTTTAAGGATTCATGAAGCGCGTAGGTGACCCTAATCCTCGTGGAAGAGTCACGAGAGCACATAAAACACATCTGACCGGCGTGCCAGAACTGTAAATGTGTCATATCCTCACCTCAACCACTATCGGTAACAATTACCATTTGTGGCCATCACTGCCACTTAGCCAGAGGGATTTATCGTTTCACTTGACAGGATCTCGTGGGGTCTTTGTCGAAGCACACTTTGTCTGATCCGACTGGGCTTTTAACTTATTCACCATGTTATTTTCTTACTTTAGAAACAAGGTAAGAGATGCCGCAATTAGGGCGGCCATTACAGAGAGAGCTGTCAGTTTGTGCTGATTTAAAAATAAGCGGTTCAAGTGAAGAGCTGGTAGGAGTATGTGCCTGCATGCGCCCGTGTGTGAGTGTGTCTTTGTTTGTGTCTGTGTGTGTGTCTGCGTATGCGTGCGTGTGTGTGTATTGACACAACAATTACTCCTTTTTTAAAGGAGGAGACTGTGAAAGGTTCTATATTCTTTTCAACGCCTATTCCTTGGCTATTTGTCCAAAAGCCCAAAGGATACACAATAGATGATAACACATTTAGACAATTCAAATATAAAGAGACCTCGCCTTTGAGAGTCCATCTTTGTTACATGAGCCAAAACCGCATCATCGGCCAGGCTCATGACAGTGCTTCATCGAGCTCAGGAGCTAACCTTCCCTCAAGATGGATCTCAATGATGTAACTTAATGTGTGGCTGTGTGGTTGTTGAGATAGAACAGCTCCGGTAGTATTGAAGGTATATATATGGATTTACAGGCACGTGTGCCTTTACCTCCATACATAAACACATCAACACATTGTCATTGAAAAGGTATATGTGTGTGTTCACCAAAGCGTTGAGCAACATTACATTAGGAACAAAGATCTGATCGTGAATAGCCATGGACTTAACAATCATCAGTCTAAAGAAATACATCCAATTTCTTTATCATTAAGATAACAAATGTGGACAGTTATGAAGGAAGATACCGCAACACTAATTGATCAACGTATAATTTTGCCCATTGGACTATTCAATAAAATAAAGAAATCTGCGAGCGCGGATCCCGTCCGCTTGGTAAAGTATGCTAGTTAACACGCAGCTGTGTGGGTCCCTGACAACATAACATCACTGTAAGCCTCTCTCGCTCGCCCTCGCTCGCTCACCGCATGCACCCTGGCCTAATGTTACGAGGCAGCAGTTGGCAGATGAATATTCAGCCGTTGCGATCAGCCATGCAGCAGAGCACAGATGGTCCCAGAACAACCGAGACGCTAAAGGATCACTTTTTTTTCTACCACCACAAGCTTCCAAAGCCCCTCCGCTGTGCTGTGCCCGTGTGCTTCTTTAGCATTGCAAATGATCAGCACTACAAACAATAAACGAGGATGACTTGGACCACTGTTAGGAATACAGCAAAACAAATAGATGATTATGCATGCATGGGCCTTTCGCTACAATGCTTGAAGGTGTTAAGAGAACAGGTAGAGCCATTTTGACTGATAAAGATATGATCAGCTTGTACTTTTGCTGCTTAAACACCACAGTGTGTTTGTGTCTGTGTGTGTGTTTGTATATAAAGTGTAGACATCTGAATATATGTCACTAGAATAGCATGAAGAGTGTCTAACCAAGATAAAATGCTATATATGTACAAACACACACACACACACACACACGTACATACACAAATACATATACACACACTTACACACATATATGTATAGACTATATCAGTCTTTTTAATTAAAACCCAGTGGTGATATTTACCCACTTTTGAGGCGTGTGTGAGACAGAATCAGCTGGGACGCGCTAATCCCTCTTATTAATGTGCAGCGAAAGGCTTCTGGCTAGCATTCCACCAGCTATGTTCATTATTTTTTATCACTTCAATCTGGTCTTCTGCACCGGTATGGAAGAAATGATGAATTCTTGAAAGGAAATAATTGAGAACCTATCAGTGGGGGGAGATCATTGAACTCTACTGTTGGGAGAATAAGACGTAGCAAGGGATCCTATTGGCATGTGAGCCATTGGATTTCATCCCGTTTTATTTTATTCCACGAGGAGATGATCAAAAGGCCAAGGACCAGTGTTTTGAGACTCCCTCTGTTGACAGAGACTATAGACTCTAGACCGCCCTTAGTTCTCCATCTAAGTTTCTCAATCTTTCAGAGGTTTCCAAACTTTCTCTTTTGATTTGTTTCGCTTTCAAATAAACTGACGGTTCAGACCAACTATAGAGTATATATATATATATATATATATATATATATATATATATTACTAACTTGTTTATTTTGAATATTTCTTTGATTTGATGATTATTTTCAGTTTTCCATATGTATGGTATATTTAGTACTGAAAGCTTTGCAGGGTTGCTGATTGATCAATAAAGTGTACAGTATTAAGTAAATTATATCTTAATCTGAATGTCATCTAAATGCCCTAACAGAGTTTGACTGGGGCCATTCTATTAACAAAATATCTGCCCACACACATACAAATGTGACTTACCAGCAATATGTCACTACTACGAATAACTGCAATGTTCTGGATTGTGTTCATAAAAAATAAATAAAAATAATAATCCCCAATGGTTAATACTTAATTATTTCCTAAATACCCAGATAAGAATATCAGGATAAGCTGAAACATGTGCTTACATATCAACGGTAGCAAGGTGCCAATGGGTGGCACCATGAGTAAAATAAATAGGATGATGAACACAATCACACTGCAAATCACACAGTATGGCTCAACTGCACAGCCTACCTAACGATGCACCTTTCAGTGTGCATTTAAATGAAGATTAAGTATCAACTAATCGATGTACTGAGATGTTTACAGCTTGGAGATGTTAAGATATTTTCATACATGGTGCAATGATTCAACATGAAAATCTAATGGAGAGTTTTAATATGATTTGGCTACAAGGTTGTTTGCATTCAAAGGCCTGCCAAGCTGTGCGCTAAAAGTAATATCTCAAAGACAAACAGGTTCTAGCTTAGTAATATCCTATACATTGAAATGCTCTCTCTCTCTCTCTCTCTCTCTCTCTCTCTCTCTCTCTCTCTCTCTCTCTCTCTCTCTCTCTCTCTCTCTCTCTCTCTCTCTCTCTCTCTCTCTCTCTCTCTCTCTCTCTCTCTCTCTCTCTCTCTCTCTCTCTCTCTCTCTCTCTCTCTCTCTCTCTCTCTCTCTCTCTCTCTCTCTCTCTAAAGCAACATAACTTAGCACTGAAACGTACCAGCTAACGATATAGCATACTTTATAAAGAAAGTAGATGAGAGTAAACATAGTTGTCAACTCTGTCTCCAGGCATTTTTGTGGTAAAAACTGTTCCTTCTATGTACTGTACTGTGTGTGATCAGAATTGTCACTGGGGTGGTAGCATCAACAGTAAAAACTTTAAACAGGAACCTTTTTTTTTTTTCGGAATAACCTTTGGGTCCCTGACATTTGGAACGATGCACTCAGCCAGAAGAAGCATTGCCGGGCTGTATTTATGTGACCCTGTAAAACCAAGGCAAATTGTGCCGAAGTAGAAGGCTATGCGATGAATTTTTGCAGTTGATGATGCATTTAAGATCCAGCCACACCCCTTTAACACCCGCGGCCCAAGGGCCGCAAGGGGACACTTTCTAGAAAACACTTTTTTCTGTGCGGGTTTGAAAGAATCTAAATAGGAGCAGGGGTAGCATAAAGATTAACACAAGGTGCACTGAACAAAAGATTGTTGGACTGATATAGTACTATAATACAATATGATGCAGTGAGGTATTTAACTGTGAACAACTCACCAGCCCCCTAGATATAGCAACATCATACCTGCTGCCCCTTACAGACAATGTTTTTGTCTGAGTTAGTAGTTTTCGTTCTGAATACTAGCGACAACGGAACTGGCTACTAGATGTCAAACGATGTATATACATATATAAATATTTGACGATATGTGAGTGTGTTGTATCTTAAAACATTAACTATGTCTAATGCTGTACTGTGTGAAGACAAACGAACAATGTGCTAAGGTTCGTATTTGGTATCGATGGTATCGATTTCTAATGGCTTCGGCTTGACATGGTGGGATAGGTGTCCCTGACAAAACGTTATAATGGAGAACAATTGAAATACCTATTTAGGCTTATAGTAGCAGGTAGAGTACAACAACAGTCAAATGTTGTCTTTTCTTATGCTGATGAATGTTCTGACCACTAACTGAAAATCTAACCAAAAAGATAATGTGTTTTTTCCAATTTTAAACATGGTCTTTTGTACTCCATTGTACAAAATATTGCTTGAACTTCACCTTGCTTTGTATTTCAACCATGCAACATAGTATATGGTTTCTGGATATTTTTCCCATTATTTCTAATATCAATGTGCTAATAAATGAAACTATGGCGCACGCAGATTGCCAGCCATGATCAATTTAAGAAGGGAAGAAATGCAGACTGCAGGATAATCATGGATGGTGGAGCTAATAAATTGATGGTGATGTTTGTTTAGAGGTTTTCTTTGGAGAGTCCTTTCTGTGTTATTAGTTAAAAGGTAGCTTTAATACCTTATTTTTTAAACCATTCGGCCTGTTGAGTAATACATGGATGAGCTTTCTTCCTAGACTCAACCACTATCCATTATTATTATGTTCTGTTTAATCATTTAGCACTTACAGTGAATTCAGATACATGTCATCAGTATCCACTAACTTTCAGCTGGAAGTCTAACAAACATGATCCTAACCTGCCCCATTTTATTTGAATGCTCAAAAACAGGTGAAACGGGGCACTACATCTAGCTTTCATAGGCCTCATGGGTCATACAATAGAGAATATTATTACAGGATTTATAAACCAGCCTGAAATGGTATTTCTTACAGAAACCAGTCTAAATATCTATGTTAAATATCCATTCATCATTTCATTAACACTAATTTGCATTCAATGTTCATTTTGTTAAGGGAACAGTTTTGTCATCACATAAATACATTAATGTTGTATTTCAAAAATGTGCACTCCCAAATTGTGTGCTCAATGTTGATAGCTGTTTAGATGCAAATTGCTGTTATGAAAATGACTGGTGTCAAAAATCATATTGTCTAAGTTTTGTAAAAGATAATGAGCACCTTCAATTTTTAATGAGCTCAAACGTTTCAGCACAACACCTTTCATTAAGACCTTTGTGTTCTGGCTTTTAATGCTTTTGTTATCTTGCTTATACACCGCTAAAATCGTTCAATTAAATTGTTTCTACATGACCAAAAGACGAAAGTATCTGCAATCATTTTATATTCACATTTATATTACATTCACATATTTACGTTGGCATCTGTGATGATTTCACCTCTTCCACTTGTTCTTTGGTGGAATAATATGTAACAAGGCAGCCAGGCAGAGGAGGTCATCTGTACTTAAAATGGTCCTCCAAATTCAGTAACCTGTGGGTGTTTTGTTTGTTCTGTGTATGTCCAACCAGGTTTTTTCCAACCAGGTGCTATCCACCTAATGGCCGTCACAGGCTTGACTTGGCAGTACAATGCTAAACTTGCTCTGTTGTCTTACTTAAAATAATGCTTTGAGTCATTTGTTAACAGTGAGGGTCACATCAGAGGCAGTGTGTTGTTGCTGTTGAAGCATCTTAGTCCTTAAACGCCAACCGGAAATGCTCAAAGCAGATAGGCCGTCCTTTCTAGATTTCAACTCGAAAGGCTTCATCCTGTTGTTTCCTCAACATTTTAAATGTTTTGAGCATTGGTTTACATATAATTATTATGAATGACAGGTACGCTCATATCAAATATATGTGTATTTATATGTATTTATTTAATTAAAGCCTTTAAAACTCAATAAAAATGTTCACCATGCATTACACATGTTTTTAATCTATTACGATTATTATGTGATGTCAATATTACATCATCATTACATCATATATATATATTAAACATTATTAAAAATAAATACACATGTTGAGTTCACAGCATGTGTGAGAGTCGACAGTGTTTTTAAACATGATTTCACAGATAGGGATGGAAAAAAGCCATGGTGAATTTGTGTGAAATACACTTCAGAAACAAGCTGAAAAAAGACCAATTGAATATTATTTTGAAAACAGCAATATAATTAGTCAATAGAGAAATGTTTGTGACCAAACATTATGCATTTGAGCTAATGTAATTGTTTTGGGACAAACTTTAAATGAATAATGTATAAACAATAATAATGTATAATGCAATCAAAAAAGCCACTTGGGAAAGAAAGACTGGTTTTTCATCGTGAAATGTTTAATATTGGATTTCATTGTGGTTAACTTTGAGAAAGAAACATTCCTATGAACGTTGTTAAATGCGATTTGTAGATGTGTTTGTTATTAGTGCAACTCTACTCAAGCAAAGTGGCTTGACTTCAATTGAGCCAATTTCTAACACCACTCCATTCAACCATGCAAACATGAAATTATTAAACTTGGTACTAAACTACTTGTGATGTTTTCAAAATGGTCAACATTACACTGTCAGCTATTGTCACCAGACAATATTGGATATTTTGTTTGAGAAGGGTTACTTAGCAAAAAACAAGTCAGTGACAATGCCCATTTGGTCACTTTACGTTAAAAAGTTTGAATTGGTTATGGTACAAGTTGAAAAGGTGTTTTTTTTATACTGAATGCTCAGCAAGCACTGGTACATACACGTTCCCCACATTTCCCTGTTTCCCAAGGGATGTCCTCTCACTCCAATTGTGTTTGCTGTCTTACTAGAGCACCTTGCTGTCTCCTTTAGTGTATCACATGACATTTAATAACACCTCACATCAGATATCGCTTGATGATATTTTACTGAATGTTGGCACGCAGCCTATCCAATTCCACATGTGCTTCCCTCTATTAACCTTTTATGGAAAAATTGAATATGCCATACTTTGGGTTTATTTGTATCCAGGCCTGAGATCTACCATGCAAGTCTGAGGATCCAACTGGGAATCTGTCTCTTCCCAAACATGCTTTACATATCATGTTGTTGAAAGCAGGACACAAACTATATCTACTTTATGGTCACAACACAAACCTTTAATACAAATGGCTGCTGCGAGACCTAGTGAGTGGCACCGAATATGATAGCTTGAATCGCTCATTTATAAATAAAATATTTTGGAAATGTGTGTCACCCCGAGAAATTATAAAGCCTTCCTTCCACTAGACTCTTAATTCATAATGTGATTCGACTGGAATCCCTTCACTTCAATGGGAATTGTAATGCTAGTGAGCCTCACAGCCGCCAAAAACTGGGGTTTGCATGAGTGCTCTGGCCAACCACTTCTCTCTTGCCTAGTCACAAAAGATCCAGTCCTTCCTACATGTTTTTCACGGGGAATTGTCTTGTCACTAGGATGCAGGGAACTAGTCAAATAACTCTTTGGGATTGGTTATTTTCAGCTTTCAAGATTAAGAATTCACTTGACCAATAACTGAATGTCTTTTGACTGCTATATTCAACAAATGCCCATTAATATGAGTAAAACAGTGTGTGTGTGTGTGTGTGTGTGTGTGTGTGTGTGTGTGTGTGTGTGTGTGTGTGTGTGTGTGTGTGTGTGTGTAAATGGAGTTGAAATTAGTTTCAGTATGTTGTCAGGGGCATTCGTAATCAAGAGCGTACAGAGCGACCGCCGCAATGCATATATCATGCGGTATTGCTTCATAATTAGTTTTTTTCCATTTTAGACTGAAGGCCTCTCTCTGTATTTGTTTACATTTAAGTCCATCCTTTCGACATATTGTCTGCTGGATCCTATTCAGGCTGCATAGTCAGTGGTAGATTTCTTCTGTCATGCCGTTTATCTTTCGACGGACTGCATGTCAGGGTGAAGTGGATGGACATGTGGTTGGGCTGAGCAGAGCAGTCAGGAGGGCAGACACAAAGTGGTGAGTGGTCCCTGGATTGTACTTGACGGGAATGCAGTTTAGTGGACAAAGGTGTTGTCTATAACCCCCATTTTAACACATTTTGTGATTGATCTAAGGATTAAAATAACTGAACAAATATTAATAATATGCATGGGGCAGAGGGGGTGAGACTGCACATTGTGTTGTATGTTTTGAATGTGCATGTTTTACAGAGGAACACTTCCTTCAACTCACTGCAGTAATTTAATAAAAATAAGAGTGGATTGGTCTCCATTCAACATGAAGCATCATTACCACGAGTCCTTCAGACAAAGTGAACGAGCAATGAATGCCCCATAGCTATGTAACATTCATTAAAGAAAATGCAACTGCCCTCATTTGAACATGATCCTTGACCTGTGGTTTCACTCATTGATCACAAAAGTAACTACATTTTTTATTCTCTTTTCAGCTGGAAGACAACTTGAATGAGGATAACGTCTAAAGTCGAATATAAACACTGGCAGAGGAGGAAGTAGGATTTCTTTCCGGATAACCTCCAAATATACCAAAAGTATGTTTAAAAAACACCATTCAATCTTTTTTTGTTATTGAGTAGCCATGAAATATGACATTAAAAATGAAGTGTATCGAATATGTATTCATTGTGAAAATAAATCTGAAACAAATAAGACTGGGGTCTGTGATCTCTGCTATTACTCACTCAAAACTCTATGGGGACTTGTGCTGAAAACTCTGTTGTGAACCAACAAAAAGGAATAGGAGAACTTGTCGCCTTCTTTTTAAACTCATATTTTCCTTTTCTTTAATATTGAGTTTTGAAGAAGGCATCTTACAAAAATATACGAGGCTCTACACATCTCCAAAATGGTTTTGGACTTCACATAAAAGGAAAAATAACAAGTTGGGAGGGGGGGCTAGTGTACACTTTAGCGCACCAATATCACACTGTGGTTTCATCACAAGCTAGCATGTCAAGTGCTATTAAGCACGCTCTTTTCTGTGGCACCCGAAGGGTTACGAATTGGGATTCAGTCCTAAATCGGAATGCTCTGTCCAATCGCGAAACACCAACGAGGAAGAATTTGTCAATGCAACAGGTTAGGACAGGTTGAGGAGCATGAGGGCGACAACGGGCTGGCATCGCACCTCCCACCGTGTCCCTACCCGCCTGCATGAGGCAACTGGGCGTGTGCGGGAGTGACAACAGGCAGCCTATTCTCAAGACACTTCATCAAATGCTTTCTCGCTCCATACTCTGCTGAACCACCGAAATAGCTGCAGTCACCGTCGCAGGAGCGGAGGGTGACTGTATAAACCAACGACGAGATGTCAAGGGCGAGGAGGTAGGTCGCTTCTCGTCAAACAGAGATAAACTGTGACAGAAGAGTCTAGATTGTAGGGACATCAAACTGGATGATGCGTTCGCTCGCATCAATGTGCATATGTTCACACACACACACACACACACACACACACACACACACACACACACACACACACACACACACACACACACACAGAGACACACACTCACACACACACAGAGCGAGCATATTTGCTCTCTCTCTCTGTTTACGCCTACCAGCTCCACTGGTAAGCAGATGGCATCAGTGTGAGGAAGTGTATGTGAGCACAGCTCCAACTGTAGTGTGAGACAGAGCCAGTAAATTAAAAGCCTTATTTCAAAGCTTAACGCTTCAGAGGGAACCATCTTTTTGTCCCCCTGGACACGGAAGCAGGAGATTACCATTAGCGCTAACAGGATGCGCGCGCGACAGCCGAAGACGGCGATAATGGTTCTCTCTGATCGCCCACAACACCGTGGACCTGGAAACTGACAACAATTAGCCGTGGCCGAAACTCCTGCCCCAATGACATGTCCAACGATGTATGGAGCTCAAAACAAGGAGGCAATCTGTAGCTGTAAGTACGCCGTGGGCAAATATTCGTGCCGACCTTCACCCTGTGCTAAACATCGAAAGGTAATTTCACCGTGCGAACATGAAAGTCCGATCATGCGCATGTCCAGAGGTTCCTGTGTTGAACGTGAACGAAGCGAGGCCTTTCAACGAAGTTCTCTGTCAAGAGTATGATTGAGAGATATTGGAAGGTTAAGCAGGATCCAGAGAGACCAACTGCACATTTGGGGCTTATATTGTCTCTTCCAGCAAGTTAACAGAACGGTTGCGCGGCGGCATTGAGCCTGGGAGAGACGGAGGGAAGGAGAGTCGACATTACATAACGCAGAAGAAGCTGTCCTTCAGCTCAATAACAAGGTGCTACACTACATTACCCCCTAAACCTCGATCCTATCCGTGCCTATTCCCTCGGGAAAGTAACACATTTATAACACATTTATTTCAATATGAGGCATGCCAGATAAAATAGCTTGCAGGATGGTGGTCGTCAGACCAAAGTACACAGCATAATAGTTACTGACGCTTAAATGCAGACAGGCCTAAATATTCCTAATGGCCCAAGAAAATGCCTGCGCATGTTTTTTAGCTACTTCCGAATGATTTATTTGCATTGTAAATTAAAGTTCAGGGAAGACGAATACAAATTTTAAGTGTGGCCATTAGCGGAATGTAAGGCTCATTTGATTTTCCTAAAATCCCTTTCGTCATAATTGCTCACATAATAGATGTATTACAAACTCAAACCAAAGCCAAAAACCACAAATATAACAAGACAAAAACCTAGCAAAGCTCGATTGTTCTGGGTTAAAACCTGGAAGAATCATTCACTGGAGCATGTTTGCTTCTCCTCAGGGAACGTTCCTTTTCTTCCATCTCTGTCTCCCTGGGACAGCGATGAGCTCGGGATCCAGGATGTGGACTCTCTCGCAGGAAGACGCTGGGAGGCGTGCCCTCTCTTCTCAACGTGAGGGATGGAGTGCTGGATCTCCCCGGAGAGACTTGTGTTTGAACATTTCCACCCCCCCCCCCCCCCCCCCCCCCCACTCCTCTACAGCGTGCCTCGGGGAAGGCGAGTTCACCATCAATGTTGATCGGGTCGAGCCAAGTCACAGTCATCAAACGCAGCCGCGCCGGGCAGCACACCGCGGCCATGTTCTATATTTGTATACTTATTTATTGGTATTTATTTAAGTTCATATTTTTTCAATGCAGTTGCTGACCCGTTTCTCTCTCCGCGGGGAAGATAATTAAATCAGGGAATTCAGTTGGGGTCTCCGTGTCCCCGCCAAGAGAAACCCGGGGAGCCGTGCCCAGCAGTGGTCTGCTGAGATGAGCCAAACTCGCTAACGTCATGAAACCCTCGCATGACGGATTCACGGTAGGGATTCGGTTCTTAGTCACGGCTAGCAGCTGTGGATGTTTAAATCAAGAGAAGCACACTATACAGTCTTCAGAGACTGCAACTAAAAACTTCTAATACGGCGACTTAAAAAAAACAACAGCTTTTATTGATACTAGTGTGCAATAAATATAACTTGTTTCTAGGGCCCAAGGCAGCCTTGATATTTATACTGCGATGGTCCATAAATGAACCGATGTGCGTGTGTGACATGCAACACAGCTGAACTGACAGCACAAAAAACGGAAAGTTGGCTCGTTGAGGCACGTTAAAAAAGAAATTACGACGAGATGGAGAACAGGCCATTTGCTCCGCTCTATGTATAGAGGCAATCGGCTGTCCAACTCTGGGAGGCCCAATGGGCCAATGGGCCAAACTGCACCTCCTCATAGTTCCTAGGCAAACAAGGCCCTTGGCATATCATTCAGATGCTGTGTTTACATCTCCCTGACAGAGAACAGCCTGGAGGAGAGCCTCCAATGCCAGAGCCACCAATTTCGCCAATGCAGAACAGGATGCACCATTATGGTCCTTTTTCCCCTCTTTGTATTCGTTTGTTGTCATACATTCTTAAAAAACGGAAATGTTATTTTTATTCCAATATGCCCACATTTGGTGCCCATCCATCCATATAGCGGTTTTCTTTTGGCACAGGTTTTAAAGGCTTTTTCTGTATATAAGCTAGTTGAACCCTTTCCAATCCCCCCTTCTGTTTGCAGGGCAAAGCTGATCTAATTCCCCTTTCTATCAATACATAATCCATGATAATGTGCTGTGTCTAATTCCCAGGATGAATATGCAAGGTTTTCTTTCCACGGGCATTGTAAATAAAATAGCGCCAGCATTAATGGAAATGATAATGAAATACCTTGTGGAGATTAAATGAGTTGGCCCACAGCAACCTTTGTGAGATCCAATAATTTAGTGCAATATTAGAACATGCCTCACAGTGAGATGGGGCAAAGAGTAAAAGCATGCACGAGAGAGAGAGAGAGATAGAAAAACAATGAGAGAGGCCGAGAGAGATATCATAGCTGATTATGAAACCCATGAAGAAAAAGCAATTCGAAATTAAAAAAAATTAAATGAGTGAATCCATCTTTACTAAGTCTAAATGTTGTTTGAAAGAGTATTGTTTATAGAGGTGACATTTCTGCAAGCTCAATTGGGAGATTGTGATTTGGGATCAGATAACACATTATCTCTTATTTGATTAAAGTATTACTTTAAACATATGCTGTACAGATTGCATATTTTGTTGTTCTTGTAAAAAACATACTTGTCTGAAGTATGTTTTTATTTCTTTCAGAACAAACACTAAATAAGATGAGAGTTGTTATTTATTCATCTGCAAATTAAGAAAGAGAAATCAAATAAAGAATTTCACTTCTCATGTCTGCCCGTGTACATAAATACTTGCTTCACATTCACTTGCTTAACTTCATTCAACTCATTTACTCAAAAGTTTAAATACAACCACCTCATACAATTTAAAGGTAGAAAAAAGGTTTATTAAGTATTAAATCAAGTCTTCAGCATGGCTGCATGCATATCACCCCACCTCCCTTCATTGCTATTATTTTAACAACCACTTGAGAATTCTGATTGAATTTTTTTCAATCAATTTTTCTTCTTTACTGAACCCTCATGTTGTATGCTTTCTCATTGGACAATGTTTGTTATGGTTAATATGTAAACTGATGCTTTTGATATTCATGAAATTCATAAATTTGAAATTCATAAATAGTTACTTTTGTGTAAAACTACACTGGCAGCTCTTGAGCTTCTCCGTAATAACCCTCAGCGTTTGCAATACTTTATAATTGCTTATTTTCCCTATATTGTATATCACAAACCACGTTTGTCACAATCATATTGCTAGCAAAGTGTATCAGCAAGCGTAGGTAGGCATGTGAGTAGGTATTCAGGTATAACAATGACTAATGCACGCACAACCCAACAACAGTCCTCGTCCCCGTCACCTAGATCAATGTGGTCGAACAAATTAGAGACTAATGATGAGGACTAATGAAGCAGGGGAAAATAACTAGGTAGGTGAGTAATGCTTGCTGAAGCAATGATGTTGCAACCATGATGTTGCTGAGGCTGCCTCTCTATAGAAGAGAGGAAGTCCTTATGACCTGCGGGGTCCTGGGTGAACCCGATGACAGAAGCACAACCCTGTCATGCTATAGGTTACTAGGCTTACTTAAAAATTTAAAGTCAACATTTTCTGGCCAGTCGAAGTTCTTTGCGGACAAACTTGCCTTCTACCCAATGTGGTTTCGGTTTGATCACTGAACATTCCGTTAGACAAGACTAGTGGGGTCTCCAAGGAGACGGGAAATCAAAATTCCAATTGCAGAAATGAAACAAAATAATTCACCCCTGCCTGAAATTTCTGACCAATCACAAAGAATGTTCGCAATGGTCTCATTCGCGGTGAATTCAGCAAGTTACAAAGTTGTAAGAGTGCCGAAAAAGAAGTTTGGTGAAGTCTGCTTTTGTTCATTTTCTCCACAATCACGTAGTTTTGTTCTTGCAACCTTACTGAATGTATTTTCAGCAAGAAGTATGTTGCAGGCTTAAGTACCAATACCGCCAATGAAATGGCTGAAAGCAAATCAAAACATCTGAGGTCCACACAGTGTTTATCTGACATTCACTATACGAGAAGGACACACTCGTTTTGAATGTCAATAGAAGATGTGAAGTGTTATAATTTACCTATTGCCATGATTCTAGATTCACTGTCTTCAGTAATGTTTGTATGCATAGCTGCATAGAGTTGTTCAAGGGGCTACCATCCTACCTTATACACAGTTCACTGCCATTGTTGTTTGGGGAAAAAATAAAAATTGCCCAGTGTAGGTACTGAAACCATTGCCTGTTATTGATCACTCTGGTGATTTTCTTCCGCTTATCCCCATATTCTTCAGAATTATTTGACAAAGGACGTCTGAGTTGCTAGGATTGGAGGTACTTCACCATACAATCAGAGACATAACAGAGGAACACGTTTTTGAAAGAGATAGTACATAATACATATATTCAACATAAATGGCGTTGAATTGGGATTCCCTTATATGAAAAATATTATTAATTCTAATCGCACCAAGGTCAATTTCTGACGGCTTTAGGCTGCGAATACATCAGTTTAACCAATCAAAATCAGGTATCTTTGTCATAGTCACGATGGTCGCTATATATGGGTTGACTGGCAACTGATAGGTTGTTGGTTCGATACCTGGCTCCTAGCTGAGTGTCGAGGTGTCCCTGAGCAAGAAATATTACCTTAAATGCTCCAAGCGACCTGGCAATCACCTTGCATGGCTGACCCCGCCGTCGGTGTATGAATGTGTGTATGAATGTGTGTATGAATGGGTGAATGTGAGGCAGTAATTGTAAAGCGCTTGAGTGGCCAATGGTCTGAAAAGTGCTATATAAATGCAGTCTATTTACCATTTAACTTAATAGACTATTTACGTTTCTCAACACAAACTCCTCTTATTGGATCCATACCGTTAAACTACATTCATAGAACCATAGTTATCACGATGTGTTAATTATGTAGACCTATTGATCGTTAAGCTTATCTCAATAGCAGTCGGTGCTACAAGCCAATGTTTACTTGCACTTCGGTACGTGGATATAGGTTGCTTTTAATAACATGACGGTGTGCTGTTGTATCGCATCAGTTTAGTTTTGGATACCAACTTTCTCCAAAGGTTGCATGCTGCGACTGGGCGGAAGGTTCTGCAGCATGCTTAAGAATAGCATCTTGCCTTTCTTGTATAAAGGCCCCAGTGTTGAAAGTCTTGTGTGTGTGTGTGTGTGTGTGTGTGTGTGTGTGTGTGTGTGTGTGTGTGTGTGTGTGTGTGTGTGTGTGTGTGTGTGCGTGTGTGTGGGAGCAATTTCCTCAGATAAGTGTATGGCGACTGCACCTACGCATCCATCTTCTCTGGTGGACGAGGAAGACATGGGGGGTAGGGTTATTCTTTGCCATCTAAATACCATTCATGGTTGAGCTTCTCAGGGTTCTCCTTCCACCGTTCTTCATGTGCCGGCTTTCCATTCATTCTATCATTCCATTCACACAGATATTCGTGTCAGGTTTTCCCGGGAGAAAATGCGAAAAGACTGCTTGTTTCCACATCGACGGGTATTATGTGACTTAATAACATCCTGTAGTGCACACCGCAGCTGCTGGGCGGTAACGTGACCACTCGGAGGGAATGAGGAGGGAGTGGTGGGGTTATCCACTGGAGTGCGCCACACACAGCCTGCCTGCTCTGGTGACCCTCAGGCGCATGCCCTCAAGAGCCTCAAGCGTTTCTTTCGAGTCTTTATATTAAACGCGTTATGGGTGAGATAAATATATCACTCGCCGTGTTCCAGGGAAAAATAAATACATGTTTTGGGATGTGTGTCAGTATTCAAAGCAGCATTCTTCAAAAAGCAATCCAATCCTTTAAAAGATACATTTGAAATAAAGGTATAAGATGAGTCTTTATATAGTATTATTGTCTTACATCTTATAGAGGAGATGCCCTGATTGGGAAGAAGTCTGCCAGGATCGGTCTAAAATTTAAATTGGCTCATTGAGATTCATGCGCAATCAACTCGAAACAGATATTCTCACAGCACATTTCACTCACTAATGGTGACAGAGGCCTATGCCATTTATAACAAATTGCATTCAAATAATAACTCTTAAATCTACCTACAGCACCTTTAATGGACATGAATGTTATGTTACTGTTAAAACGCCTTGCCTAAAAGGGTCATGTAGGTTGCATTACTAATAGTTTGCCACACTTTCTAAAAATAACTATGCCAACATTTGGTTTAGATTTTTGGCTGAATAAAGTAGTTCATACATATTAAACGTAACAGTTATACAGGTAAACCTTAAAGTTCTTATTTTGCTTTAGTGCCTCAATGACAAAAAAACGAATAAAATGAATGCTATTATGGCCAATTTTCTACTAAATTAGGGGTTTAAGCCTCCATGGCAATCAGGTTGCTAAAGCTATTAATGATGATGACTAGTTAATGGGTGGAAGGCCCGTACTTACCCTAAAAAATAGATTCTTATTTTAAACTTTAAAATTCCATCCGTTTACCAGAACCCCTTGGAATGAAACGTTTTGGATTAGTGGGCATGGGGGAAAGAACAAAGAGAAATGGAATGGGAATGGATGCGACTTACAACTGGTGTCTGTCTCGTCCGAGGCATCGGGGCAGTCGGGCTCGCCGTCACAGAGCCAGTTCTCGAGGACGCAGGTGAGCTGGTCATGACAGTGAAACTCCCCTACATCGCACACGGTGGCATCTGCATGAAGGAGGCGGGGAGACATGGAGAGAGAGAGGGAGGAGAAGACATGGGCATGAGGAGGTATGGGAACGGAATGAATTCCATGGTTTTTTTTGCGTGTGTGTGTGTGTGTACGAGTGCCCATGTATGTGTGTGTGCTTGTGTGTTTGTGTCCATGTATGTGTGTGTGAGTGTATGTGTGTGTGCCCATGTGTGTGCGTGTATGTGTGTGCCCATGTATGTGTGTGCATGTGTGTGGAAACATGGCAAGATGAGTCAGAGAGGCTAAGACTGTGGCGTTAGTGCAGGTTCATGGTATGGGTGAGGTAGAATTTGTTCACTGAGGTGTTATTGTGATGCGCATGTCATCAGATGGATAAGCAGAGTGAAAACAAAAAAATCAAACCCAGACAAAATAGAGATGCAACTCTTCTGCGAGACACCGCCACTCCTGTTTCTTCGATAAACTCGGAAATTAATACTAAATCTTTCTGTCATTGGCCTATCTTTTTTCGCACAACCTTGCAATCCCTAATTCATCATTTTGAACGTGGAGCTGCCATACATTTCCCTGCCAGAAGATTAGACGGCTGCCAAAAGAGACAGACACACAAGTCGGCCAGGCTTTGTGATGCTGACAGCCATTCTCATCTAACAAAGACGTAACGTCCTTCGTGCCTTGGCAAACTATAACAAAGTGGTCTCCGCAAGTCTGCTCTTATCCGTCCTACTCCTCCACTGATGTACTTTGATTTTGATTTTTGGATGGTGGAGGAGGGAGGGGTGCGCAGGGGAGAGGGGTGCGCAGGGGAGAGGGGGGCCGGGGTAGCAGGGTGCTGTGAAGGGGCTGGTCGACTAAAAACTCATCACCAGCTCCCTTTCTTTTCCCTGTCATCCCGATATCGTCACCAGCGTTCGTCGAAGTGTTGATGTGCTCCTCACCATTGGCTGACAGGGGACGGCGCTCCATTATTCAGCGCAGTGACACAAGCTCTTCGCTAAAGATTTGACATCCCGACGTGACCTTCTGCTAACCTGCCCCACTCCTGAAGAGATGTGGTAATTTGTTTCTAAGCTTAACCCACAGACAGCCAACCACCAGCCTCCAACACTCTCGGTCTCTCTCTCTCTCTCTCCTTCTGTCTCTTTACCTCTCTCTCTACCTTTCTCTAACTCTCTCTCCCTACCTCTCTTGCAGTGTGTTTCTAGCCCATTAGTGGTGGGAGTGCAGTGAGTGGGAGATCGGGTTTGCAGCGTTTGAACAGTGGGAGTGATAATTCAACGCACGGCTGCTCACTGTCCAGGCCCCCTCCAGCAGATTCACTACCAAGGGACAATCTGGAAAGGTCAAACATCTCATCCATTCTCCATTCTCTTCAATTCCCACTGATGCAATCTTTCTGAAATCTCATAATTTCATTCAGGGTCTGATGTAAAATATATAACGCTCTTTATATTGAACGCCAGAGTCTGGCATGTCTGCAGCACCATTTGTTATTATCCTTAACTAGTAAAAGCATTATGGCCCCAGAGCACTTTTTATAATTCATGAGAAACTATTCATATACTATGACATGACATTATGTACCACAGTAAGAGGAATATGGCCTTTTAATCTTGCATATACAGTGGTGAAAGTTAGGTTGAACATTGTGGAGGGCAAATTAAGGGGGAGGGGGGGTTGAGTCCTCCCCCAGGATTTTTCTAGCGTCACAAACACTTTATTTCCTGCATTCTGGTGAATTCTTATGCACCAATTTCATACATTTATGGTGGAAATGTCTTTATTTATGTAAAGGAAAACACACAATTCAGGCACCAGGAGACACTTCAAAATGGATAATAATGGAATATAATGCCGTAAGGCTCTCCGGCATTCTGTATTGCTTTAAAATATTTATTCTCCTGTAGATATTGAGTCAACACATACAGGCATGATTTACTCTTCTGACCTTTTTTGTGTCACTTCAATACATTGAAGAGACACGTTTTGGCCATAAACAATTAAAACATTGATCAAATCTATTAGAGTGTGTCTGTGTCTGTGTTTTTGTGTTTGGTAGTAAAAAAATTACCCAGTGCTAAAGAAAAGAGACCCACCCCTCTAGCCATTGTTAAATCTATGAGTAACATTAAAGCATTTTTTTTTAATCTTCTTTCATGTTTTTATCTGGGGGGACAAATGCACGTTCTAAATATTGAGGAGGACGTATCAACTGTGTTCCCCCCTAAATTTACGCCAATATATATATATATATATTGGCGTAAATTTAGGGGGGAACACAGTTGATACGTCCTCCTCAATGTATCTATATCTATATCTATATCTATATCTATATCTATATATATATATATATATATATATATATATATATATATATATATATAGATAGATATAGATACATAGATTTCAGGTATACACAATGTATACATTAGTTAGCCTGGCGTATATAGTAAAGCATATTGTGTGAAGTAATGTTGATTTATACCATAACACTTAAAAAGCGTGGACAATGTATCATAAATATTGACAGTATATGTAAATATCTGCTTACAATGAGACACAGTATCCAGCTTTCATATTAGCACTGCTATGTTTAGAAACAATTGTAACTATGTGGAGTGGCCAAGATATACAATAATAACAAAAAAACTATACAATCTGAGCGGAACAGATACATAAGCAACAGGTAGTATTTTTGTATACCCCATTGACTAGATGTAGCGAACGAATTCAATATGTTTATGGTTGGCAGTCTATATATTTCAACTGAGAGAGAGAGGAGAGCAAGAGAGAGAGAAAAATAAAGAGCTTCATCGATAATCACAGCTGAACATTTTTTATTTGCCATGGGGTTGGCTGTGGTTGGAGTGGAGTGGAGTGGAGTGGAGTGGAACGGGTGGTGTGTTGGCGGTCGGGCGGAGGTGTGCTTGGGTTGCCCAAGACGGCAGATGTGCCTCCAACACTCACCTTTGAAGCTGAATTGATTACCATTGAAAGCAAAAAGGTAAGTGGGTAGGGGGGGGGAGATGGCTGGTGGCTGAGGGGCCATTTCCTCAGCTGGCAGCAGACACCATGAAAGAGATGACCCGTGAACCTGTGAGCAGCCCTGCTATACCCATCCATGTGCCCCCCCCCCCCTACTTTCATGCCACTCTTCCCTTGAAGAAGAGAAGGGGCCAAATATAAGTCATTCCACTGACCTCGGGTTTCAATTCATCTTCCTCTTCAGATCCGCCAACTGCTTCTCTTTGACTTCCGCACTGTAGCTCTCTCACTGCGGCTCTGACAAATGTACTCCACAAAAGAAAAATGAGTTTCTCTCTCTCTTTCTGCCCTCATGCCAGAGCATTTGCATTTGAGAGCTGACATCCATACAAAAGGATCTGTATCCTTACGGTGGTATGGTGATTTGGACACACGTAAAGATAGAGAGGAGGGGGGCTGGTTATTAGAGGAATATCACAGCACCAGGCCAGCGTTCAGCAAGTGTGCAGAAGGAGGAGAATGTGTGTCTGTGTGCGTGTGTCTGTGTGTCTGTGTGTGTGTGTGTGTGTGTGGGGGGGGGTTATTACCATAACAGCAGAGAGTGTTCTGTGGAGCCTGGCCAGGCATATTATCACAAAGCTCATTCCTGAAATCCAACCAGCACCGTTCCTACAATACTGTGTCTCATTAAACCAGCGGGTCTCTCCAACGTGCCAGATTATACACAGAGCGCGACCAGTAGACTACGGGTGGAAGGTGTTTCACTAATATCTGTGAAAGCAAGCATTGTTTTTCTTCAAAAGGTCAGTCTGTTCAGTGTGTGATACTATGTACACTTGCGGAGAGCCAGATACTTAACAGGTAACAATATTGCTGTGTCCTAGATACCGCATCAACGCCTTTAAAAAAAACTATCCCAATCAAATATAACGTGGGGTTGATAAAACTGAGCAGAACGGCATAGTAAAGTTCATTTTATTTGTATAGCCCTTAATCTTAAATACATACGCAACAAAATACGGAAAACAGTTACTTTTCACAAGCATAGTGATAAATGGAAAGAAAAGGATTGAATGCGTTGCATAAAACATTGCCAGACAAGAGAAGAACCTCAAAAAGAAATTTTCTTTGTAGACGCAGATAAAGAAATGGGATCTCAGCAGGCTATTTCCTATCAGGCTTTTTCCCCCCTGACCTGCTGGTCTCTGGAAGGAAATCTCTGCATGATTGTGACAGGTCAATGACAGTCTATTAGAGACCTGTATAATATTCACAGCACTCAAGGTCACACAAGCATTGGTTTGAACCCCAACAGGAAAATGTCTGTTGTATAAACAGGCTCACCTGCATGATCATACACACACACACACACACATGCACGCATGCATGCACACACACGCATGCACGCGCACACGCACACACTAAGCTAAGCTAAGTAGCAGAAATTGAAAAGGAATGACAGAGAACAGTACACATAAAATAAGAGTAACATAATGTTAACATGATTTTGAAGAAGGTTGTATAAGCCAGTACTGCAAAGTACATCAACATTTAAAATAAAACACATGCATTCAATAAAACACACAAATCTAAAGCGGAAACATACGAATTTCCCTCCTGAACATTCTCTGTTTGCACTAGGGTATCTGCAAACAATCACACAGCGGGAACTAAACATCCCGGCCAAGAGCAGGTCACATGCATTATAGATGAGTTTGGGGCAGAGAGCCAGCCTAAATTGTGTAATGTTTAGCCACGGTATAATGTGCTCTTTCAAATAATCTTCGAACATGGGCCAATCTGTCCAAGAAATGGGACTCAATGGGTGCAAATCGCATCCCAACAATACACCGGGAGCACCATTCGTAACATGCATCAGGAAGGAATATCTGGAAGTGACGCACGCCATGTGGTATTTAGACCTAAATGCCACCCACATCGTCTCTGATCGGAATATGAAGAAGACATGAGAGAAAGTACCATCACATCCATACCCCCACCCACACACACCCACACTCACTCCCTTCCGGCTGACAAGCGATTTTCAAACATCACGTTGGTCCTGGACCCATCCGGCATTTACAAAACTCCTTAATGTCAGCTCTGCTACACCCTTCCCCAGCTGTAGCGCAGAAGAAAGGAGGTGTGTGTGTGTGTGTGTGTGTGTGTGTGTGTGTGTGTCAGTGTCAGTGTGGGGGTAGGGAGGTGACAACAACCCAAGATGAGGCAATCTTTTTTTAAAGGTAAAAATAATGATGTGTTAAGAATTAGAAGAAAAGGGAAATGTTTACAAGGAAACGGACGTGTTTACATATTAGCGGCTCGCGAAACCGCCTTCTTGTAACCCCGGGTTCCTTCTCTCCCCATGGCAACACGCGGCGACTCCGGTGGGTTCTGCCCATGGTGCAGGCGAGAAATCAATGCTGGAAGAGCTATAGGGCCTTCATTAGACCATGCCTGACCTTCGCTACAGAGCGAGGTCACTCGTATTTTCGGGGGGCATGTCAACAAATTATTACAAGGGGGGCGGGGGATGGAAAAGTTTAGAAGACATCGCTGGAGCAGCTTTCTCGTGTACCGCTGGTGGTGTGGGTCTGTGGTAATCAGTAAACAATGAATGATTCATAAGTAGGATTGCATGCAGTCACACCAACATGATGTTTAGTAACCTTTCGCTTGAAATGCAAGAGAAGGCATTGCAGCAGATTGCATTCAGAGAAGAATTTGATACATCTCAAGGGTTATTTAATCAATTTAGTCGATATTGTTGTGCTCGGCAGGTCTGCAATTCACTTGCATCATCTGAGAAATACTATTTTGTCTAATTTGTTTGGGGACACAAATATATTAAAAACATTACTTACTCAAGCCCACACTGTCTTTGCAACAGCAGTACGAATAAAAAACAAAATAATTGGTCATTTTCTATTTAGTTATGATTCTAGCAGACAATATGCAAGGGAACTGGTTGGAAATGATAATTGAATGCTCTGGTTTAATCAAGAAGAAGAAAGCAGACAACGCTTTTGATCCTGAGCAATAATATTGTCCGTCCAGTCCGGTTTATTCTGTTGTATGACCTCATATGCAGATCTACAAAATCCAGGTTCATGAACTAAAAGTCATCCTGAGAGATATTTGCTAACTCAACCAAGAGAGCCAACTCATGAACTGGCTGAGTTCAACAGAAATATGGCAAGACTTTTTGTTTCCAAATTTAGAATTTCCAACCTCTGCTAAAATGGCTGCAGGCAAAACATCTTAGCCACAGAGGCACAATGTTAGCACAGACTTGTCTCCATTTTGTATGTGACGTGTCAATTCGAAATATCCAACACTTCAATCCATTTTAAAACAAGAGATTTGAGCAATAACTAAGACCATATGATATCAGAGTCTGTGAAAACGTCGGAATAGGTCTGTAAGAAAAATATCCCAAATGTGTAATACGTGTGCATAAATACGTGTAATAAATGTATGAAACATTTTAATATAGTGACTTTAGTTCAATTGTGGTCAGGAAGGCTATGCAAAACTGTTTAAAATCATGATCATCCTTATAAACAGCCCATTTCAAAGGCACAAAACAGACGTGTTTTTTCCTGATGATACGCATAAACTTTGTTTGCATGAGACTCCCTTATTACACCGCCAATATAATGCTGTAGACAACCCACACAGACACACACACGCACACCACCACGCATTTCATGCTCCAGCCAAGGTCAAATCATCACCATACCCCCTCCATTCCCCACTTCAAGAGCTCCATCTTAACCAGGAGCAGTCAAGAGGGATGGGAGGGGGGTCGGGGAATTTATGGCCCGGCCCCTGTCATGATTACCAATCAGGTGGAGGAATGGTTGCTTAAGCAGACAGGGGTCTTTGTCATGCCTCTGGGGGTGAAATGCCAGTCAAGGTTTCTATCCCTATAGCCCCCCCCCCCCCCCCCCCCAACTTTCTCCTCCACCCCCTCTGGCCGGTTAAATCTCCATGGTGAGGGATTGGCCCTCCCAATTACACTGCATCAAGGGAGGTAAGTGGGAGCTGTTAAAGAGTCAGGTATCACTCTCCCTCCACACACACACACACTCACTCACTCACACACACACACACACACACACACACACACACACAAACACACAAACAGACACACACACTGCTGGTCACTTATCTCTAATAAACTTTGAAAAACACCCCAGCTATGGGAGTTGGAGAGGGGGTTATGGAAGCTTATTGCCGGCACAATGTTGACTCACATTCACCAGTGGGAATATAGATATGATGATACCCTAGACTTGTTTCCACCTATCAAGCAAGGGTACAGCCACCATGCATTCTGACATCTATCGGATACGAATACAGTTTTGAGTGCCGAAAATGACAAGTTCAAGAGTAGTTATAGCATTTGGTCATGGAATGATCTGGAAATAGGTATAAGACATCAACATGATATATTTATGTTTGGTTAATAATAAACCACGATAATATATTGATGATTATTAAGTATCAGAGATATCAAACATGATCTCATATAAATCGTTTACATGATTTTTTTATCTTCCCAAATGTTATTTTCTCTTAAAATCCTTCAAATATGTTATTCGTAATTCCAAGTAAATCACTGTTGTGTGGGTCATGTCTTGTGTGTATACTCACTTGGTCAATGCCGGGCACCGCAAGGCTTTTGAGGAGCTAAAATATAGAACATTCATGGCTGTAGTATTTGCCCTTGAAGGGTTGTCAATAGCAACGGACATGCCTACGAGAAAAATACTGAATCAAATTGGGCTTGCGTCATTAGGCATGCATGAAGGCCATTCTAATTAACATTCCATAAGAAAAATGCTGTCAACATCTGAATACATCTTCATAGTGGTATGCATTTAATGGTCCCGTTTCCACCAGTGATTACAAATTGTATCTAATTTACAATCTGTGTAAAATGGGGAGGGGCTTCTCGGACACTTATAGTATAATGCCACGATGTGGCGCATTTCCTATATAACATCTCTCATTATAACACTTCTACACAACGACGATACAAAAAAAAGTAAAATAAGTTTGGCGTGGGTCATAACCATGGGGATAACACACCCCCCTGCCTTCCTAGAACGCTCAGCCCAAAATGCATAAAAAAAATAATAATGTCATAGGGTTTGAATTGAAGCTGAAACAGGGGTTCTCTTACACTTTAACTAGTTGAATATACCTTCAGAAACCTAGTGATTACCAGAAGCTTGAACTTTGAAAGTAGGCATTCAGGCTAGCCCTACTTTCCAAAATAAAATAAAAAAACATTGGTCAATTTTCTATGGGTCACAGGCTTTCATACATTTTTTAGAGCACATTTAATCTTTCCGGTTCACGATAAATGACCGGTAAACAAGAGTCAGTTAATGGGCAGAAATAATGTATATTTTCTGAATGCAAATTAGAGCTCGGTAAACTGCACAAGAAACTTCAACAGGAAATGATATGTAATATTAGAAACTGATGTGATTTATTGTATTGAATGCATATGCAAGTGGGACATGCCTGCTTTAAATCATTGTTTTTATCAACAGATCTGTTGATATAAATATTATATTAATAAAGAAAATGTAGTATTACATTCCACATCAACAGTTTCTTAACGCTATGTTCAATTATAAAAATATAACATAATTTCAAATAAGTTAGTTAGTTGTATTATAAAAAAACGCAATTTATTAAAAGATAAGATATTTGCAATCTTTTAATTCTTTATTACTTTAAGCTGTTTATTGCATCTGTTTATCCATTGCTTGTTTATTCGTCATCTTTTAAGGAACGTGTACTGGGTGTTTCAAAGTATTCATATATATAAACAATATGAAAATACATACAAGTTTTGCTAAGCATCCAATTATATCATATATGATAAAAAAGATGTGTGTGTTCTCAGTCTCTGCCTGGAGGCCTGGAAGCTAACGGCACTAAGAAAATGATAAGCAACACATACCAAGTTGTTAAACAAAACTGAACATAGAATGCTTTCCACTGCCAAGCCCCAAGCAAAATAGGGTTGGCACCATTAATTCTTCCTGAAACCGAGTGTCTTCATTTTATTTCAAAGGTTTAGAAGAGGAAGAAAGCACTTACTTTTGCCCCCTGGATACATGTGTTTGGGGTTATTGTCCTACAGCCAGGTAACTGTTGCATCCTAATAACCTGCAGTGCTCTGGGATATTAAACTGGTCTGGGCTTCTATTGCGTATTTAGTCAGGTAGTCTAAGATAAGTGATTTGTCAACAGCTGAAACTTAAATTGTGCCAAAGCGTTTATTTTTATTCCATAGTTAGTTTTGATCATTAGGTTTTTTCTATCTATTTATTTTTTCAGGGAATTACTGATTAAGATGTTATAATAGCAGTGCATCCTTCTTTATGAAGTGTTCGTGAGTTGACAGCAAATGTCTCCATAAGTAGGCTACCTTTGTAAATTAACATTGTGTCATAGTGCCATACTGCAATTCCTTTTCTCTGTAAATGTTACCTACCCACTCAGAACATCCTTCTGGTATGGTATGGAACCCACTGTAATTAATTAGTACCGTTACATTTTGATTAAAATGATTTACTTCCCAAGAGCTTATTGCTTTTTAAACACAATTTGAAGCCAAACCCTTAAAGTTCAATTACCCATCCTGTTTCAAACGTATCGACAACCTATGATTCACTCTTTTTATCGCAACACTAGGCGTTAACTATTTAACTATTTAGATAGATGGACAGATTTGGTATAAGAGTCAAAGTAATTAGCTTTATCTGATGGTCATTTGAGCTAATCTGATGCAAGTATGGGTATGGATTGTGATTAAACATAGGATATTTCACAACAGGTACCATACACACATAAATAACATGATACATTTGTTTTAGGGATGGCCATTTTCAGTTTTCTTCATTGGACGACTAGCAAAGACAAATTTGGAGTCGAGTTGACTAGTCACGCGTCATTTCCAAACATAGGCTTATTTACTGTATTATTTAAATAAGCATGGAAGCCTGGTTACAATTATAAAGGCTGTCCCTTTTATTAATTGGATCTTGATTGGGGATGTTCCTTACAACTACTTTTACTGACAGTTGACTGGAATTTTTGTTAACAACTAGTAAAAAAAAGAAGAAGCTAGAAATCTATAAAAACTGAGCACATTACATTCTTTGAGGCAAAAAATGCTATGGCAAATATATTGTGTGTGTGTTACATATAAGAGCCCTTTCAAATGCAGAATATCATATTTTGATCAAAAAAATGGCTAAAATGCTTTTTGCGCCTTGCATCCTTGCAGTTGGCTCTCCATAGCTATTGTGTTCCGCATCGCACCATTTGAATGTAAATAATCTTCCACGAGCCAGTGTGTGCCCATCTTCACAGAGTTTAATCCTTCAGTAGGAGCGCGAGCTCGTTCATACAGCTATGGTTAATATTCTACAGGCCTATCTAATTAAAACAAGGTATTTACATTAAGTCATGAGAAGTCAAACTGATCAGAAACGGCAGCGCACCTGGCCGCAGTTACCGATTGGGGTGAAGAGCGCTGTGGAGAATTGTGAACCACATTAAATTAAATAGCCTAATTAGATAAACGATTAGATGTTTGGGGAATTTACACGTTGTTTAACATTAGTTTGTTCTATTATTAAAAGCATGGTGTAATTCAATGTATTTTGGTTTCTGCGATTCATATCCCGACAGAAATTATTCCCTCAGAAAAAAGTCAAATAAAAAAACTTTAACCTAATAGTATTTCTGATGGCGACTAGCAAGTGCTATTCCACAACTTTGTTTAGTTGTTGTTGTTTGACTGGGTATAACACATAATTTTTTTTGTGTGAACGATTCTTGAATAATTTATCATTTTATACAAAAACCCAATGAAATTAAGTGTGAAAACAGCAATTTGGTTTCCTGCTTCAAATGACAAAGAACAATGTCTAATTGCAATGCCATTCTGCGACTCACTTCATTACCTGGTATATGACCTTTTTACAGCTAATTAACATAGTTGTCAGCAAAGTATAGCTCCTACTGAAGCCAGCCACTGTGACATAAATCCAGCCATAGCACCCTTTCTCCTAATTCAAGTAGAAGCAGAGGGATGAATGGGTAAACACACAGGGTCGCAAAAGCACCAACTGCATGACCTTTCAGGACTTTACTAAAATAAAAATAACAACACCAACACAGAATCTCCTAATGACCTGTGTACAAAGAGTTCCATGATTATATTCAGAGAGCGAGAGCTAGAGAAAGAGATTTTGTATTAATGCCGACAATGTTCACAGTGAACGATATTTGTAATTTTAATCTGAAATAATAGTTAAAATCAGCTCGTTTACATTAAGGCCAACTGAGGGCGAGAATAGCATCTCCTAAGTGAATTATTTTATATTCATCATATGAGCCTCTGAGTTTGGCTGAGGAGAAAGCATGGCAGCTTATTCGCATGTTGGATATAAACTAAGTTGTCATGGCAACATTTGTGCAAGATTTGTGGAAGCAGCAGTCTGCTAAATTTGCTATGACCAAATTAAAGGGATAATCCATCAAACTCTTGCATATAATTACAACATTACCTTGCTCAATATTGCATGAACAAACTTTTATTGTGCATTTAAAATTATATTACATTTTCAAACTATAGTGTAAACTGTTTCATGCCCTGTTCATTTTACATAATTTTCATCCCAGGTCTATTATTTTGCTGCCGTTGAAAAATGTGATATAGTGCAAGAATTGGTAGGCAAAGGAAATTGCAAAACACACAAAACTACTATTCAGAAGTGCCTATCCACAAGGACAATAGAGATCATATGTTGTGTGGTGGAATATACTGGCTCTATACTATAGAGAACAATAAAGAATATATAGATAACAGAGATTTGAATATAAACAGATAGCATGCATGTCTCCATACAGTGACTTGGTGCAACTTGTTTACACGTCCAACTGCAGTGACCAAAGAACAAAGAACAGTTTCTTATTTATTTATTTTGGATGCAGTTGGAATTGCAGAACTTTACAACTCTAGAAACAAGCCACACTATAAACTATTGCATCTATATCAGACTGCTTCACCAATCATCAACAATCCATCAAGCACACAGAAGATGGGCTGAAGGCCACAAATACCCAAGGTCATGAAGGCCTACTTATGTAATAAAACATTTCCTCATTGATTCTTTACAGACAGGCTACTGATATTGTTTTCCAACTCATGAATCACATTTTTCATGTGGTTTTGTACTGATAGAGAGTTCTAATTTTTTTGTTTTTGGAAAAATCGAAAACCTATTTTCCTGCCTGTGGCGTTTCCTTTATGGTAAATATTACCATTTTGGCTCTTCCCACCAAGAACTGTAGCTCAGTCTTCTGTCCTTATGAGACAAATGATAACAATCCAAGATCAATACGGGAAGGCTTTCAAGCTTTCAAGCCTGACAGGTATTTAAAAGAAATAGGGGTTTGTACTGTGTCTGCGTATTCATTAAAATGGCAGCCAGATAAAACAACAGACGCTACTAATCATTGCTTTCTCCTTTTGAATCACTGACATGAGAAAGCCAAAACAAAAATCACATGAGACTGAAAAAACGTTGTCCATGGAATACTGGTGCTAATGGTGCTTTTTGGATTCATACCTGGGGTTTTATATCCATGGCTTTTGCCAAACACTCCAGTCTGGACATTGTAAATCACCCCTAATGAGACTAATCGCCACTTCTCAGAAGTACAAGCGGAAATGGTGTTTAAGAACAGTAGCAAACCATTTGGTTTCAAGTAGCATTAACCATTGAAACCAAAATGGATTCAAATGTACTAAATATCCTGCTTTCTGCTGCTCCCATAGCAAACAAATAACACTTTCACTCTCCCCAAACTGTTCAGTGCTTAGCTGTCAGAGATGTGAAATGAAAGCTAAGAGTTGTTTCATAGGGTGTTTTCTCTGTTGTTCAGGAGCACAACAAAGCTTGTAGCTGTTGTCTGAGGCTGAAATAACGGCTGTGAATGTGCTCTTCCTCCCAGACACAGAGCAGAGCGGGGTGTACAAATTTGTCAAAGTTCTCCAAAGTGAGGGCTACGATAGAAACACGATCCTTATGGGGAATGTAAACAAAAAAGTAATCTTGTTCTAGATTAAGAGATTAAAAGAAACATTATCCAAGATTAAATAGGTCAGTACATAATCATTTGTAGTATACTTCCTGAGGCAAATTAATGACAACACTTTTTCACCTTATACATAATTAATAGGGGATCTCAGGCATGTAGCTTTGATAAAGACATGATTGGTTGCAAGATGTAAAACCCTGGTACAACTCATACACCAATAGTCTAGGTTATTTCTTTGCTAATATAATGTTTCATCAGTAAAAAAAAAAAGATGTAATATCAGCAAAAGCCCAAGTTGGTATGCCCCCCCCCCACACACACACACACACACACACACACACACATACACACACACAAGGTAAAACAAACTATGGTCACCTTTACCAAATGTCTGCACAGGAAACAGGTGGGGTGTAACGAGGCACCCATGACTTCATGTATTATGCTACCTCACCAAAAACCTTCCAGTTGCTAACCAATGGAACATTTTCAACACATTTCCAGACTGTAAGCCCTCATAGTCTTCTTGTGGAGCTCATGCTTCGTTTTTATACTTCTTTTACAAAAACCTCTGCAGTCACTTGGAAAATGCATACCATTTTCCATAAAGCAACCCACCCTCAACACTACGATAGCACAAAAGCAACGCTATGTCGGGTCAGGTGCAATGAATCACAGTGTTACAGGTAGACAGGTGATATTCTGTATGTAGCTGTAACACTTCAATATGTAAAACTGCAATAGTCCATCTTGCACAATGAACGAGGACAATACAGATGATGAGTAATTGAATTGAGTCTAATCTTTACCTACAAAACCTACTCTGCAGTGTTTACTTTTAGAAGGAGAAAGCAAGCAGTTCACAAGAATCAACATTGCAAGTATCTAAGCAATTAATCAAACTAGCTCAGGCTTAAAGGGCTATACCTACCCCATTAAAAAAAATAACAATGTGGGACAATGTTCAGCCCTGTCACCAACAGCACAATCCTACTCTAGCTAGAGAAAAGGAAAATAGAAGAGAACCCAGAGATAATGCTATTAAAAGGGTTTGGTATTAAATAAATAAATCATTTCAACATCACCGGCCAGCAATAGCCAGTCTTTGAAGTGTCCATGTGGTTCAATTCCTTGTTATGCCTTATTTCTGTGAATAGAGATAAACCAAGTTTATAGTCTATTTAGTCAAATAAATCCTGATGTTAGCTAGGTTATTGTCGCTGCCAGACATGACCTATTTCATCATAATTAAAGTATAACAGTGCCATGTAACATGGCAATGTAAACATTTTTGGTTTAGGTCTACCTTTTTTACTTAAAGTGGAATAAAAGGTAACTGTAAGATGTTGTTTGCATAGGAACATTAGTCAAGAATATAATGAGAATTGATTGTTCAACATTTATATGCAGACCTACCCTGATTCTAAATTAAAGGGAATGATTGGATTGTTCTTCAAGTTGTCACATTGGAAGAATAAAATCGTTCATTTCTAGCAAGACAATGAGACAAAATAAACTAAAAACAAATCCAGCAAACACTGGAATACTCTGGATAATTTTCCTTAGCAAAAGCTTACGTTTTTTATTAAGATTCTTAGTTCTGATTCCTTGACATTAGAAAAAGCCTGTGAAATAATTTGGCAGACCGTCACATTATTAATCTTCACTTATTAAACATATTAAAATACTCCTAGTGGGAGTTATAAGATATTCAACAGCACTGAAATGCTTGTGACTATTACTTTGCAAAAAAGAAATAAATACATTTCAATGGGTCAAATTTACAGGACATGACAATGTTTTTAATAAAAGGGATGGGAAAGTGTCTCATATAAGATTATATTTGGCTCTGTACACATGACCACAGGCTGCAACATTCTGTAGTAAATTCACACTAACGTGGGGCTGGTGTTATGGCACTTTGTCACGTTGGTGAGATTTCTAGTGCAGCAAGTCCCAGCGAACTATTGCCAAAACCTGTCCTATTTTCCCATGCCTGGCTCCACGAACTTCACATGATGAATGCTCTGAGAGAAAAAGCAGCCCTTGTTGTTGTTATTGATGTTCTCAATTAATAACCGGACCCCCACCTCCACCACACACACACACACACACACACACACACACACACACACACACACACACACACACACACACAATACTCTGCCAAGCTGCATGCGCTACAATAGTTTGCTGTTTGGTAACATGTTGCTATTAAACACAACATATAGCCTATTCACACTAATCCTATATATTGTCTTATCCCTAAAGATTAGACAAACAAAGGTAAGCCGTAAAACAAACACCAAAAAACAACACTGTTGTTGCAAATTTTCTTTATGCCATTTCCAGGCCTTGGTTAGATTACCATCTGGTAATAAGTCCATAGTTAACGATCAGGGTTACATTCCAAGAATCCCAACCACAAACACACACACACACACACACACACACACACACACACACAGCACAAAATTTGTCAAAGGGCTATCTGTAATTAAAAATCAGCACAGTGAACGACTGCTATTCAGTCCTAGGTCTTTCCTGATACGATTTTCACACTCATTAAAAAGGGGCTGTGGCCCAAAAATGCAGACGCCTCCCTTGGCAGCGTGTTCTCGCCACCTGCTCTGTGCACCGGGCCGAGACCACGACCACAGGCAGTCAGAGGGCCTTTTCCCCAACGGGCAAATGGAAGTCTGAAGGTGAGAGACTTTGGTGGCCACGGGCCAGCATGAGTCACTGGGTCCATGTCCTCAATGCCAACACCAGGTTACTGTCAAAGTTGCATGGGTTTGCCCACCACCACCACCACCACCAACCCACACATCCACCCAGCCCCAAGCAAGGTGACTCCAACGCCTGCTATTCCCTCCTGGTAATGTTTTCCCACCTGGCGCCTTCAAAACCTGTTCAATTTTCCTCTTGCCCCGTTTCGTTTCTGTGCCTTTTCTTTCCCACTTCGCTCAGGCTTCAAATGACTTGAACTAGGTTTTGTTTAGGCCTTTGAATGCTCTATTCTGAGCCTATCATGAACCTATCATTTTAAGAAATGTATTTATTTTCATTTGCCAAGAATAGCACCTACTAAGCACAAGCTAACTTGCTAAATGTAACAACATAGAAATTTAGATCTTAATGCGATTAGCATCAGCATAATAATCTCTGAGCGTGTAATGTCTGAAATGACACTCTAGGCCTAATGTTTGTAATGAGCTGCCATGGTAGTTTGAAAAAGTAAACCTGTAGTTAACTAGTGGCTGTTTAATGGAAGCAAAATTGCATCTGTTTGTCAAGCTCCGACGTCATCTTTCCTGACACAATGTGCAGCTTTTGACTACAAATAACTGGAAAACAAGTTGGGAAATTCCAGTGCCAATAAAAAACGATTCATAAGCATCTATGTTTTATTAAAACATAGATTTAAACATGACCTGAAGTCACAGTTCTCTATTTATGACATGGAAAAACAACCTTAAGAAATCGTACATAGGCTTCAAAAACGTACCCATAGGTAGAAATAGAAATTCCGGTCCTTTCTGGTGAGTACATGGTGTACAGAGAAGAGCCTATGACAAAAGAATTGAAGGTAAAGTGCTCTTATGCGTGAGAATCTGTTGCACTCTTCTGGTCCCACATTGATGTGGTCTCATCCCATGCACTTTGCCACTTGAGATGAGATCGAATCTTTGCAATACAAAATAATATTACCGCTACTCATAAATACAACGCATTTCCTTCCGCACACACAAGCTCCTAGAACATACTTCCTACATACTTCAAATGGGGATTTGTGTGATGGGGAAGATGAAAGGAAAACCCTACAGTCTTCAAGGCCAAAATGTATGAGCATTCGCAGAGCTCTGGATAGAGGAAAATTTATAAAGGTGTGGAGGAGGTACTGTATGCGGCATGTTTTAGACTCAAACTTCTCCTAGTGCTTCTGGAAAAGCCCCAAGCCTGAGAAAAATGATGAGCCAATGTACAGACATGTGTGACGACAAGCACACTGCTCCAAAATAAATTGCCTTTTCATTGGTTAAAAAATGCTCAGATGTTAGGTTGCTAAACACTAACCCCTTCAGACAGTTGCACGCGGCATGAATGATGGCTTTGGTTAAGGCGGGTTTGTCAAATTCTGAGTTGAAATGAAGCGTTGAGGAGAAAGCACACAACCCATAAGGGGTTCTGTAGTACTCATCGTCAGCCCCTCCACACAGACGTGATTAATGGTAGTAATCAAGTGATGTCCCTTCACTGGAATAGCCCGATGGAGACCTTACCTAATTACACACTGACAACAAACAACTCCAAATAGAACATTCATACACTCCACATCCATCTCTATACTCCATCTCTTGTGCGACTGCAGCTTTAGGCAAGGTTCATCTTATCCACAGTAACTCCCTCTTAAAGAAAATAATGAAATGGCATTCAGACATGTGTAACATACTTCTGAGCTAGTATTTTTAAAATGTATTTAAAAATGTAGGCTTAAGATGGGATATTGGTGTGGGAAGAAAATGTAAGAGGCATTTGAACTGATCCTTCAGGATTTTATTTGATTGTGCCAAAAGTGTCAACACAAGTAGCATTGCTAGCTTACTAGTTGTGTGTTAGCCTGCTGCAGGCTTTATATGAGATGGAAATGTTATGTCTACCATTTTGGATTAGAATTAGATGAGAATTGTATGCAAAATCGCCTAACTAATGAACAGATGCCTGATTTGTTTATTAATTTTTTGGCATGCTTTGTTGAGGTGAATGTTAATATTTGGACAGCTCTGGTTTAAAACAGTAGACCACATTGCTACAATTGGTGTTCTTCTCTTTGGCAGTAGTATTCTATGTACCAATGTTACTCCTAGCCTGTTGTTGCAGGCTTTTTATAAGTGGGGTTTAGTGAATAGTTATAATAATAATATGAAATGAGTACATTTTCTTTGCATGTTAACAAATCTTTGCAAAATGGTACAGTTGTGTTTGGTATTTTAGAGACACTAAGTGTCCTTCTCTTACCTTGAAGGAATTAGATGCAATTAAGATGTTAAAATGAAATGAAAAAAAACTAAATATTTGTTGAGAACATATCATATATTGTATAAAATAAAGAACATACAACTCAGTGTAAGCCAATGAGTAATTACTGATGACATCACTTCACCTCCACCACTAGATGTTTAAGAATAAATCGGCTTCTAGATGTTACAAACCATACAGTCTGTGTAACCTGTGTAACCCACTGCATGTTTTGAATTAGGAATGTTATTAGTGGTTTATGCTTTCCCTTATTGTATTTTATATATCAAAGAGTGTGTCACTCCTTCATCAAAAAGTTATATACAGTAGCTCGAAAAGCATTATTTACCTGCCTAACGTTGATCATATAAGAAATTGTTCCCTCATTTTTCAATATAAACATTTATGACAGGTTATTCAATAGTCCCTGACTTCTCTCAGGCTCCTTCAAATACAATGTCTGAAACTCCTGTTCTTATCATCAGAAAAACATCAACTGACCAAAACATTTTCAACACAAATACAGCCTTCTTGCTAGTATTAATCTTATCAAACATTTCCAGTGAAAAAACTGGATCAACCCTTTTTGTTTACGTTTTACATCTGGTAATTGCTTCTTTAATGTCTTCCCATCTGGAATAATTACATAAACTATCTACCTGAGAAACTTCTACCGTCCCCTCTTCATTTAGCACAGTTCCCATACTAATTAAAGCAGTTTGGCATGTGGAAAGCCATTTGCCTCAATATAATATTCTTTACTGCCCTACATTTCTGTTCATCTGTTCATTTTATCTCTACCCACAAAAACATACTGTTACTTTATCAAAGAGATGTTGTATCCACTCTGATATGAAGTGAATGTCAAAGGCGTTGGACTGCAACTTTTTTGAAGGAACATAATTGCAGAGTCACAATGACAAAGTAGAGATAGTAATGTTGACATGCCAATGAGTGTCACTAAGTATGCCTCTTCTAGTGTAACAGCCATCCCGTAGGCTACTTAATACATCAATTACTGCTATCTGAGTAATTGCAACACAACCGAGTCATGATTAATGTTTGGACTGTGGTGCTAGGAGAGAGGGGGAAAAAAAGAACCCATATTGTTTATTCAGGTAGATTGTTAATTAGCCAAGGATGATTAGCTTCACCTGAAGGTCATACATAACTGTATGAGATGCTAAGGGTAGCATGGGCCTAATGAGGAAAGCAATTGAAAAACAACACTGTCGCTTTCCTCATTTTATGTTGTGCTCGGAGAACTAGCTTTTGTTTTCACTGATTTGATTTATCCTTGATGTGCCACAGATTGTTTTAATTATACCACTTCATTTAGATAAGCAGTATACCACAGCGGGAGTACATCGTCGGCCAAACGAAATACACCCCTCCTACTCCTGCCCTCCTCCCTCTCTTTTCAATATTCCATGACACGCTTGTATAATTCTCTTTGCTCTTGACAGTCTGAAGAAACACTGTGCCACCGAGGCCTTTTTAGTTCTGCCCTGACCGCTCCAACAGATACACGGCGCCCGTCTGTGGCGCGGCGGGCAGCAGCGGCGGGCGCTGCACACCCAAGCAATCGCAGGATAAAGTGATGTGCCAACAACGCAGCTGCAGTTCCCTAGCACTACATCCACCTCGGGGAGGAGGATAAACCCATCAAACGTGGGGGTCGGGAGCGGGCCGAGTCTCATAGCGGACGCGAAAGTAGCCGGTGCGCCAGGGCCAGTGTTTTGTTTCCGCACCGCAGGAAGCCTCGATCTCTTCGTTTGTCCTGGAATGATAGACCGAGATTGAATGTCATCGTCGATTCGTGTTGTGCATCGTTTCGCTTTAAATGCACCTTAAATCACATCTTTCGTTGCCTTCTACGTAATATTGACACGTTTTTCTGAGAAATTCTAATGGGTGCTTCAAAATCTTGTCGTGAATGCATTAGCATGTCTATGTCCTTTCACTTTCTTCGATTTCTTTCGTTGTGCAACAGGATACAAAGCGCCCCCAGTGTATTTCTGGAACTAGGCTGCTGGTTAGTCGTTGTCTGCGTTCTGGACTTACAGTAATTGACATATTGAAATAGCCAACCAACGAAACAAAGCTGGCTTTGCAAGCCCTATCCAGAATAATGTGTTTGTAATTTGGTTCATGGTAATTTTGCCCCCGGTCCCATCTGACAGATTAAAAATGTGCCCCTTCATCACAAGGCATTTGTACAGCCCGGTGGACCCATAGGAACCAGCGAGCTGCAATCATTCCCTGCTGCACAGCTCTGAGATGGAGATGACAAAAAGAGTTAGTTCCTAATGTTTCCGACGGAGCCAGTAAACATGCTTTCGGTCTAGCGCTTTTCAGAAATGCCTCCCTCACCCTGTACCCCCCACCAAACCCTCTTTCGCAGTTTACCCTGGAGTTTTTTAAGATAAAACCATTTTAGGCATAAAAATCTAACGGCAGAAAGGGCTAGAACCGAGGGGTTTCCTGGCAGTGAATACAAATCTATGACCCGACAGTAAGAAAGCTGAAACCGCGGTCGGAGAGGAACAAGGCGGTTAATCTCGGCCTCTCCTGGCTGGCTTTGATTAGTTTTGACTAGTGTGGTGGTTGTTGTTTCTTGGTTGCACAGAGAGCTGTAGCATTAACCCAAATGTGTATATACTCCATACAGGCACCATTGTGGTAAGATGATACAGTAATTATTCATTGACATGCTGTGCCGCTAATTGGATGGGGCTTCGCTACGGTCAGAGGTATGTTCAGAGGGAGTACAAGAATTTCCTAGAGAACAGAGCCCTCCATTAGCCACAGCGTTAGCGAAGAAGACCCGCAAAGTAGTGGCTCAAGTCACTTTGTGTCAGAGAGTTAGAAGAAGTACAAAGTTATCGGGCCTCCGAGCAGATCTCTCCAGGGTGCTCTGAAAGCAAGCGCACCAGTGGCTAGAGGGTGCGGCCGCAGGCACGTTCAGCCTGAGATGCCGCTTTGGGGCATCTGTATCTCATCTTAACCCCCCCACACCCATACACACCACCAACCCCCAAGCCCCCTGTGTCTATGTGAAACATAGCCATAATCACTGCTCCACATAGACACAAACAAGGACCCCACATGTGCTCAAATTCATCACATTCGGTTTATTAAGTTATCCCATGCAGCGGTAGGCGTTGAGCATTAATACATTGAGACATTAGGACATTAATGGGAATTTATTAGCGATTAATCTTGGTATGTTTCAACAACAACAAAAAACTCCCTTCAGTACTCTCTTGTAAGTATTTCTGTTTCTGTTGCCATAATTGCCTGTTGTAGCAAATGGCTTTCTGGATCAAAATAATGGTGTGAATGTCATGGAGTGCAATGCGCCAAGCAAAATGTTGTAATATGTAGAAACATATTTGACCAAAATAAAGTGTGGCTTACATTGTATTGCACTGCAAATGTATTTGATAGCAGGCGGTATTTTACAAAAAAGTCGCTAGAAAACATCTTAAACTATTGCTGGCAAATAAAGACCATACCTGTTTTTACTCAACCCCATCAAGATAAAACAGGTCAGGTCAAATGTTTTAAAGAATGACGGACAAAAAGCATTATCACCTCATATTACCACAGAGACACAAAATGGCCTGTCAAGTAAGGTACAAAAAATAGAAGTAAATTAAAAAATCTCCCACTCAGACCAACCACATCAAATTGAAGTCTCTCCCCAGAGGCCATGCGACACAGCAGACGCCATGACAATGTGAGCGAAAAGCCATTTACACTTTCTGTTTCTTCTTCTTTCTTTCAGTTTATTCCTTCGGTTTCTTCTCTCTGCTGAGTTTTGTTACAGACAGTTTGATTGGGGTCGTTTTTTTCTGTGGAAATGTGCCCAGTCGTCAGATGGTCCCATCATGCATTGCTTAAGAACACACAGAGGAAGGGCAGGGGAGAGAGAGAGAGAGAGAGAGAGAGAGAGAGAGAGAGAGAGAGAGACCTGGGGTACAGGCAGGCGGGGAGGCTGCCACCGTGGAACCTTGGCACCACATCTTTCGCTATGTTCTTAGTTTATGTGGCGGCTGGCAAGGTGGACAGACTCTGTGTTGGCTTTCAAGAGAGACTCATTAGGACAGTGAGTATCACTGAAGTGAACGTTTAAAGTTGTTTCCTCGCAAGTACAGTCAGGCCATTGGCCAATAGCGCACTTCAATGGGATGACTGCAGAAAGAAAACGAAGGCTCTATTGAGATGACTTGAGCGTATAACGCATATGTTTGTAATTACCGCAGCTGTAATCATTGGATAATGGCATAAGTATGAGTATGGTTTTAAAAATGATAATAATGCATTTCAAAGGTGATTGGAATCTCATTATAATTCATATTTCATCAACTTTAGATAAGCCCATTACATCCGTCAAAAAGCCCTTATTGCAGCCTTGAATGATTCTTGATTATAGTCGTCAAAGCGATTTTAAAAGCAGAAAAAACAAAAGGAACTAAAAGGTAAATTTATTGCACAAACCACAATGCCTGTGCCATATGAGTAGACCAGACTCAGTGAATCACTCAGTTAGATATTATTATTAATATCAGAACAAAATACAACATCACAACATCATATTGAGGTAGATCACCTATCTACAAAGCAAGGAGCCCTTCCACTGTTGTCCTAAAAAGTATGGTAAAATGTATTGGTTCCTCTGTCTCCTTGTGTCAGTAAAGGTTTTAGCAAGAAGAACAGTAGTAAAATCTATCTACCATACCAAAGGTTACAGTCTTATTTAAATATTTACATATATTGGCACTATAGTGGTATAAGATGAGCTGACTGCACTCAAATATCTTTCAAACAATTACTTAAGGTGAATGGAAAGAAATGGAATTGCGTCATAGAAAGGGATTTAATGAAACTGTTAGTTCAGTTGCTGTGGTAACGGTTACGGTACATTTTTCAACTGTTTCACCCCTATTTCTCCCCATACATTATGTATTATTTGATCAGCTCCTAATCTACATAGGAGACAGAGAGTAAAAGATACAGCCATCTGTTCTGATAATGGCCTTCAAATATGGGCCTATCGCTGATGTTGTGCATTTTTTTAGAGTTCAGTGCGCAAACACTTTGGCCATCATCTAGCCCCCTGGTGATAAAGGTAACTGTCTATTTTCAGGGTAAATTTACCGGCCTCAGGAGTCCTCTGGCCATTGTCATGAATATGGAGTCTGTGCGCCAGGCTCCTGCTGTACCCAAGGCACATTATGCAGTAAAGAAAGCTAATGGACCATTAGCCCGAGGAGGGAACATAATAAGCGCGGTAACTGCAACTTAATACAGCCCATATCAGTGTCCTTCTTTGCAAATTCGATGGCTTTCAGTACGGTTTATACGGACTTGATTGATGACTCATTAGATTCTTTCTTTTTAAGGGAACCACATTCACATGCAGTCTGACGAGTACACAAGGCTATCTCCCTCGGTGAGGCTATCGCTCCTCAACAGATAAGGGCTCTGTCGTTGTTCTGACAAGTGCACCTAGTAAAGGTCTAAATATTCTCGCACATACATGTTTTTTTGGTGGCTAATTCAACTCATTTTTGATGATCAGAACCCTTCTTATTATTTGTCCTTGATAGAATGTAGCAATAGCAATAATGGCTATTGCTAAATGTTCTACATTCTTTCAAAGAGAACAGAATTATAATTATAATTGTAATTTAATATTTTTTTAATATAAGTGATGCACAGCATTGCAAACATGAGAAATTATACATCGCCAATGCAAATGGAAGATGCATGGGAGAGGGTTTGAAAAAACAAACATATATTGTCCGTAAACCTTTAACATTTGTGCATTCAAATAGAACTCGATGTTTGAACAAAAGAACAGCTGATCAACTGATGAATAAAAATGATCACTAACGAGTATAGAAGCACAGCTAATGTTTTTTTTTTACAAAGTAATATTTAAAACATGCATGAACCACATTGGAAACTGATTGCCTCAATCACAAAAATGTTTCTTTGATTGCCTCAAGATTTGCTCTCACTGCCACTTGAGCATGTGCTTGAGATGTTTTTCTTAGCTATGCTGCAATTCGCACATTCACACACGCATTCGCCTATACTGTAGTCTTTTCCTTCATTCATCATTCATTGTTGAATTCAACTAGCACGTGTGTGATATCTCTTTTCTTATCTGACAGAACGTTCCCACAATATGTACGTGGGGAGGAATTGTCCCTCATGATGGTTAACTTCCTGTCATGAATACATATGAACTATTTCATGTTTAGTACCATATTGCTCTTCTCATCCAATTCACACACAGCAAATATATAGATAGACCGTCAGCAGTTCCCTTTAGCATTTAGATCGTAGTCACACATCTAGTCAGATTAGCCTTAGCCTGTCGCTACAAATGAAATAGTTCAAACAGGATTAGGGGTCAAGGCAGTGTCCTTCACTGACAACTCAATTTCAAGCAGGCCAACTATATTGGTAATATTTATACAGGAGGGAGGTGTGTGGTGAGAATTTGAAGTAGGTTAAATGTTCTGCATATTGGCCAGAGGGTAAATTCCCTGCTTCCAAGAGGCAGAATGGGGTGAAGGGGGCAGAGGGAGAGAGGCAGGCACCACAGAAGGCTCTAAGCCCCCCTGCTGTGGTGAAACACAGCCCCTGGAACATGTCCAGCCCTGCCTCCACACGACACCGTGTCAACTCACCTTCCATGTGTCACACACACACACACACACACACACACACACACACACACACACACACACACACACACACACACACACAAAGACACAAAGACAACCCCACCTATAATCCACAAGCCAATTAAAAAGTTATGCATAATTTAGCATGTCATTTAGTTGGGGGGATCAAATTGAATACGATTTGCGGGGTAAGTTTTGCATGAGTTTCCTCGGACAAGAAATATGATGTTACAATACAATGTCTGTAACCTGATTCAATCATCTGTTGCTTTCTTATCCAAAAAAGAAAAAAAATGTTAGTGTCTAGGGAAACCGCACGTGGTTTGAGTCAATGACGTGTGCCTATATGATGAACGCGACTCCATCAGAAAAAAAACCTTCAGAAAAAAAAAACTGCAAATAAATTAAAAAACGTTTCTTTAATACTGCAATGTTAATGACAAAGCTGCAAAGTATCTCATCCCTATTGTGCAAGGCCAGCACAAAGGCAAGGTTTTGCCTATGAAATGAGAAGTAACCCAATGGGGAGAGCTATCCCTGACTATTAAAATTGTGGCCCGGGGTGAAATCTTATTAGCAGAGCTAGCTAGCTAGATCCCTGTTCACTCGCTGTTCACTTTGCAAGCTAAAGGCAGGTAGAACCCATTTCGTTCATCCTTACTAAAATGACTCCTCCATTCCTCCAATTAGACAGACAGCAGTGGACGCCACTCTGTGATTGCATAATTGTCCACTAAAGCCACCGTGGGTTTGAACAAAAAACACTGTTCTTTATAACCCCAGAGAACGACCACACACACACAACGGAAACAGGACATTAGCGGTACACCGTTCCACATCCAAATACTGTCTTTTGCTTTCCAGCAACAGTTTCAATGTCACTACCTCTGCCAATCACTTTATTTTTGCTTATGCACTTTCTTTTCCCCGCCAGAAGCCTTCCACTAGCTCAGTAATGCCACAACGTGCGTCGTTGTCATTTAGGTCCTCTCTACGAGATACCGAATGCTTGCCTTTTTAACTGCATAAAAAAGAAAATTATTCAACGGCTGCGCCTTCATTGGAATACCAATGAAGGCTAATTTTGGTTGGATAAGCGATTAAGGATTTTAAGGTAATTGCACCACACAATGAGTGGCAAAAACACAGCAGTAGGGTATCACAAGGGACATTCATAGATCCTTTCTCAATTTCAGTGGGAGATCAGAAGGCTAGACTCAGAAAATACAGCTTATTTCCCCCCCCATTGCCGGGAAGAAACCCCAGTGGAGGAAGCTTATTCCCCAGAGACCAGAGGAAGCAGTAAGTCAACCCTTGATAAGCCATCATGAGCTCCACCTCCCTCAATCACTCTGGATTCACCTCGTTTAGGATATTCTCCTTCGCAGGGTCAGACATTTAGCTGTGAATTCTAATGATTTATTTTCTTCTTTCTTTATCTTTTATTTTTAGTACCAAAATACCCCAAAATATAGCTGAAATATTGTTGCCTGTGTATCCGTAGACCTATAGTTCTGCAAACATTCTACAATGTTTGGAAAATTACATAAAAATGAATGTCAAATAAAGATTGTTCATTTAACAATGACTACTAAGAAACCAATACCCAAAACTGAAACAGTTTCTCCCACTTAAACCAATAAACAAAGCAAGAAAAGGACCAAACATGATGTTTGTGTCCAAATGAGATGTTCACAACTGCCTTTGGATACAGTTCCAATTCATTTAAATATACGCCTACCCAACTCCCATCAAGGCCAGGGTCGTGACTTTTATCTCTTCAACACCTTTCCATGTAATTCTGCAAATTAATATAACCATCAAATGAGTAGGTTACAGGTTTGTGACCCTGGGGGGACAGACCTGAGCATTACACTTTACAAAGTGCTCTGTCCTGGGGCATGCAATCCAAGCTGCTGAAATGCTGTGCACTTTCTCTCTCTCTGGAGGTCTCTTCTGTGCTGCAAACCCAAAGTGAGGCCATTAGAGCTGTGTAGGTGGAATTATGAACACATTATTTTTGTTTAAGACATACTATGATAGCTGAGCCAACCAGCAAGCCAGAAGTCAGCAAGCAGGCTCGCTGACTACCTCACCTACAAAATCCATAGACTGCAGTCGACCAAAGGAAAATAAAACCACTAATGTAGTATAATTCTCCGCTCCCTCAAATATAGATCTTAGCGTTGCTGAAGGGAACTAAAGACTTTTAAGTTTTAATGAGTGGGACGTGTTTAGTAATAGCCAGAAAAGGAATGAAAGAAGATAAATAAAACAGAACAGAAAGAGATGCTAGCATCCTGTTAAGAGGGTAAGTTTGGATGAGGAGGATGTAGAAGATAATCTTAATCATATGATCATTTTACAAAGATGCGAGAGATCTTCACAGAAACAACAGTTCCTTGTGAAAAGTATTACTGTCGATACTTGCAGACATCTGGGCCGCACAGTCTAAATAGCCTGCTTAATACAAGTTGACAAGTTGATGCCTAGCTATAATCAATTTAAGCAGACGGTTCCGTGTGCAAAATCTGCTTATGTGGAAAAAATAGATTGTCTGCTCCAATTATTCCACTCCTACCCTGGTTTTCTGCCCGGGACGATATTGACTCACATCGTCGTCATCACTTTCTTATACGCATCTTTGATGTTCTCCTGTGTCGTGTCGAGTTTATGGTTTTTTTCATGAAGGAAAAAGTCTTTCATTGTAAAATATAACCTGGTTTATATATTATACAGAATATGAAACATTGCTGTCAGGATTAGTTTTCTGGTCGGAGTTTGGAGTTAGTTTGGACTGAGACAATTCAAATTAAAAGTATCCGTGCTGCCCACAATAGCTAACGTCTATAGCTATAAGTTAGCTAGCAATGTTGTTTAAATGTTCACTGATCAATTGCCTTTGAAGTGGCCTTGAGCAGGGAAACAAAGTCTCCAAGGTGATGCTGCTCTTTGTCCAGAAAAACAACTCCGGTCCAAGTATCTGTCCATTACTTTTATGATTCTGTTGGCATTTAAAAATGGTGAAGGTCTGTTATTTAGCCTCTGTCTGTGGTTCAACTTGTGCTTAGCAAACCAAGACAGTGTGGAGGTATACATTATAAGGAAGGCACCAGAGAATCAAATCAATAGGAAGCTGCAGTGTGTGTGAAAGGCCCAACCTTTGTATAACTGTAAATGGCATTTAGTTGAAAGGAACTGCAATATAATAAAATATAGACATTTGCTCCAGGCACATTGCAGTCATGTCTGATGATGAAAGTAGCAGGACAGCGTAATTGCACCAGTTTTGTCCTTTATGTTGCAGCTACCATTATCTATCATAAGTGACCAGTTAACTGAGCTCTGGATTGTCAGTAAAACTGAACTATGGCCTCTTGCTCTACTGTCTTATCTGATGGAGTCCGTTTATATAGGGCCAAAACAATTGCACAATACTTCACATTATTAGATAGTTTTTTCTTTAATTTTAACGAAGGCAGTCTTTAAAGACTATATAAGGCTTGTGTCTCTTTAAATGTAAAGGACAACATGGGGTGGTGGAATGTGTGTTTGTGTCTGTGTGTGTGTGTGTGGGGGGGGGGGGGGTGTGCAATGCTGGGCAATATATTGAAATAATTACAATCGCAATCAATCCTTCAACACCAATTGAGTCACACTATGTGGAATTTGGACACAACATTGATCAAGAAAATAACTCCTGTGGGGATCTTTGAAGACACTTGCCAATTGGTTGCAATAAGCCTGCGTTTGAAGTGTTACATCAAACTGATTTCATGGATCTCTGCTCAACCCTGATGAATATGTACATGGATGATGACATGAGATTGTACATGTGATTTGTAGTCAGCTATGATGCGCGGCTAGATTGCATAAGCACTTCGTTAAATGGTCTGCAAGCCAACGTAAATCAGCCGGTATTCCAACCACATGCAGGTATAAATACAGATTGGCCTATTTTGCAACTGTAATCAAAAGAATCACACACTTGTCTGCCAACTTCAGCACTGATCACAGCCTTAAAGAAAACCCCGGGTGGACACCACTTCTGTACTAAGGACAGCACCCAGCACAGCTACCGTGAAGGCCCGGACCACTGCTGTCACTTCAGCACCAAGGCCAGAGCCCCAGCCGTTAGCCTTCTAGCAGATTACCAGGGATGACTTAGTGTTATTGCTTTTGGTTGTTGTAGCATGAGATGCTGCAGTAGGTAACGCCGTCCCCCTTGCCTGCTATGGAGACCCTGGATTGGAACCCGTCTCCATCCCGTCTGAAGAGATTGGATCAGAGAGGCGTGCGTGCTTCCCAGAGGGGCAACTCTGAGGGGAAATTTACCAGATTCTCTCCTCGTGTATTACTGGCCTAGAGGCTCCAATGTACTTCAGAGTAGATCAAATTTGTCTGTGTTTGTTCACAGATAAAATGGTGGGTTTGCGAACAAAAACATGGCAGCGGCAATGGCTTGCCAGGTGAACAGTTTTTAAATGGTTGTGCAGCGCACTTAGCTCTCCCCAATACACCTCGTTTTTCTAAATTTGTTCATAAGGTCATGTGATTTATTGCAATTGGGTTGTATTAAGCGAGTTCCCTCGTCCTACGAGGACCATTATTAAACAAATGAACCTTGAGTCATGAGTGTCTACAGCCAATCGGCTGGTGGCGCCATATTCAACCGCATTTTCAGTCTGTCGCACACTATTTGTGTCATCTCTTTAGATGCATCCTTACCTTCCACTTGGTTTGTCATAACACAGTCCCACTGTGTGGGATTTTTTTAACCTTAATTTCAGTCTGCGAGTTCCAGCGGTATGGAGATAAAATCATGATTGTTTTTTTTCCCCACACCACAGGAGAGAAAGTAATATAAGTGTAAATGGAATGTAGAGACAAATATAGATAGTCGCAAAAAGCATTGGATTAAATTAAAGAACAAAGGAGATAGGGTATTGTTGTAGCTCTACACCATAGCACAAATACAGTACGGGTTGCAGAACTGTAAACATCAAATACTTATGCTAATGTGGGAACAAAGATAATGAACCATACAGACACATTAAAACATGTATGCTGGAAATTGGCTCATCATCTCACTCAAGTTTCATTGAAAACCATGCAATGCCAATCGAACTGAGCCCTACCATCATCCGGAGGTATTTCTTAGACCATGAATCACATGGTTGAAGCGTAATGTGGGATATTTTGCTTGAGTGATTTATCCAATTCTTACTTATTTTTGTCGTACACACTAGGTCTTCCTGAGGCTTATTTCTTGGTGGCGGAACTAGTGAAGCACATTTCTGAGTTATTTTGTTGTGCATTTTCCTTTTGCATTTGCTTCAAAATAAAAATGAACCGCAAACAGAGAAACAAAGGATGAATGCAAGACAGTCATTCTGTTTTTAAAAAGCAGTTCTACCCTCTGCCCTGTATTCACAATTCGTTTCTCTAACCATCCACAATAACACAAAGCTAGTTATATCCCATTGACAAAAGAAATCACAGATTTAAATTCCCTCCCTTATAATAAGCCGAGAAGCAGGAAATGTTGAGTTTGTGTTTACTAGTTTCTCTGCGGTATACACGGATGAAGAAATGTGCAATGCTGTGTTGTCAGACTCACCTGCATTTCTTATCCCTCTCTACCTTGTTGCCTGCTAATGATCTCTGACAGATTGACAAGGCATCTCTTCAGAAAGTTCTCATGAAACTATGCGCGAGTATTGATCAGCGCTGCTCTAAATAGTACCCAGCAGCCAATGCATATTTTATGCGATTCAACAGATGAGGAAAAAAAACAAAAACGATGCAGAACAATCAAATTTCCAAGCACTTCGGTATCGAAATTGAAACGTCTGAGCAGTGAAAAAAAAGAGAGAAAAAGAAACCTGGACAATGAACAGAAACGAGATATTTGACAGAAGCGTTTTGTTTGAAAAGCTGCTCTAGAAAGGGAGGGATGGTTAGAAATGGGTCACTGTTGTGTGACACGCGCTTAATTATTCTTCAAATTATCCTGTTCCTCGAGTACAAGGTGAAGCTTTTCATACTGTGGGATTGTGACATAAAAAAGCTCAAATCTGACATCTGACATGACACAAACCTATGACTTCTATTCCACAATGCTAAGTTAAACAGCAGATGTGAATGACTTTTTTTTCCTACTTTGTGGACTGAATACCTGCAATACCTGAAGCAATGTCACCTCAAGGTGGTTCCTTAGAGAACGGGACACAGTGCTATTGGCTTTGTTCATTATTAATTCAGTTTCAGGCTCACAGGGGCCTCCGCATCATCTCAGGAGGCGAAATGAGAAAATAGTACCGCCAGACAAGTCATCTTTGGGCTTTTTTCCCCTTCTGTTGATTGCTTACTGGAAGAAGCTAGGAGGCGATAGCCTACAAGCAGAGTAATGGCCAAGTCAGAACAGAATAATTTGCTATCCTCTCTTACTAATTATAATAATCATCCCCATTAAACAAATCCATTATTATTGAACAAAATAGTTTCTTGGTATAACGCCAAGGCTGTGTGTTTGTCAACACATGACAAATTCACTCAAATCCACGCCGCCATGTCTTCCGGTAGCTACCCCTTGTTTTCACCAGGTGAGCCGCTGTCAGTGTGTTATGGAAGACTGTGGCAACAGCTGCAGCTGCTAAAATAAATGTTCCATGCAAAGGCACGGCGTTTTCGTCCGGGATTGAAGTGTTCTCGCGACGGCATTGATTTAACAATTCATCAGGAAAACATACCGGCAGGAGTCGCCGGCATTCTCAGCGCGGCCTTCGGCCATAATACCCGCTGAACAGAAAACAAACATTAACGCAATCTCCGCGCCCACCGTGATAAGAGAAGCGTCGAGTGTTAACGACTGGCCCGGACACTCCATCAACAGATCCATAAAACGTTATTACAGTCCGAGATAAAACAATGCCGACAGCGGCAGACGGGGTCCCCGCAGTAAACACACTTCGGCTTTCCAGTGAGCCCCGTTTTGGTAACAGGGACTTACCTTTTACACCCTAATATACCCAGAGCCATGTGATGGGCACCCAACCCAGCCTGTATTCCCAGGTTACCGCTGTATTCCCCGGTCGCCTCCCAGAGTCCCAGAGCTTCTGCATGGGATGATGGATCACACAGCACACCTTATAAATCCACCCACACTCCCAGAGAAGAAGAGAAGAGGTGGGTGTGTGTGTGTGTGGGGGGGGGTTAGCCGGTGAACCGTTATGCATAGCACCCGTGTCACTATGTTTGCATTACCACAGAAAGAAGCAAGATGGTCATTAACTAAGGGTGGAACACAGCCTTACCAGCTGTGACGGCTGGAAAGTCCCTCACATCCGCAATTTAGGGAGTAGAACACAGTCTTACCAGTATTGGTACTAACAGAGGATTGTCCAACCCACCAGACAGCAATGTATTAGTATCTACTTTCAGCTTTTCTTTTTTTGTCTTTTTTTCTTAGTTCATCAAATCACTCTGATACTGAGCCGCTTTGAGCTGTGTAATATATCCTGCGGTGTAGCCAAAAGAAACGATACATCAAAACACAATCCAAATACAACAGCCTCGATAAAGGCTTTGATCGTTAACATGCCAATAACCCAACGGCGGCGACCTATCGGAGTTGACCGTATCAAAAGGTACATTCGGTCCCCTGACGGCATGGCCAGAGGGTGGCGTAGTGACCTCCCACGCCACCATGAAAATGGTGTGACAAGAGCAGAGGTACTCCATCACTACGCGCTCCACAGATTAATGGCTGAAAATGTCAGGGAATAAGGTCACGCGCCAAGAGGCCTGCCTATGAAGAGGCGCCAGAGCACTCTCCGGGCGCTCCACGGTCCAGTGGAGAAGGGAGAGCGGAATGCCTCGCTGGTCGATCACACGCCGCTCCAGCGGAGAGAGAGAGGCTAGCACACACACACAGACGCACGCTTTCTCCAGACAGATGTTGACGTCCATGACGACCGATGACGACAAAGGCAAGGCGATGGTGAGAGTTTTGGACAAACACACACACATGCACGCACACACTCGAGATATATACAAATGCACAAATGATAAAGACATACATGTTCATGTGCATAAACGAAGGCTCCATCACACTTTGCGAAATTCAATACACATGAAAGTGCAGAAACACAAGTCACCACCATAATGGGGTTTTCTTGTTCAACTAAATATTCTGTAGATCCAACTTATAATAAGGCAGTTATATAAAGTGCGCTCCCCCCATATACTCCCAACAAACACAATCCGTCCGTCCGTCCGTCCCCCCCCCCCCCCCCCCCCCCCCCCCCCCCCACACACACACACACACACACACACACAGTAAATGAGAGGATGTGAAGCATAAGGGCTAATATGTGTGTGAGGCTTCACAAGTGGAGTTATCAAAACACATACCGCAGAGCTAATAAGAAAATGTTTTGGTATTCCCGCCCGAGGAGAATAATATTGTGTTTTACTTGGCACTTGGGGCCAAACCAGGGCCGAGGTAGTGTGAAAGGAGCTGGACAGCTTTGAGGAGGTGGGAACTATTGTTGGCCCTTTTGAGGAGCGAGAGAGAGGAGAAAGCCCGGCTGAAATGTTATCTCTCATGCTGATTAATATGCACTTTCCCCTCGGTCAATGTCAGCGAAGGCTCTACTCGTCCACACGCACCACCTGCTTCGCCTTCTTTCTTGGAACCAGCTGCCATTCCGCAACAAGCTGCTCTAACAACGTGCTTAATGGCAGATGCTGCCAGTTTACCAGCTACTACCACAGGGGTCTGACATAGATCTCATGGACACTACCATCAATGCCCCAAAAAAACCTCAAATTAAATGTTGAGTCCATGGATCTGCAAAGCGGAGTCTGTCATGATCACACACATAAAGGAACACTTGATGAAGAAATGGGCACATAATGCTACAGACACACTTCAGGCCCGCCACAAATGGAAGGCCTAACAAGCAAGTTTATATTCATCTTGTTTTCTTATCGTCATATTGAAAGCAGTACACAATTTTGCTGTACAGGTGACCAACTACATACGAGTTTTACATATGTGTATATTAAATGTACTTTGTGTTAGAATCAGATATCGCTTCTCATCACTGATCCCTTTGGCCAGTAAGTGAACTGCAGCCTGCTCATGCATTCAGAGCACTGGAGTGTGAGCTCCGTGGGTTGAGACAATAACAATCATAAACTAATGTCAGTTATAATCATAAATAAAGGTTAGTTATAATCAGACAATGGGAGTGTTTTAAGGAGATTTAATGTGCACAAAATCTACAAATTAAAAATCCCTTTTCAAATATAATATAAATCATAAATATAAATATATTTATGTCACACATGTCAAATCCTATGCGTAGTCCCTTTAAGTAACCCAATCAGAAACAAAATCAGTAAAAAAAATAATAAATAGAAAGAAGGAGCTTTGACATGATTAATATGGGTGGGAAAGCAATGTCTCACTGTACTGCTACTTTAAAAAAAATCTCAGGAAATGTATTTCTGTTCTAGAGTTGCACTGAAATCTACTGGAAATAAAAGAAAACATTTAAAACGGCTAATGACACATCATTTGTGTTAGGGACTGTGAGGCACATCCGTTTTGATTCAATCCCAGCTTATTACCTGAAACAAATCAACACTTGCAGGAAACCGCTAAGACAAGTTTGGACTGAGGACAAGAAATTCTCTGGTCAATTATATCGTCCTTGGTGGAGATGATAAGTCTTCATCTTAAATAACAAATTTGCATAGTTTAAGAGCGTGTGCGCATGCGTGCGTACTCGTGTGTGTGAGTGTGTGTGTTTGAGTGTGTGTGTGGGGGGATGCATGTGTGTGCATTTGTGAATAAGTGTCTGTATGTGTGTTTGTGTTGTGTGGGTGTGTGTTTGTGTGTGTACGTGTGTGTAGGTGTGTGTGAGAGTGTGTTTGCGTGTGCACACATGTTCCTGTGTCTGTCTGCATGTGTGCTGGATGGGTTGGGAGCAGGGTGGGGTGGGTGTGCATGGAACCCTTTGTATAATACTGTTATCAGTGAATCCCATCGCCCTGGCAACCGCGGTCAGAGCCCAGTGAAACTCCAGGGCCAAATATTTGACAGGAAAGAAGCACAAGCCATTTTTCCACAAAACGCGTGAGGAGAATATTTTATCTTCCCTGTCACCCAGGATTAACACGGTGTAACTGGGTGCATGGTATTGTACAACGCTCTGTCTACCATGCCTGTCTGGGCTAAATAACTTCCAGAGCATTCTGGGACACCCACCTCAACAAATACTGTTGTTGTTT